>OX424561.1:42064801-42664801 GCA_949152475.1 Terebella lapidaria | reverse complement strand
GTGACTGATGCTGACATGAGCGCCTTGGCAGATGCTAGAATGGGCTCCGACGGGCTGTTGGAGACAGCGCTGGTCGATGAGCTGGATCTGAAGGCAGTCAGCAGTGATCTTAGCACTGGATGTGCTGGAGAGGAGTCGTGCGTTGTTTTGGAGCGTGACGTCACTGGCCCTGGGATTGACGGGAGCAACACTGGGACTCAACAGCCAGAGGGAGCGACACTGCTAGTAGAGGCCATTTGTGCCGGGGATGGCGAATCAGTAGAAGCAGGAGGAGGGCTTGCCATGGCTGCCAGGAGACTGGTTCAGCGCGCAAGCACGAGCGTCACTGAGATTGCTGACGGGCAAGCAATGACTTGGCAACTCCCGAGAGGTGTAGGCATGGATGATGCTGACGGCCCAACAGTGCCTCCTACTTATCATGCAGTGACTCCAGAATGCAGGCAAGGTGAAGGAGATGGACATAACGACACGGGGAGTCAACTGGTGACTCCAGAGCAAGAGCCTGAGAACAGATCCGACCGGGAGGATGCAGCTGGACGAGCAGAGACTCGCCATCACTGGTCTGATGGAGGGGGCAGCACAGACATCTACGGCATCCAAGAGGTGACACGGGTACCGGATGGAGCTCGAGAGGCCCAGCGTTCAATAGAGCAGGGTGTTGGACTGATCTGCTTGTGGCAGATGTGGCTTATGTGTCTGGTGATGGGTTGGCTGGGGATTCAACCGCAACCGTCAAAGTCGACGTTTGACCAGACAGGGAGGTCTCTGGTGGGTAAACGACCCTTGTGTGACAAGGACGAGGCTGTAGGTGAACCTGATGGACGTGTGGCTAGACTAGCGGGACGAGACAAGTGGCGGCGCATCGCGAGGACGGACGGCTGGGAACCCGGAGGGCCTTCTCTTCGTGGGAACACGTGTCGAACTCCGCGTCGCCGAGGATTCAGTGGCATCGTCGTGGACACCTGTTGTTGTCTGGACATTCTGGACGTTTTGTGTGAATATTTTGTGTTTATGATGTGATGTGCATGTACTATTTGTATATTGCCATGTTTTATATGTCATTTTGCTTGTAATTATGTGGGGACACTTTTAATCACAAGCGGGGAGTAGTGTGACGATTAGGTCTCTGGGGGTAGGCACTTTGCCTGAGATTTGACCAATTTTCGTGGGAGGGCAGTCATATCCACACTTGGGGTTGGTTGTTGATAGAAATCAACAGAAGTTTATTACGATGGTAAATCATTTGAGCATAGTTGATGCAGTTTATACAGTTTTTCCCGTCATTTAGTTTGTTTATGTTTTGCCGGCTGCCGGCCGTATCCCATGCAGTTTTATTGCATTCGCTAGGGGGCACGACGGTCAATTTGTTTACCTTTTGGCCGGCCGCTTCGAGAGTGATTTTAATGCCTGGGAGGCATAATTATCTCAACCTATACATTTATTTACGGGGCTGGGTGTGGGAATTCATTGGGGAAACATAATTTAGGGGATGTTAGGCATATTTCTTTAGTTATTTAGATATTTCTGGGAGCAATTCTAGCGTGGCTAAACCGGAAGTGGAGAGGCTATTAACGCCTGGCATTCTGGGAATTCTGGCCTCAATCTGAGCCAGAATATTGCATAATGAGGGGTTATCAGAAATATCTGCAATCACCAGCTGGCAGCACTGCTTTATCAGTCTTATGACGTCATTTTACTGTTTTTGCTGGCGTTATCAATATAAACGTAATTTTCCCGCCAAAATCTACGTCATTAATGATTACAGACGATATCCGTTTATGATTTTGGCGCCAAAAAGGACTCATAGTACAATGCTGCCCTCTGTTGAATGATGTTTGATAACCCCCTATTGACCCCTGAACCCGATCTGGGTTACCGTGACCTGGTTCTGGAGCCAGTCTGTTTAAGCAGCGCTCCCAGGAGAAATTTTCAGTCTGCAGCCCAGCGGGGCAAGGAGCAACACCTGGCACGGGAGATCGACCAGCAGGGCTATATGAGCTACACATATGATCTGGAGCAACACTTAATGAATTGGAGCTACATATTGCCTGGAGATACATCTTGGAGCTACATTTATATACATATGGGAGCCACAAATATTTTGGTTATTTTAGACCAAGGTAGGCGGAACACAAATTTTGGACACATATATTTTCTGGGCCACATTTAGGCAGTAAACAGTTATATTCTGGGTATACATTGAGGCCTTTTGAGGCAGAGAATTTTTGGGGGCTGTGTTTTATGCCCATTGATGAATAGTTATTTGGATTATATACATATTTTGTGTCATTTGGAAACTTTATATATTTTATGTCGGATGTAAATAAAACATGTAAGACTGTACATGGACATGGTGTTGTGTGTATGAGTCATCATCTCGCTGCTGCTCTGGTGCAAGATTTGAATTAGAAGACAGGCGCTCGCTCGGTTAACCGTTACAGTATTTGTCAACCCCCCAAAAAGCCATGTGTGTCTAAGAGACTGGTGGTTGAAGATGTACCACTGCAATGGATGAAGATGGTGATGACTACGACTTTGTGGGATCAGATGTGACATCATCGTCCATTCAAAGATATTTTATGCTGGTTGAAGGCGGAATTTTTAACAGTTTGATGTTCATTAGATATATTGTCACATTCATCGATAGAGCCTTCATATATCAGTCAGGAACAGATACAAATAGGGTAATTGTTATGAATTACCAAAATATGACATTTTAACATCATTTAAAAATTACACAAAAAAGAAACGGCAAAAGTACATGACCATTTTGTGATATTTTAGCAATTACCTATTTTGGTAATTTCAGTCCAATTTTCTTGTTCGGATGCCTTCTGTGAATTGCATGCTGTGTACGGATTGCTGCAAATCTATTGAGAGTACACCTTATGATGTAAGCTTTCTTTTGTCAAGTTTATAGCAATCCGTACACAGCATGCAATTCACAGCAGGCATCTGAACAAGAAAATTAGACTGAAGTTACCAAAAGAGGTAATTGTTAAAATATCACAAAATGGTCATGTATTTTTGCCATTACCTTTTTGTGTAATTGTATCCCCCGAACAAAGTTCGGCGGATACTATGGATTTGGCTTCGTCGTCCGCGTCCGCGTCCGCGCCCGCGTCCGCGTCCGCGTCCGCAGAGATTTTCTTGTGAACGCGCTACAGGCCGCAATTCTCACCCGATCACCATTATTTTTTGCAGGCACATATATAATGGTAAGATCCCGACACCAATCGATTTTGGTTGCCATGGCAACTGAATTGGTCGTTTGGGGACACAATTTGCGTTGAAAACAGCCTGTTTGAGACACATGGCTTGTGAACGCTCTACAGATGGCAATTTTCGATGAATCTCAATAATATTTGGAAGTGTTGTTGGGAAGGGCTGTCACACGAAACCAATCGTTTTTCAGAGTGATCATATAAATATTAATATGTTAACAGCCTAACTTATTACAGAAATGTGAAATATCCATTTTGATATGTATGATCATTCCAATAGCCTGTACTATGGAAGTTAGTGGCAATGGTTTCTTGTTCAGAATGGAGAACTGATGTTTTCGGTGAAAACAGGACAATATTACTGAATAAGTTAATGTTAGTTTTACTAGTTAAGTCTATTATTGACCAAAATAAAAATAGTTAAGATGAGAAACATTTATTAATAAGCTCAAAAAGGTAAAGGTTTTGTCCAGTACAAATTTCATGGGTATAACCGAATAAGTTAACATTATTTTTACTAGTTAAGTCTATTATTGACCACAATAAAAATAGTTAAGTCTATTATTGACCAAAATAAAAATAGTTAAGACGAGAAACGTTTATTATTGGGCTCAACAAGGTAAAGGTTTTGTCCAGTAGAGATTTCATGCCTGTAACCAAATAAGTTAACATTATTTTTGCTAGTTAAGTCTATTATTGACCACAATAAAAATAGTTAAGACGAGAAACATTTATTATTGGGCTCAACAAGGTAAAGGTTTTGGCCAGTAGAGATTTCATGGCTGTAACCAAATAAGTTAACGTTATTTTTGCTAGTTAAGTCTATTATTGACTACAATAAAAATAGTTAAGACGAGAAACATTTATTATTGGGCTCAACAAGGTAAAGGTTTTGTCCAGTAGAGATTTTATGGCTGTACCAAATAAGTTAACATTATTTTTGCTAGTTAAGTCTATTATTGACCACAATAAAAATAGGTAAGATGAAAAACATTTATTAATCAATTTATTAATCAGCTCAAAAAGGTACAAGTTTTGTCCAGTACAAATTTCATGGGTATAACCGAATAAGTTAATATTATTTTTACTAGTTAAGTCTATTATTGACCACATTAAAAATAGTTAAGACGAGAAACATTTATTATTGGGCTCAACAAGTTAAAGGTTTTGTCCAGTAGAGATTTCATGGCTGTAACCAAATGAGTTAACATTATTTCTGCTAGTTTAGTCTATTATTGACCACAATAAAAATAGTTAAGACGAGAAACATTTATTATTGGGCTCAACAAGGTAAAGGTTTTGTCCAGTAGAGATTTTATGGCTGTACCAAATAAGTTAACATTATTTCTGCTAGTTAAGTCTATTATTGACCACAATAAAAATAGTTAAGATGAAAAACATTTATTATTGAGCTCAACAAGGTAAAGATTTTGTTCAGTACAGATTTCATGCCTGTAACCAAATAAGTTAGCATTATTTTTGCTAGTTAAGTCTATTATTGACCACAATAAAAATAGTTAAGACGAGAAACATTTATTATTGGGCTCAACAAGGTAAAGGTTTTGTCCAGTAGAGATTTCATGCCTGTAACCAAATAAGTTAACATTATTTTTGCTAGTTAAGTCTATTATTGACCACAATAAAAATAGTTAAGACGAGAAACATTTATCATTGGGCTCAACAAGGTAAAGGTTTTGTCCAGTAGAGATTTCATGGCTGTAACCAAATAAGTTAACGTTATTTCTGCTGGTTAAGTCTATTATTGACCACAATAAAAATAGTTAAGACGAGAAACATTTATTATTGGGCTCAACAAGGTAAAGGTTTTGTCCAGTAGAGATTTTATGGCTGTACCAAATAAGTTAACATTATTTTTGCTAGTTAAGTCTATTATTGACCACAATAAAAATAGTTAAAACAAGAAATATTTATTATTGGGCTCAACAAGGTAAAGGTTTTGTCCATTAGAGATTTTATGGCTGTACCAAATAAGTTAACATTATTTCTGCTAGTTAAGTCTATTATTGACCACAATAAAAATAGTTAAGATGAAAAACATTTATTATTGAGCTCAACAAGGTAAAGATTTTGTTCAGTACAGATTTCATGCCTGTAACCAAATAAGTTAGCATTATTTTTGCTAGTTAAGTCTATTATTGACCACAATAAAAATAGTTAAAACAAGAAATATTTATTATTGGGCTCAACAAGGTAAAGGTTTTGTCCAGTAGAGATTTCATGGCTGTAACCAAATAAGTTAACATTATTTTTGCTAGTTAAGTCTATTATTGACCACAATAAAAATAGTTAAGACGAGAAACATTTATTATTAGGCTCAACAAGGTAAAGGTTTTGTCCAGTAGAGATTTTATGGCTGTACCAAATAAGTTAACATTATTTTTGCTAGTTAAGTCTATTATTGACCACAATAAAAATGATCAAGACGACAAACATAATACTGAGCTCAACCAAGTAATTGGAATTTCACATTCGAACATAATTTGGAACATTTTTGGGGTGAAAATAGAGCTTTTTATGAAAATGTTGATCTGGCTGCAATTTTGTCATCTTGAAATGCAGTTTTGGTCAACTTTTACTTTGAATTTCAACTTGAAACCATGTATGGGAAATATTATTAGTTAAAATATAACTTATGGTGAAAAGTTCGATCTGGCTCCAATTTTGTCATCTTGAAATGCAGTTTTGGTTGACTTTTACTTTGAATTTCAACTTGAAGCCAAGTTTGGCACATAGCATGAGTTAAAATATAAGTTATGATAAAAGGTTCGTTCTGGCTTCAAATTTGTCATCTTGAAATGCAGTTTTGGTCAACTTTTAGCATGTTTAGTTTGAATTTCATCTTGAAACCAAGTTTGGCACATATTATGAGTTGAAATATAACTTGTGGTGAAAAGTTTGATCTATAAATATAAATTAAAAATATAAATTGAATTCGACCTTCAATAACCTTGAAAGATCAATGCAGCAATTTTGGTGGGGGAAAAACAGTTGTGGCTTACGATTTAACATTTCTCTGTAGTGATGGGAGTTGGTGTGAACTTCGTAATCGATCATTGGTTCATAATCGGTTTGACAAACCAACTGACTTCCGATTATTAATCGGTTTAACTGTGATATCATAATGAAGTGTTGCACAATCTTTACTGGCAGAATATATGTTATAAAGGGGAATTGATGTAGTATCAAAGTAAATACTATAGTTTACAACTTCACATTTCACAAATTTGCAATTAAAAATTGGTATCTATTTATGAAATACATATTCTTTGTGGACTTTTCATGGATTACAAAGAACTTTTGCCACTTTTAGATAATCGATTATAGGATTCCATAATCGATCATCGAAATCGGTTTGGCAAACCAACTGACTTTCGAAAATAATCGATCATTGGCCCATCAGTATTTCTCTGGTAATCTTTTTTAGCCTTTGCTCTATTTTTTCACACCTAACAGTAATATATATGAAGCAACAGGGATAATAGGGCTACGGGGGATACACCCAAGCGGTCGTAGGCGACCGGAAGCGTCTAGTTTCTAAATGATGTTAAAATGTCATATTTTGGTAATTCATAACAATTACCAAATTTGTATCTGTTCCTGACTGTATATATATTATCAGTGTTTATATGAAGGACCGAAATGAGCTGGCCTGCCACGCCGGGATACCATACACCCTAGCCTATGTAACTTTTCGGCATGTTGATCTGTATGTGCACATATATTATTCATGCATATACAGCTACATTTCACTACTACGGGATAGTGATTCAATGCTTGCGGATACCGATTATGATAATGCTTTATTCACAAAGGCCAACGGGCCCATATGCATAGAAACATACAATATATCGTGGTTTGAGACAAATAAAATACAGCATACAAGTAATGGTATTTATCACGAGTAATTTCAGCGTTATATATAACATTGTGTATAAAGGCAGTTGAACTTCTGATACATTCATCTTTCTTGTGTGACATAATAAATTGAAAGCATGCTGATATCAGAGTTTCAAATTATTAATTGTTTATTAATTGATAATTAGCTATTAATCTATTTACATTTGTTATTCAATCATGTATCCTTGATTGACAAGTACTGTTTATTGTCATGATTAAGTCAATATATAAATTACATAATTGTTATGTAATAAATTATAAGTTATATAGTAGATTATGTGATAGCACAACTATCATTATGAATAAGGTGTATATGTGTACAACAACAGTATATCAGTATTATCTACAATATAAAAGAATTCTGTGTTTGAACCTTTTGTACTAAGTGACCCACTATCAGAAAATGGTTACGTCCATAGTCGAGTACGTTTGTACCCAGCAACATTTTGAATTTGAATTTCCTTTGTTTCCATCTAAGTTTTCCATATTTGTAAAAGTAGAATTAGCATAAGCTTGGTATTTTCAAAATTCAGGATCCCGATTGGTTTATCCATATCGCACCAGTCCCCCAGGTATTGTACACGAGCGCCAAAAATGATTTTGTACTCAGTTGAGTTTTGGACACCGGCACGCCCGGCAGCACTTTACAATTGTAACAATTACGATCGGATTTAATAAAACAAGACTGGATATTCTACAACTTGCCTCTCGTTACGTTTTCATCAAATAACCATCATCTTCAAGCTCTACCAAGCTAATTTCCCACACTACTGTGCTACAGTTTGGTACAATGAATTTGTTTAAGTATTTCTGACTTAAATTATTATATAGTGGGCAAATTAGGAAAAAATGATATTCATCTTCTATTAAATTGATATTATTTACTGATTTACAATACTGGCAAAAGCGTGCATCTTGTTTTGTTTTGTTGTGCCTGTTCTTCTCTATACCAAGTTTATCATTTAAACTTCGAAATCTGGCCACAGATATTATGTGTTTCCAATATACAAATTAATGAACAAGTACTTTTCTAGAGTCAGTTCTGTTTTGTAATTTCGGTAGTAGTTCAACTTTGAATTTACAGACAATTTTGAATACCAATTTTGTTGTGCAAAATCTGTTACCCTCTGCCGAAATGTATTCACAAATAGTGCTGTATTCCTTACATCCTGAAAATACCACACATCCCCAAACCCGTGAGAACACACGACATCATGCGAACATCAGCTACCCAGTTTTTACATCCATTTTCGTCGTAAACTTTCAATATATTATACATTGCATTTTTTACTCACCGAAGGAAATTCGTGTTTCATTCCAGAAATGCATACCTATATACGGATCACGAGACTTTCAAAGGCATAGACTGTGTGTCTAAATAGTAGATAGTTCAAAACAAAATTGGTTATCAGAAATTGATAAGGACTTGTTTCTTGTACTGTAGAATAAAATACACAAACATGGTCATTCACCGCAATTGTATTGTGCAATTCTAATGTATACTATAAAACAATAGTGGATGAATACATATTTTATATACTTTTTTTTATTATTCTAGAGTTTTATCACACACTATAAATTACAATGCTATAGGACTCCAAAAGGTGTGATAACCTTTTCTGTATCACCCTACTTCAAATATAATCTGTATCACTTGCTGAGCCATATCGGGCTGAAACTACTTTTTAGGTTACCGGACCTTTGGTCCGATAACCTATTGGCATGGCGTTGCGTCCGTCGTCCGTCCGTCCGTCCGGCGTTAACATTTTTATCTTTAAAGTTAACGATCGAATCTTTCTGAAATTTTGCACAAAAATGCCTAAAAATATTTTGAGAAGGAGGTATTTTTTTGTTTTTTGATTTTCGCATTCTTTCAAAATGGCGGCCGTTTTTGTAGAAAAACGCTCAATTTTGGACTTTGACGGCCATTTTCTCAAAAACTGTCTGATCAGTTTTGAGTTTTTGGTTTCAAAAGATTCCCCTCATATACCTCTGTGATATGTATAAGTTTGGTTGCCCTAAATCTGCTCAAATTTGCACCTGGTCTGTATTTTCTCAAAAACTGTCTGATCAGTTTTGAGATTTTTGCTTAAAAAGATTCCTCTTATATACCTCTGTGACGTGTATAAGTTTTGTTGCCCTTGAATCGCCGATCTCAGTGTGGCGGCCATTTTGAATTTTTGACGAGTCAGCGAAAAAAATTTTCTTCGCCCCAAATCGCATTACTATCCATTTTGGGCCATTTCTAGGCAAAAAAAATTTTCACCCTTTGAAAAAACTTGGACTTGCAAGATTTTCGGCACTTTTTTCCTTCATAATGGGAGCTGTCGGGACTGTACTCATAGAACGCTTGAAGATAGAGCTTAGAAATTGGCACTTTCAAATGGGAAGTCATATATGGCGACTTGTGTGGTGACCTTGAATTTGACCTTGGATGACCTTGAAAGGTCAAAACAGCCATTTTTGGGTCGAAAAACGCTCAAATTTGCACCTGGTCTGTATTTTCTCAAAAACTGTGTGATCAGTTTTGAGATTTTTGCTTAAAAAGATTCCTCTTATATACCTCTGTGACGTGTATAAGTTTTGTTGCCCTTGAATCGCCGATCTCAGTGTGGCGGCCATTTTGAATTTTTGACGAGTCGGCGAAAAAAATTTTCTTCGCCCCAAATCGCATTACTATCCATTTTGGGCCATTTCTAGGCCTTAGACCATTATCAGTCTCGTTTGGTCTGGCGGATGAACACAGAATACACTCGTCCTTCGGACTCGTGCATCCTGAATTCATCCGCCAGACCAAACTCGACCGATATCTTTTTGCGGAAAACACACTCGCATGGTTTTATATATGTATACCGTTGTAGTCAAAATTGGTATTAAAGGCAGTACCTGTGCATGTACTATTATGCCATCAAAGTAAATTTAAATATTTTTTGCTTATTATTATGTTCCAACATATGAACATGCAGCATTATCGATTTTTGTACTGAGGAATTCATCATCGAATGATTCTGTCTTGCATTTGCATGTTTATATCTAAGCTACCAATGGAATTTGAACTACAATATATATTCAGTATAGCCTAATAGCTTTTCAGCAACCGTAAATATTTTGTTTTTAGGTTACCGGACCTTTGGTCCGATAACCTATTGCCGTGGCGTTGCGTCCGTCGTCCGTCGTCGTCGTCCGTCGTCGTCCGTCTACATTTTTCTCTTTAAAGTTTACGATCGAATCTTTCTGAAATTTTGCACAAAAATGCCTAAAAATATTTCGAGATGGAGGTATTTTTTAGTTTTTTGATTTTCGCAATTATTTCAAAATGGCGGCCGTTTTCGTCGAAAAATGGCCAATTTTGGACTTTGGCTGTCGTTTCCTCAAAATCTGTTCAGTAACTTTTTTTCTTATTCATGCATAACACTTCTCATATGTACCTCAGTGACATGTATAAATTTCGTTGCCCTTGAATCGCTCGAAGTGGGCTATTTTGGGCCCAAACTCGGCCCAAATGGGACTTTCCCATGTTAAATTCTCCTATGCTTTATAATGGGACACATTAAGCCTAATATCTCACTTAATATTGAGATTAGAGACTAGGAATCAATTGTGGACATATAGGAAATGATATATGCTGAATATTCTTGTGACCTTGAATTTGACCTTTGACCTCATTTTCAAGGTCACAGGACAAAATGGCTAATATCTCGCTTATTATCGACTTTACAGCTTAGAAATCAATTGTGAACATATAGGAAATGATATATGCTGAATATTCTCGTGACCTTGAATTTGACCTTTGACCTCATTTTCAAGGTCACAGGACAAAATGGCTAATATCTCGCTTATTATCGACTTTACAGCTTAGGAATCCATTGTGAACATATAGGAAATGATATATGCTGAATATTCTCATGACCTTGAATTTGGCCTTTGGCCTCATTTTCAAGGTCACAGAACAAAATGGCTAATATCTCGCTTATTATCGACTTTACAGTTTAGGAATCCATTGTGAACATATAGGAAATGATATATGCTGAAGATTCTCGTGACCTTGAATTTGACCTTTGACCTCATTTCCAAGGTCACAGGACAAAATTGCTAATATATCCCTTATTATCGACTTTACGGCTTAGGAATCAATTGTGAACATATAGGAAATGATATATGCTGAATATTCTCGTGACCTTGAATTTGACCTTGACCTCATTTTCAAGGTCACAGGACAAAATGGCCAATATCTTGCTTATTAGCGACTCTGCAGCTTAGGAATCAATTGTGAACATATAGGAAATGATATATGCTGAATATTCTAGTGACCTTGAATTTGACCCTTGACCTAAATTTCGAGGTTAGTCATTTTATTTTCAAGGTCAGAATACAAAATGGCTTATATCTCGCTTATTATCAAATTTACAGCTTAGGGGTCCATAGTGAACATATAGGAAATGATGTATACTGAATATTTTGGTGATCTAGAATTTGACCTTTGATCTCATTTTCAAGGTCAGAGAACAAACTGGCTAATATGTCGCTTATTATCATCTTTACATCTGCTCCTGATGACGCCAGTGTGTCTTTGGATAAACTATTTGGTCGGGCTTTGTTTCTATTGCAAAATGTTGTATTTTACGTTTCTTATTGGCATCATCAAAATTTGATTGTATTGGTGGTAATAGATTGATACTTACATTTATACCACCGAGTCGGTGTCACTGCTGGCGGACGTTAAATCTGTCCTCGAGGATACCATCAACTCAGTAGCCTTCGGGCTTGTGATTGGGTACTTTTGTACTTGTCATGTATCTATTCCATCGGGTTAGATTCGGATTTCTAAATTATTTTCATAGGTTGTTGGGCAGTTCTATACTAATTGTATCCCCCGAACAAAGTTCGGCGGATACTATGGATTTACGATCGTCGCGCCGCCGCCGCCGCCGCGTCCGCGTCCGCGTCCGCAGACACTTTCTTGTGAACGCGCTGCAGGTTGCAAATATGAACCGATTTTGATAATATTTTATATGGACATGTCTCATGGAGAAATCTGGACACCTATCGATTTTGGTTGCCATAGCAACCAAAATAGCCGATTGGCGTAACATTTTGTGCTCAAATGAGCCTGTTTAACACACATGGGTTGTGAACGCTCTACGGGTGGGAGTTTTCAATGAATGATGATGAAATCGCACAGGCTCAATGAGAAAGACCATCACACGAAACCTATTGTTTTTCAGAATGATCAAATAAATATTAATAAGTTTGAGAGGTTAACTTATTACGACAATTAAAATACCTACTTTGACATGTGTGATCACTCCAATAACCTGTACTATGAAAGCAAATTGCACTGGATTCTTGTTCAGAATACAGAACTGATGTTTTTGGTGAAAAAAGAACAATATTACTGAATAAGTTAACATTGGTTTTACTAGTTAAGTCTATTATTGACCACAATAAAAATAGTTAAGACGAGAAACATTTATTATTGAGCTCAACAAGGTAAAGGTTTTGTCCAGTAGAGACTTCACAGGTGTAACCGAATAAGTTAACATTATTTTTACTAGTTAAGTCTATTATTGGCCACAATAAAAATAGTTAAGACAAGAAACATTTATTATTGGGCTCAACAAGGTAAAGCTTCTGTGCAGTAGAGATTTCATGGCTGTAGCCGAATAAGTTAACATCAGGTTTGCTAGTTAGGTCTATTATTGACCTCAAGAAAAATAGTTAAGACAAGAAACATTTATTATTGAACTCAACAATTTAAAAGTTTTGTCCAGTAGAGATTTCATTGGTGTAACCGGATAAGTTAACATTATTTTTACCAGTAAAGTCAATTTTTACTTCGAATTTCAACTTGGAACCAAGTTTGGCACATATTATGAATTAAAATATAATTTATGGTGAAAAGATCGATCTGGCTCCAATTTCATCATCTTGAAATGCAGTTTTGGTAAACTTTTACTTGAATTTCAGCTTGAAACCAAGTTTGGCACATATTATGAATTAAAATTTAAATTATGGTGAAAAGTTGATCTGGCTCCAATTTCGTCATCTTGAAATGTAGTTTTGGTCAACTTTTACTTTGAATTTCAACTTGGAACATAGTATGAGTTGTTTGGCGCATAGTATGAGTTGAAATATAACTTATAGTGAAAAGTTCGATCTGGCTCCAATTTAGTCATCTCGCAACTTAGTTGCGAATGTGATCTTGAATTCGACCTTCAAAAGTGTCTGAAAGGTTTCACACTCACAATGTACATCAGCGATATATTTGGAGCAACAGGGATGATAGGGCTACGGGGGATACACCCAAGCGGTCGTAGGCGACCGGAAGCGTCTAGTTCCATCTGGTGTACAGTAGAAACAACTACATTTAACACATTGTCTGCCCCTGAAGACGCCAGTGTGTCTTTGGATAAACTCGGGTCGGGCTTTGTTTGTTTCTATTGCAAAATGTAGTATTTTACGTTTCTTATTGGCATCATAAAAATCTGATTGTATTGGTGGTAATAGATTGATACTTACATTTACAGCATAGGAATCAATTGCAAATATAGAGGAATGATATATACTGAATATTTTCATGACCTTGAACTTGAACTTTGACCTCATTTTCAAGGTCACATCACAGAATGGCTAATGTCTTACTTATTATCGACTTTACAGCTTAGGAATTTATTGTGGACATACTAGAAGTGATATATTTGTTGAAAATTTCATGGCCTTGAATTTATCAGTGACTTTATTTTCAAGGTCACTGGACAAAAGGCTAATATCTAAAATGTATATTGTCCGGTAACCTTTCTTAGCCCTTGGGCTAATTTTTAATTGATAGTTAAAAATTTGTAAAAAATGAACAAGTTTTTCAATGGAGAAACATTACATAGTTTTTTTTCGATAGCCGCCGTGGCATAGTTATTCAGGCTTACCTGTGGTGGTTAAGGGCGACATCTGCATGATACCATTAAATTTAACGATGAAGGCAAAACCTGAGGAGACGCATTTTATTGAATCGATACAAAGCCACCCACAAGAAAACCTTCCATGTTTAATCCCTTCTCCCTAAATCGACTTGGCGTTCTACAAGTCGACCACCTCACGATGTTGGCCAAATTTCAGTCCATTAATCAGCCTCCACAAGTCGGCCGTGATTAGAAAAAAAAGATCGACTGATGTTTCAAGGGCAATCATGACCCACGCCGAGTGTGAAATTCCGGCCTTGAGTGATGGCTGAGAAAGGTACCTAGTCGCTACTGGGTGTATGGAAACCGAGGAAATTACAATCAATCCTTCGCTATATCAAAACAATATCACAGTGCATAGAATGAGGGGTTATCAGAAATATCTGCAATCACCAGCTGGCAGCACTGCTTTATCAGTCTTATGACGTCATTTTACTGTTTTTGCTGGCGTTATCAATATAAACGTAATTTTCACGCCAAAACGTACGTCATTGATGATTGCAGACGATATCCGTTTATGATTTTGGCGCCAAAAAGGACTGATAGTACAATGCTGCCCTCTGTTGAATGATGTTTGATAACCCCCTATTGATGATTAGAGAATATCTTTAAATTCTTTTAGTTTCTGAATGGCTCCTAATATCACAATTGAATTCAACATTGCAAACTGATCACACACACACAAAAGGAATTTGGTGAAAGTAACCCAAAACTTGCCAATATTTATTTCGTGCAGTAGTTGTAGTACACTTTCCAGAGTAATACATGTCTTGAGACTTCAACATGTACAAAATAATTTTCAGCAGAAATGGACAGTATATTTGTGTATACAATTGTATAGTTGTGTTGTAACTCATAAGAGTATTATCAGATGCATATTTAAGTATATATAGCTTAATTAGCAGTACTTGTATATATTATACCACGTATCCCAGTGTATGTGTGCTTAACAAATAAAGGTTTTTCAAATATAACTTTGAATTGAGTGACTCTGGACATATGCTGGCGAGATAGAGTGTGTCCCCCAAAAAAATTATACTGGAAATTGGTGGATTATGTGATGAACATAAATAGTTACCAATTAGTGAAAAACAGTTGCAACTGCGATAAAACATACGTACTGACAAAATGTTATAAAGTATATACTTCTCTATCATTCTAAACATACCGAAAATTGGTGGATTATGTGATGAATATAAATAGTAACCAATTAGTGAAAAACAGTTGCAACTGCGATCAAACATACGTACTGACAAAAATATAAAGTATATACTTTTCTATTATTCTAAAATTAACCTCTGGCCTAAACATCAAAAAGCTCATTTTATCAATTATAGATATGATATTCATACATGTATATTGCCACAGTATATTCCAGGTATTTTCTGTATACTTGTAGGACACAATGTATTTTATTCGGTAAAAAAACTGCCACAGGTGTATGAAACATGAATTTTGTCCCTAGGATGATTATTGGTATTCAAATTTAGCTGGTATGCTACAGGAAACTTAGTCCTATTTTGTAATTTGTATTTCTGTAAGCTTGCATAGGGGTACATTATGATAGGCTGCATCACGTCATACTGGGTACATTATTACATGCTGGAGCCCGTCATAATGTACCCATATGTCTAAAATCATTAGAAAGGCAACATTTTAAAAGCACATCATTTTGGCCTGAGTGTCCTTGTGAAAGAAATCTCAAACAGTGTAAACTTGGATACTACTCATACTAGGTCTGGGGTCATTTTGTCTGGGGTGGTCAAGGCCCCTGAAGCTAGACTCAAATGTACCATCTTCGGTGAGTACGGCGCCCCATGGGCCCTTGTTTAGGCTACCGGACCTTTGGTCTGATAACCTATTGCCTTGGCGTTGTGTCCGTCGTCCGTCCGTCGTCCGTTCACATTTTTAGGTTACCGGACCTATGGTCCGATAACCTATTGGCATGGCGTTGCGTCCGTCGTCCGTCGTCGTCGTCGTCGTCCACATTTTTATCTTTTTTGTTTACAGGCGAATTTTTCTGAAATTTTGCACAAAAATACTTAAAAATAATTCAAGAATGTGGTATTTTTTAGTTTTTTGATTTTCACATTTTTTTCAAAATGGCGGCCGTTTTCGACGAAAAATGCCTGATTTTGGACTTTGGCGGCCATTTTCTCAAAATCTGTTCAGTAACTTTTTTTCTTTTTGATAAATAAGACTCCTCATATGTACTCCTATGATGTCTATAAATTTCGTTGCGCTTGAATCGCTCGAAGTGGGCCATTTTGGCCCAAACTCGGCCCAAATGGGACTTTCCCATGTTAAATTCTCCTATGCTTTATAATGGGACACATTATGCCTAATATCTCACTTGATATTGAGATTAGAGACTAGGAATCAATTGTGGACATATAGGAAATGATATATGCTGAATATTCTCGTGACCTTGAATTTGACCTCAGTTTCAAGGTCAGAGCACAAAATGGCTTATATCTCGCTTATTATCGACTCTACAGCTTAGGAATTAATTGTGGACATATAGGAAATAATATATGCTGAATATTCTCGTGACCTTGAATTTGACCTCTGACCTCAGTTTCAAGGTCAGAGCACAAAATGGCTTATATCTCGCTTATTATCGACTCTACAGCTTAGGAATCAATTGTGGACATATAGGAAATGATATATGTTGAATATTCATGAAAAAAATGATATATGCTGAATATTCTGATGACCTTGAATTGACCTTCGACCTCATTTTCAAGGTCACAGGACAAAATGGCTAATATCTCGCTTGTTATCGACTTTACAGCTTAGCAATCAATTATGAACATATAGGAAATGATATATGCAGATTATTGTCATGACCTTGAATTTGACCTTTGACCTCATTTTCAAGGTCACAGGACAAAATGGCTAATAGCTCACTTATTATCGATTTTACAGCTTTAGAATCAATTGTGGACATATAGGAGATGATATATGCTGAATATTCTCGGGACCTTGAATTTGACCTCTGACCTCATTTTCAAGGTCACAGGACAAACTGGCTCATATCTTGCTCCTCTATTGACTGTATGGCTTGGGAATCAATTGTGGACATGATATAGAAAATGATATACATTGAATATTTTGATGACCTTGAATTCGACCTTTGCCCCTTCATTCTCAAGGCCACAGCACAAAATTGCTAATATCTCTCTGATTATTGAATTTACAGCTTAGCAATCAACTGTGGACATGATATATGCTTAATGTTATATATGCTGAATATTCTCTTGACCTTGAATTCAACCAGTGACCTGGCTAACATCTAAGATATTAAGGTTGTTCGCTCCTTTTGGACCCAAGCAGAGGGGCTAAAATTAGAAATTTCTTTAATGTATTTCAGACTTTCAAACAATCATCAATATGATATCGTGCATTCCAAAACAGCAAATTGGGGTAAATATTTTGTTTAGTGTGGAATTATGGGTAATTTTACCCCCAAAATACCAGGAAAATGGGTCATTTTGGGCCATTTTCACTATATTCAATATTTAATGAAAACCTGAAAATAGACGAACCTAAGTTTCGTTGCCCTTGAATCGCTCGAAGTGGGCCATTCAGGGCCCAAACTCGGCCCAAATGGGACTTTCACATGCTAAATAGCCCTATGCTTTATAATGGGACACATTTTGCCTAATATCTCACTTAATATTGAGATTAGAGATTAGGAATCAATTGTGGACATATAGGAAATGATATATACTGAATATTTTCGCGACCTTGATTTTGACCTCTGACCTCATTTTCAAGGTCAGAGCACAAAATGGCCATCAATTGTGGACAGGAAATGATATACGCTGAATATTGTGATGACCTTGAATTTGACCTTTG
This sequence comes from Terebella lapidaria, assembly GCA_949152475.1. Lineage (NCBI taxonomy): Eukaryota > Metazoa > Annelida > Polychaeta > Terebellida > Terebellidae > Terebella > Terebella lapidaria. The sequence goes on along the minus strand of OX424561.1, from coordinate 42,646,842 downwards.
ACCTTATTTTCAAGGTCATAGTACAAAATGGCCAATATCTGGCTTACTATCGACTTTACAGCTTAGGAATCAATTGTGCACATATAGGAAATGATATATGCTGAATATTCTCATGACCTTGAATTTGACCTCTGACCTCATTTTCAAGGTCAGAGCACAAATTGGCTAATATCTTGCTTATCATTGACTTTACAGCTTAGCAATCAATTGTCAACATATAGGAAATGATATATGTTGAATATTCTGGTGACCTTGAATTTGACCTTTGACCTTACTTTACATGTATTTTCAAGGTCAGAGAACAAATGGGTAATATCTTGCTCATTATCGACTTCACAGCTTAGTAATCCATAGTGGACAAATAGGGAATGATATTTGCTGAATATTTTGGTGACCTTGAATTTGATCTTCACCTCATTTTCAAGGCCATAGAACAAAAAAAGTTTGTATCTCATTTGTTATCAACTTTACAGCTTAGGAGTCAATTGCGAACATATTGGAAATTATATATGCTGAATATTCTCATGACCTTGAACTTGACCTTTGACCTCATTTTCAAGGTCAGATCACAAAATGGCTAGTATCTCACTTAATATCGACTTTACAGCTTAGGAATCAATCGTGAACATGCTAGAAATGATATGGGCTGAATGTTCTCGTGACCTTGATTTGACCAATGATCTTACTTTCAAGGTTATGGGACAAAAGGCTAATATCTAAAATACACATTGTCCGGTAACCATTCTCAGCCCTTGGGCTAATTTTATCCTTTTCACATCTCCATTTTGGACAATACTGAGCCGGAATTTGACACATTTCACATTGTATATGTATACCGATTATGCGTTTTCCAGACATATTTTATACCCACTCGTAGTACTAGACTAACCACCTCATGTACATGGAGAGGAGAGGGAGAAGGGGAGGTGGCTAGATGCTCAACATATATGCATTTAATCAATTTTACAGTGTCATGTACAGTGTACAGTACTGATTTCGCAAAACCTCACCAAAATGCCAGCATGGGACACCTGGCATTTAGCACGTGTTCGCCCAACTTCGCCTGACGTAGCATCATGCGATTTGATGCTAGCATTGTGTATGCGAGCATCCCTCGATGCTGGCATTGCTTCTTGGCACTGTGGTGCACTAAAAGCATTTCGCATTTCGCATTTTTTGTGAAGGCCATTATATGCTCGCATATGCTCGCAAACACATGGTCGAGTGGTTTATAAACAGTCTGTATCATGTAGATCGTATGGGAAAATGCAGTGTTTCATTTCAGTTCATATTAAAGTCAGTATTTGCATCCGAAATAAAGGATGCGCGCATCTGTGCGAGACAATGCTCGCCTGTTCAACTAAGACGGCCGCCTGATGCGATGGCATCGCGCCCACTGGTCGCACCATGCGATTTGATGCTAGCATCAAGTCGCACGTAATCGCATGGCCTAGCATTTAGCATGTAGCATTCGCATGGCTAGTGAGGTTTTGCGAAATCAGTACTGTATGTATATAATCCTTTCAATGCTAAACACCAAATAGAATTTTGACTTGTCATAGGCTTTTCCGAGAGATTAAAAGTAATGAAAAGTAATAATGACTAACCTAAAGACTAACTAATATTTGTAACCCTCCCCCCCCCCACCCCCAAACAAAAATCAAAACAGAAATCACAACACATACACAATTTTCACGGTGAAATAGTTCAGCAGAGCTATTAACAAACCGATCGAAATTACTTGCATGACCGTTCGAAATTATCCGCCGGTCATTTATGAGCGTTCGAAATTGACCACATTTAAATTTTTTATTCTACTTGATTCGGGCTCGTTTTGAGCATAACGTGATTTACTTTAGCTATGTCTAGGTACACGTTCAATTTAACTGACTCATCAAACGTTTGCACACACTGATAACGATATTACATATTAATGACATGTGAAACATTTTCCCCAATTAAATAACTGAGAATTTATTCCAATCGGCCTACATACATATGGAGTAACATTTTATTAAAGAAATACAAGGTCCCGGACATATCAAGACATTTATATTCTCCATTCCCCAAGGATAATTTTATGAACGTTGGATTACTAGTATTAACATAATTTCAGATATTTGACAAATATATAGTATACTCATTCTGGCACTCCTAATGCAATGTCCCATGATGAGAACAGTGCCAGGAAAAACCCATCTGGCACTCTGTGGTTGTCAAGCAAAACGTCATGAAAAAAAACGAAAACGTTATCATTGCAAAAGCTACGTAACTAAGGCCATGTAAACACCGGCAAAATGGACAGTGTTTTGGTTTGAAAATTTCGTGGATATTTCCAGTGTTTTGGACAATTCCTACGCCTGCAACTTGCTGTAAGTACCGAAATCGTGCCAGAAAATGCATACGGCATTGTATTCTCGTGCCAGATGGGTTTATCTTGGCACACGTCTCTTTATCTAGGCCTCGCCTGAAGGCTCGGCCTAGATCGCAGAGACTTGTGCCAAGATAAACCCATCTGGCACTCGAAACAATGCCATATGCATATAGTCTGGTCGGGATATGAGGTTCACAGTGCCTACAGACCCCCGGACGGTGCCTACAGACCCCCGGACGGTGCCTACAGACTCCCGGACGGTGCCTACAGACTCCCGGACGGTGCCTACAGACCTCCGGACGGTGCCTATAGACTCCCGGACGGTGCCTACAGACCCCCGGACGGTGCCTACAGACCACCGGACGGTGCCGTCCAGCCTCATTTTGAAGTATCCCTGGAGAGTATTTAAGCAGGGGATTGGGACCACCAGGGAACTTTTTGTTCACGCCTTCAAGGAGTGTACATCGTCGTTCCATCGCCTGACCATGGGAGATAGGGTGACTACCTTCAACGTCCGCCGTCCGCCTGACCGTGGCGACGTCAACCAGTCGGGCCTGAAACCGACGGGTAGTGTGGGTTCAAGTCCGCCGTGATGGATATGCATATACGAATTTACCACTATCTGATTAAATGATTTGACTTTGTTAATTTCTGGGATATACGTCTGCGTTTTACTCTATTGATTACTTTTTGGATCAAGAAATAGTACATTTTAATACAGTACTGATTTCGCAAAACCTCACTAACCATGCGAATGCTACATGCTAAATGCTAGGCCATGCGATTACGTGCGACTTGATGCTAGCATCAAATCGCATGGTGCGACCAGTGGGCGCGATGCCATCGCATCAGGCAGCCGTCTTAGTTGAACAGGCGAGCATTGTCTCGCACAGATGCGCGCATCCTTTATTTTGGATGCAAATACTGACTTTAATATGAACTGAAATGAAACACTGCATTTTCCCATACGATCTACATGATACAGACTGTTTATAAACCACTCGACCATGTGTTTGCGAGCATATGCGAGCATATAATGGCCTTCACAAAAAATGCGAAATGCGAAATGCTTTTAGTGCACCACAGTGCCAAGAAGCAATGCTAGCATCGAGGGATGCTCGCATACACAATGCTAGCATCAAATCGCATGATGCTACGTCAGGCGAAGTTGGGCGAACACGTGCTAAATGCCAGGTGTCCCATGCTGGCATTTTGGTGAGGTTTTGCGAAATCAGTACTGTAGGTTCGTTAATTATGATTGACACTTGAAGGTATACAGTATGATTTATTCTTGCTTGACATTTCATCACGGATTTCCCAACATGTATATAAATGTAAAATATTGTTGAATTTGTTGACTCATGTATATAAATTTTTAAAGCGAATTCAGAGTTGTTCCATTTCAAGAAACTGGTAGCGTGATATTGAAAAATTCACAACGAGAGGAAAACATGATTACAAGAAATATACAAGGAAACATTCTAATCACAAAAAGGGGATCCAAAATATAAATAACTGATACGACTTTGAAAATAATACAAAAAGGGGAAAATCGCTACACATGTATACTGCTTCTCGTCATTCAAAAATAGATAATAAATAATCATAAAAACTCCCGATGTGCTTCAAAAGCATTCCACAGGTCAGTAAAGTTTCACCGAGGTGGTAAATATAAATATTTGTGACATAAACATCAGACAAATATACTTTTCACCTACCTTAATGTGTGAACCGTTCAAAATAGATCGCCAACCATTCGAAATTGACCATCAACCATTCGAAATTGATCACCAAGCCCGTTCGAAATTATTTTACCGCGCCACCGCTTATCTCCAGTGTCTATAACATGTATAAGTTTCGTTGCCCTTGAATCACTGGTCTGCGTGTGGTGGCCATTTTGATTTTTTGACGGGTCGGCGAAAAAAAATATTTTGGTCTCAAATCAAGTCACTATTCGTTTTGAGCCATTTCCAGCAAGAAAAAAAAATTTTTTTTTTTGGCCATTGAAAATTTTTTTGGACAGTTATTTTCACCCAATTTTTCCTTCATAATGGGAGCTATGCAGAGTAATCTCATAGAACACTTCAAGATAGAGCCTAAGTATTTGCACATTCAAATGGGAAATCATATATTGCGGTTTGAGTGGTGACCTTGAATTTGACCTTCAATGACCTTGAAAGGTCAAAACGACCTTTATTGTTGAAAAAAGGATGAATTTTGCTTTTGGTGGCCATTTTCTCGAAATCTATTCAGACAGTTTTCCTCAAAATCATGTATAAGTTTCTCCTTATGTACCTTTGTAAATGTGTATAAGTTTTGTTGTCTTTGAATCGACTGTTTGTGAAAATTTGTCATTAACGAAAAAAATCTTTCAAGATGTAACTTGATTTCGTATTATATAGTCCATACAGAAAATGTGTTTCTATCAACATTTACGAACATGTTTTGACATATATAGATTTTAACATCAGTGTAACAATTTATATGTATTCAGTATTCTATGCAATTCACATGATTGCCGGTAAGCTACAGCACCCTTGGTGCTATGTTTTATTTTTAATTTTTTTTCAAGATGGCGGCCATTTTCTCAAAAGCTCTCTGATCAGATTTGAGATTTTTGTTTCAAAATATTCCCCTTATGTAGCTCTGTGATGTGTATAAGTTTGGTTGCCCTTGAATTGCCGGTCTTCGTTTGGCGGCCATTTTGAATTTTTGACGAGTCGGCGAAAAATAATTTTTCACCCCAGATCGCATTACTATCCATTTTGGGCCATTTCTAGACAAAACAAAATTTCACCCTTTGAAAAAAATTTTGGACTCATATATGGCGATTTGTGGGGTGACCTTGAATTTGACCTTTGATGACCTTGAAAGGTCAAAACAGCCATTTTGGGGTCAAAAAATGCCCAAATTTCCTTCTACAGATGAAATGCTTGTAGATAGAGCTTAAGATTGCATTATGAGCATATAGGAATCATATATGGAACAACTGATGATGACCTTGAGCTTGACCCTGGATGACCTTGAGTGCTAAATGTCCGATGTGAAATGTGTATATTAGCCACTGAGGGTTAAACACTTGCACATACAGGTTAAGATTGTGTATACATTTTGGAAGCTTACATGAATTCATGTATTTATGGCATATCTTTTGGTAACCTCGAATTTCACCTTATATGTGACCTTGAAGGCCAAAGCTCATAATCTGGCCTGACCTGACATGTGTAAATTGACTTCTACAGACAAAATACTTGTTGATAGAGCTTTTATGTCTGTATTAGGAAGCCATATGCAGCATACCTAATGGTGATATAGCAGTTCACAAACATGACCTTGATTGGTAAATCTCAAGGTCATATGTCAGTAATGTCACTCGCAATGCTTAAAACTAAAATTGTCCGGTAACCTATCTTAGCCCTTGGGCTAATTTTATTCAAAATGGCAGCCATTTTTGAGGAAAATCGGCCAATTTTGGACTTTGACGGTTATTTTCTCAAAATCTATTCAATAACTTTTTTTCTTACTGATGCATAACACTCCTCATATGTACCCCTGTGACGTGTATAGGTTTCGTTGCCCTTGAATCGCTCGAAGTGGGCCATTTTGGGCCCAAACTCAGCCCAAATGGGACTTTCCCATGTTAAATTCTCCTATGCTTTATAATGGGACACATTCTTCCAAATATCTCACTTAATATTGAGATTAGAGACTTGGAATCAATTGTGGACATATAGGAAATGATATATGCTGAATATTTTGATTACCTTGAATTTGACATTTGACTTCATTTTCAAGGTCAGAGCACAAAATGGCTAATATCTCGCTTATTATTTCCTTTTCAACTTGGGAATCAATTGTGGACATATAAGTAATAATATATACTGAATATTCTCGTGACTTTGGATATGACCTTTGACCTCATTTTCAAGGTCAGAGCATCAAATGGTGCATATCTCACTTGTTGTCAACTTTACAGCTTACGAATCAATTGTGGACATATATGAAATGATATACATGATATATGCTGAATATACTTGTAACCTTGAAGTTACCAGACCATCGGTCCAATCACCTATTTGCTAGCCGGTAAGCTACAGGTCCCTTGGGCGTATGTTTATCAACTTTACAGCTTAGAAATCAATTGTGGACTTATAGCAAATGATATATGTCGAATATTCTGATGACCTTGAATTTGACCTTTCATCTCATTTTCAAGGTCAGAGCACAAAATGGGGCATATCTCACTTATTGTCAACTTTACAGCTTAAGAATCAATTGTTGACATATGGGAAATGATTATGCTGAATATACTTGTGACCTTGTAGTTACCAGATAATCGGTCCAATCACCTATTTGCTAGCCGGTAAGCTACAGGTCCCTTGGGCGTATGTTTATCAACTTTACAGCTTAGAAATCAATTGTGGACTTATAGCAAATGATATATGTCGAATATTCTGATGACCTTGAATTTGACCTTTCATCTCATTTTCAAGGTCAGAGCACAAAATGGGGCATATCTCACTTATTGTCAACTTTACAGCTTAAGAATCAATTGTTGACATATGGGAAATGATTATGCTGAATATACTTGTGACCTTGTAGTTACCAGATAATCGGTCCGATCACCTATTGGCTAGCCGGTAAGCGACAGGTCCCTTGGGCCTATGTTTCCGGTAACTTTTACATGATTCAGGGTTGTGTACATGTATGTTCATATACAATTTTGGAAATTTTGTTGTTTCAGCTCATTCGTCTTGCAAATGAAAATAGTAAGTATTGCGATGTAAGCATGAGGCAGTGTCACGTCTCCATGCATGGAACCAGCCAATAACAACTACAAGTGTACAAACTGTGCCAAAAATAGTGCCCTTTTCTAGGAAAACCTTTCATGCATAGCGAAGTCAGTATTGTTGACAAATATCAGTCACCTTACTGGTCGGCACCGACCATGTCCTATGAATATCTATTAATTAAGGCATTTCAGCAGAAATGCCTTTATGGTTTTGTCAAAATTTTAATTTTAATTTTAACCTATTGGCATGGCGTTGCGTCCGTTGTCCGTCCGACGGACTGACGTCCGTCTGTCCGTTCGTCGTCCGTAAACAATTTCATCTTCAAAGTTTAACGTCAAACCTTTCTGAAATTTTGCACAAAAATGCCTAAATATATTTCAAGATGGAGTTATTTTTAGGTTACCGGACCTATGGTCCGATAACATATTGGCATGGCGTTGCGTCCGTCGTCTGTCGTCCGTCGTCCGTCATCGTCGTCCACATTTTTATCTTTTTTGTTTACGGGCGAATTTTTCTGAAATTTTGCACAAAAATACTTAGAAAAAATTAAGGAAAGAGGTATTTTTTAGTTTTTTTGATTTTCGCATTATTTTCAAAATGGCGGCTGTTTTCGACGAAAAATGCCTGATTTTGGACTTTGGCGGCCATTTTCTCAAAATCTGTTCAATAACTTTTTATCTTTTTGATAGATAACACTCCTTGTATGTACTTCTATGATGTCCATAAATTTAGTTGCGCTTGAATCGCTCGAAGTGGGCCATTTTGGCCCAAACTCAGCCCAAATGGGACTTTCCCATCTTAAATTCTCCTATGCTTTATAATGGGACACATTATGCCTAATATCTCACTTAATATTGAGATTAGAGACCAGGAATCAATTGTGAACATATAGGAAATGATATATGCTGAATATTCTCGTGACCTTGAATTTGACCTTTGACCTCATTTCCAAGGTCACAGGACAAAGTTGCTAATATCTCGCTTATTATCGACTTTACAGCTTAGGAATCAATTGTGTACATATAGGAAATGATATATGCTGAATATTTTCGTGACCTTGAATTTGACCTTTGACCTCATTTCCAAGGTCGCAGGACAAAATTGCTAATATCTCGCTTATTATCGACTTTACAGCTTAGGAATCAATTGTGTACATATAGGAAATGATATATGCTGAATATTCTCGTGGCCTTGAATTCGAGCTTTGACCTCATTTTCAAGGTCACAGGACAAAATGGCCAATATCTTGCTTATTAGCAACTTTACAGCTTAGGAATCGATTGTGAACATATAGGAAATGATATATGCTGAAAATTCTCGTGACCTTGAATTTGGCCTTTGACCTCATTTTCAAGGTCACAGGACAAAACGGCCAATATCTTGCTTATTAGCGACTTTACAGCTTAGGAATCAATTGTGAACATATAGGAAATGATATATGCTGAAAATTCTCATGACCTTGAATTTGACCTTTGACCTCATTTTCAAGGTCACATGACAAGATGGCTAATATCTCGCTTATTATCGACTTTACAGCTTAGGAATCAATTGTGAACATATAGGAAATGATATATGCTGAATATTCTCATGACCTTGAATTTGACCTTTGACCTCATTTCCAAGGTCACAGGACAAAATGGCCAATACCTTGCTGATTAGCGCCTTTACAGCTTAGAAATCAATTGTGAACATATAGGAAATGATATATGCTGAATATTCTATTGACCTTGAATTTGACTTTTGACCTCATTTTCAAGGTCAACAGGACAAAATGGCTAATATCTCGCTTATTAGCGACTTTACAGCTTAGGAATCAATTGTGAACATATAGGAAATGATATATTCTGAATATTTTAATGATATTGAATTTGACCTTTGACCTAAATTTCAAGGTCAGTCATTTTATTTTCAAAGTCAGATTACAAAGTGGCTTATATCTCGCTTATTATCAAATTTACAGCTTAGGGGTCCATAGTGAACATATAGGAAATGATGTATGCTGAATAGTTTGGTGATCTAGAATTTAACCTTTGATCTCATTTTCAAGGTTAGAGATATGGCGATTTCAGTGGTCACCTTGAATTTGACCTTCAACTTTCTCGGCTTAACTCTGTATATTTCTCCGGTAACCTTTCTAGCCCATTGGGCTAATTTTTAGGTTACCGGCCCTATGGTCCGATAACCTATTGGCATGGCGTTGCGTCCGTCGTCCGTTCACATTTTTATCTTTAAAGTATATGATCGAATCTTTCTGAAATTTTGCACAAAAATACCTAAAAATATTTCAAGGAAAGGTTTTTTTTGTTTTTCGATTTTCGCATTTTTTTCAAAATGGCGGCCGTTTTCGACGAAAAATGCCTGATTTTGGACTTTGGCGGCCATTTTCTCAAAAACTGTTCAGTAACTTTTTTTCTTTTTGATACACAACACTCCTCATATGTACTCCTGTGATGTGTATAAGTTTCGTTGCGCTTGAATGCTCGAAGTGGGCCATTTTGGGCCAAACTTGGCCCAAATGGGACTTTCCCATGTTAAATTTTCCTATGCTTTATAATGGGACACATTATGCCTTATATCTCACTTAATATTGAGATTAGAGACTAGGAATGAATTGTGGACATATAGGAAATGATATATGCTGAATATTCTCGTGACCTTGAGTTTGACCTCTGACCTCAGTTTCAAGGTCAAAGAACAAAATTGCTAATATCTCGCTTATTATCGACTTTACAACTTAGAAATCAATTGTGGACATATAAGAAATGATATATACCGAATATTCTGATGACCTTGAATTTGACCTTTGACCTCATTTTCAAGGTCACACTACAAAATGGCTAATATCTCACTTCTTATCGACTTTACAGCTTAGGAATCAAGCATGAACATATAGGAAATGATATATGTAGATTAATGTCAAGACCTTGAATTTGACCTTCGACCTCATTTTCAAGGTCCCGGGACAAAATGGCTAATATCTCACTTATTATCGATTTTACAGCTTAGTGATCAATTGTGGACATGTAGGAAATGATATATGCTGAATATTCACGTGACCTTGAATTTGACCTTTGACCTCATTTTCAAGGTCACGGGACAAAATGGCTAATATCTCGCTTATTATCGACTTTACAGCTTAGGAATCAAATATGGACATACAGGAAAGGATATACGCTAAATATTCTGATGACCTCAAATTTGACCTTTGTCCTTATTTTCAAGGTCATAGCACAAAATTGCTAATATCTCGATTATCGACTTTACAGCTTAGGAATCAATTGTGTACATATAGGAAATGATATATGCTGAATATTCTCGTGGCCTTGAATTTGAGCTTTGACCTCATTTTCAAGGTCACAGGAGAAAATTGGTAATATCTCGCTTATTATCGACTTTACGGCTTAGGAATCAATTGTGAACATATAGGAAATGATATATGCTGAAAATTCTCGTGACCTTGAATTTGACCTTTGACCTCATTTTCAAGGTCAGAAGGACAAAACGGCCAATATCTTGCTTATTAGCGACTTTACAGCTTAGGAATCAATTGTGAACATATAGGAAATGATATATGCTGAAAATTCTCATGACCTTGAATTTGACCTTTGACCTCATTTTCAAGGTCGCATGACATAATGGCTAATATCTCGCTTATTATCGACTTTACAGCTTAGGAATCAATTGTGAACATATAGGAAATGATATATGCTGAATATTCTCATGACCTTGAATTTGACCTTTGACCTCATTTCCAAGGTCACAGGACAAAATGGCCAATACCTTGCTGATTAGCGCCTTTACAGCTTAGAAATCAATTGTGAACATATAGGAAATGATATATGCTGAATATTCTATTGACCTTGAATTTGACTTTTGACCTCATTTTCAAGGTCAACAGGACAAAATGGCTAATATCTCGCTTATTATCGACTTTACAGCTTAGGAATCAATTGTGAACATATAGGAAATGATATATTCTGAATATTTTAATGATATTGAATTTGACCTTTGACCTAAATTTCAAGGTCAGTCATTTTATTTTCAAAGTCAGATTACAAAATGGCTTGTATCTCGCTTATTATCAAATTTACAGCTTAGGAGTCCATAGTGAACATATAGGAAATGATGTATGCTGAATAGTTTGGTGATCTAGAATTTAACCTTTGATCTCATTTTCAAGGTTAGAGATATGGCGATTTCAGTGGTCACCTTGAATTTGACCTTCAACTTTCTCGGCTTAACCCTGTATATTTCTCCGGTAACCTTTCTAGCCCATTGGGCTAATTTTTAGGTTACCGGCCCTATGGTCCGATAACCTATTGGCATGGCGTTGCGTCCGTCGTCCGTTCACATTTTTAGGTTACCGGACCTTTGGTCCGATAACCTATTGCCGTGGCGTTGCGTCCGTCGTCCGGCGTCCGTCGTCCGTTCACATTTTTATCTTTAAAGTTTACGGTCGAATCTTTCTGAAATTTTGCACAAAAATACCTAAAAATATTTCAAGGAAAGGTTTTTTTTGTTTTTCGATTTTCGCATTTTTTTCAAAATGGCGGCCGTTTTCGACGAAAAATGCCTGATTTTGGACTTTGGCGGCCATTTTCTCAAAAACTGTTCAGTAACTTTTTTTTCTTTTTGATACACAACACTCCTCATATGTACTCCTGTGATGTGTATAAGTTTCGTTGCGCTTGAATGCTCGAAGTGGGCCATTTTGGGCCAAACTTGGCCCAAATGGGACTTTCCCATGTTAAATTTTCCTATGCTTTATAATGGGACACATTATGCCTTATATCTCACTTAATATTGAGATTAGAGACTAGGAATGAATTGTGGACATATAGGAAATGATATATGCTGAATATTCTCGTGACCTTGAGTTTGACCTCTGACCTCAGTTCCAAGGTCAAAGAACAAAATTGCTAATATCTCGCTTATTATCGACTTTACAACTTAGAAATCAATTGTGGACATATAAGAAATGATATATACCGAATATTCTGATGACCTTGAATTTGACCTTTGACCTCATTTTCAAGGTCACACTACAAAATGGCTAATATCTCACTTCTTATCGACTTTACAGCTTAGGAATCAAGCATGAACATATAGGAAATGATATATGTAGATTAATGTCAAGACCTTGAATTTGACCTTCGACCTCATTTTCAAGGTCCCGGGACAAAATGGCTAATATCTCACTTATTATCGATTTTACAGCTTAGTGATCAATTGTGGACATGTAGGAAATGATATATGCTGAATATTCACGTGACCTTGAATTTGACCTTTGACCTCATTTTCAAGGTCACGGGACAAAATGGCTAATATCTCGCTTATTATCGACTTTACAGCTTAGGAATCAAATATGGACATACAGGAAAGGATATACGCTAAATATTCTGATGACCTCAAATTTGACCTTTGTCCTTATTTTCAAGGTCATAGCACAAAATTGCTAATATCTCGATTATCGACTTTACAGCTTAGGAATCAATTGTGTACATATAGGAAATGATATATGCTGAATATTCTCGTGGCCTTGAATTTGAGCTTTGACCTCATTTTCAAGGTCACAGGAGAAAATTGGTAATATCTCGCTTATTATCGACTTTACGGCTTAGGAATCAATTGTGAACATATAGGAAATGATATATGCTGAAAATTCTCGTGACCTTGAATTTGACCTTTGACCTCATTTTCAAGGTCAGAAGGACAAAACGGCCAATATCTTGCTTATTAGCGACTTTACAGCTTAGGAATCAATTGTGAACATATAGGAAATGATATATGCTGAAAATTCTCATGACCTTGAATTTGACCTTTGACCTCATTTTCAAGGTCGCATGACATAATGGCTAATATCTCGCTTATTATCGACTTTACAGCTTAGGAATCAATTGTGAACATATAGGAAATGATATATGCAGAATATTCTCATGACCTTGAATTTGACCTTTGACCTTATTTCCAAGGTCACAGGACAAAATGGCCAATACCTTGCTGATTAGCGCCTTTACAGCTTAGAAATCAATTGTGAACATATAGGAAATGATATATGCTGAATATTCTATTAACCTTGAATTTGACTTTTGACCTCATTTTCAAGGTCAACAGGACAAAATGGCTAATATCTCGCTTATTATCGACTTTACAGCTTAGGAATCAATTGTGAACATATAGGAAATGATATATTCTGAATATTTTAATGATATTGAATTTGACCTTTGACCTAAATTTCAAGGTCAGTCATTTTATTTTCAAAGTCAGATTACAAAATGGCTTGTATCTCGCTTATTATCAAATTTACAGCTTAGGAGTCCATAGTGAACATATAGGAAATGATGTATGCTGAATAGTTTGGTGATCTAGAATTTAACCTTTGATCTCATTTTCAAGGTTAGAGATATGGCGATTTCAGTGGTCACCTTGAATTTGACCTTCAACTTTCTCGGCTTAACCCTGTATATTTCTCCGGTAACCTTTCTAGCCCATTGGGCTAATTTTTAGGTTACCGGCCCTATGGTCCGATAATCTATTGGCATGGCGTTGCGTCCGTCGTCCGTTCACATTTTTAGGTTACCGGACCTTTGGTCCGATAACCTATTGCCGTGGCGTTGCGTCCGTCGTCCGGCGTCCGTCGTCCGTTCACATTTTTATCTTTAAAGTTTACGGTCGAATCTTTCTGAAATTTTGCACAAAAATACCTAAAAATATTTCAAGGAAAGGTTTTTTTTGTTTTTCGATTTTCGCATTTTTTTCAAAATGGCGGCCGTTTTCGACGAAAAATGCCTGATTTTGGACTTTGGCGGCCATTTTCTCAAAAACTGTTCAGTAACTTTTTTTTCTTTTTGATACACAACACTCCTCATATGTACTCCTGTGATGTGTATAAGTTTCGTTGCGCTTGAATGCTCGAAGTGGGCCATTTTGGGCCAAACTTGGCCCAAATGGGACTTTCCCATGTTAAATTTTCCTATGCTTTATAATGGGACACATTATGCCTTATATCTCACTTAATATTGAGATTAGAGACTAGGAATGAATTGTGGACATATAGGAAATGATATATGCTGAATATTCTCGTGACCTTGAGTTTGACCTCTGACCTCAGTTTCAAGGTCAAAGAACAAAATTGCTAATATCTCGCTTATTATCGACTTTACAACTTAGAAATCAATTGTGGACATATAAGAAATGATATATACCGAATATTCTGATGACCTTGAATTTGACCTTTGACCTCATTTTCAAGGTCACACTACAAAATGGCTAATATCTCACTTCTTATCGACTTTACAGCTTAGGAATCAATTATGAACATATAGGAAATGATATATGTAGATTAATGTCATGACCTTGAATTTGACCTTCGACCTCATTTTCAAGGTCCCGGGACAAAATGGCTAATATCTCGCTTATTATCGACTTTACGGCTTAGGAATCAAATATGGACATACAGGAAAGGATATACGCTGAATATTCTGATGACCTCAAATTTGACCTTTGTCCTTATTTTCAAGGTCATAGCACAAAATTGCTAATATCTCGATTATCGACTTTACGGCTTAGGAATCAATTGTGAACATATAGGAAATGATATATGCTGAATATTCTCGTGACCTTGAATTTGACCTTTGACCTCATTTCCAAGGTCACAGGACAAAATTGCTAATATCTCGCTTATTATCGACTTTACGGCTTAGGAATCAATTGTGAACATATAGGAAATGATATATGCTGAATATTCTCGTGACCTTGAATTTGACCTTTGACCTCATTTTCAAGGTCACAGGACAAAATGGCCAATATCTTGCTTATTAGCGACTTTGCAGCTTAGGAATCAATTGTGAACATATAGGAAATGATATATGCTGAATATTCTAGTGACCTTGAATTTGACCCTTGACCTAAATTTCAAGGTTAGTCATTTTATTTTCAAGGTCAGAATACAAAATGGCTTATATCTCGCTTATTATCAAATTTACAGCTTAAGGGTCCATAGTGAACATATAGGAAATGATGTATGCTGAATATTTTGGTGATCTAGAATTTGACCTTTGATCTCATTTTCAAGGTCAGAGAACAAAATGGCTAATATGTCACTTATTATCATCTTTACATCTGCCCCTGATGACGCCAGTGTGTCTTTGGATAAACTATTTGGTCGGGCTTTGTTTCTATTGCAAAATGTTGTATTTTACCTTTCTTATTGGCATCATCAAAATTTGATTGTATTGGTGGTAATAGATTGATACTTACATTTGTACCACTGAGTCGGTGTCACTGCTGGCGGACGTTAAATCTCTCCTTGAGGATACCATCAACTCAGTAGCCTTCGGGCTTGTGATTGGGTACTTTTGTACTTGTCATGTATCTATTCCATGGGGTTAGATTCGGATTTCTAAATTATTTTCATAGGTTGTTGGGCAGTTGTATACTAATTCCATCTGGTGTACAGTAGAAACAACTACATTTAACACATTGTCTGCCCCTGAAGACGCCAGTGTGTCTTTGGATAAACTATTTGGTCGGGCTTTGTTTGTTTCTATTGCAAAATGTAGTATTTCACGTTTCTTATTGGCATCATCAAAATCTGATTGTATTGGTGGTAATAGATTGATACTTACATTTACAGCATAGGAATCAATTGCGAATATAAAGGAAAGATATTTTCATGACCTTAAACTTGAACTTTGACTTCATTTTCAAGGTCACATCACAGAATGGCTAATTTCTCACTTATTATCGACTTTACAGCTTAGGAATTTATTGTGGACATACTAGAAGTGATATATTTGTTGAAAATTTCATGGCCTTGAATTTATCAGTGACTTTATTTCCAAGGTCACTGGACAAAAGGCTATCTAAAATGTATATTGTCCGGTAACCTTTCTTAGCCCTTGGGCTAATTTTTGACGGGTCGGCGAAAAAAAATTCTTTGTCCCAAATCGAGTCACTATTTGTTTTGAGCCTAAGTATAATCATATATTGCAGTTTGAGTGGTGACCTTGAGTTTGACTTTCAATGACCTTCGAAGGTCAAAAACGACCTTTTTTGTCGAAAAAAACGATGAATTTACTCTTTGGTGACCCTTTTCTCAAAATCTATTCAGACAATTTTCGTCAAAATGCATAAGATTCTCCCTATGTACCTTTCTGCATTGTTCTGATGTGTAAAAGTTTTGTTGCCTTTGAATCGACAGTCTGTGAATCTATGTCATTAACGACAAAAATCTTCCGAGATGTAACTTGATTTGTTATTATAGTCCATACAGAAAGTTGTTTCTGGCAACATTTACGAACACGTTTTGACAACAGAGTTTAAGATCAGTGTAACCAATTTACATGTTAGGAAATCAATACTCTGTGCAATTCTCATGATTGCCGGTAAGCTACAGCACCCTTGGTGCTATGTTTATCTTTAAAGTTTACGGTCAAATCTTTCTGAAATTTTGCAGAAAAATTCCATAAGAATATTTCCAGGAAAGGTTTTTTTTAGTTTTCTGGTTTTCGCATTTTTAGGTTACCGCACCTTTGGTCCGATAACCTATTGCCATGGCGTTGCGTCCGGCGTCCGTCGTCCGTCGTCCGTCCGTTCACATTTTTATCTTTAAAGTTTATGATGGAATATTTCTGAAATTTTGCACAAAAATACCTAAAAATATTTCCAGGAAAGGTTTTTTTTAGTTTTCTGATTTTCGAATTTTTTTCAAAATGGCGGCCGCTTTCGTCAAAAAATGGCCAATTTTGGACTTTGACGGTCGTTTTCTCAAAATCTGTTCAGTAACTTTTTTTCTTATCGATGCATAACACTCCTCATAGGTACCCCTGTGACATGTATAAATTTCATTGCCCCTGAATCGCTCGAAGTGGGCCATTTTGGGCCCAAACTCGGCCCAGATGGGACTTTCCCATGTTAAATTCTCCTATGCTTTATAATGGGACACATTAAGCCTAATATCTCACTTAATATTGAGATTAGAGACTAGGGATCAATTGTGGAGATATAGGAAATGATATATCCTGAATATTCTGGTGACCTTGAATTTGACCTCTGACCTCGGTTTCAAGGTCAGAGGGCCATTTTCGTCGAAAAATGGCCAATTTTGGACTTTGACGGTCGTTTTCTCAGAATCTGTTCAGTAACTTTTTTTCTTATCAATGCATAACACTCCTGATATGTACCCCTGTGACACGTATAAATTTCGTTGCCCTTGAATCGCTCGAAGTGGGCCATTTTGGGCCCAAACTCAGCCCAAATGGGACTTTCCCATGTTAAATTCTCCTATGGTTTATAATGGGGCACATTAAGCCTAATATCTCACTTAATCTTGAGATTAGAGACTAGGAATCAATTGTGGAGATATAGGATATGATATATGCTGAATATTCTCAGGGTCTTGAATCTGACCTCTGACCTCGGTTTCAAGGTCAGAGCATAAAATGTCTAATATCTTGCTTATTATCGACTTAACAGCTTAGGAATCAATTGTGGACATATAGGAAATGACATATGCCGAATATTCTGATGACCTTGAATTTGACCTTTGACCTCATTTTCAAGGTCACACCACAAAATGGTTAATATCTCACTTATTATCGATTTTACAGCTTAGGGATCAATTGTGGACATATAGGAAATGATATATGCTGAATATTCTCGTGACCTTGAATTTGACTTCTGACCTCAGTTTCAAGGTCAGAGCACAAAATGGGTAATATCTCGCTTATTATTGACTTTACAGTGTAGGAGTCAATTATGAACTTATAGGAAATGATATATGCAGATTATTGTCATGACCTTGAATTTGACCTTTGACCTCATTTTCAAGGTCAGATCACAAAATGGATAATATCTCACTTAATATCGACTTTACAGCTTAGGAATCAATTGTGGACATGCTAGAAATGATATGGGCAGAATATTCTCGTGACCTAGAATTGACCAACTACCTTAATTTCAAGGTCATGGGACAAAAGGCTAATATCTAAAATATACATTGTCCGGTAACCTTTCTTAGCCCTTGGGCTAATTTTTTCAAAATGGCGGTCATTTTCGACGAAAAATTCCTGATTTTGGACTTTGGCCGCCATTTTCTCACAATCTGTTTTCTTTTTGATACATAACACTCCTCATGTGTACTTCTGTGATATGTATAAGTTTCGTTGCACTTGAATTGCTCGAAGTGGGCATTTTGGCCCAAACTTGGCCCAAATAGGACTTTCCCATGTTAAATACTCCTATGCTTTATAATGGGACACATTATTGTGAATATCTCACTTAATATTGCGATTAGAGACTGGGAATCAGTTGTGGACATATAGGAAATGATATATGCTGAATATTGTCGTGACCTTGAATTTGACCTTTGACCTCATTTTCAAGGTCAGAGCACAAAATGGCCAATATCAACTAAAAAAACTTAGGAATCAATTGTTGACATATAAGAAGTGATATATGCTGAATATTCTCATGACCTTGAATTTGACCTTTGATCTCATTTCCAAGGTCAGAGCACAAAATGGTTAATATCTTGCTCATGAAATGATATTTGCTGAATATTCTTGTGACCTTGAATTTGACCTTTGACCCTATTTTCAAGGTCACGGGACAAAATGGCTAATATCTAAGATGTAAAACATTGTCCGGTAACCTTTCTTAGCCCTTGGGCTGATTTTTTTTTCATGCTTCACCCTGAAATGCCTCCAAGGTCTTTAGGCCTTGACGTCTAGTTTTGACACATAATCTGTTGCAAAATATCATTGTCCACTCAGAACGGCAAATTTCACAGCTGTATAAATGTACTCACTAGACTTCTTTCGTGTCGCGGGCATTTCAAGGGTACTTCGAGGTAAAGTACCGCAACTATCCCTTCTTCTTGGCACCCAGGGGTTTATTCAGTGATGCGTGCAGCTTAAAACAAACTAATCCCCGCAAGAGCCATTTTCAGTCGACACTCCACAGAGATTGAGGTCAAACAAAATTATAAACCAATTTATAGTGTTTGTTTTTGCCTGACGTACCACTATTACTGTTCATTGAATTACAATCTTCGTGTGTGACGTATGCAAGGATTCTGATTCATCGGGTGTCAGTTGCTCAGTGGTCCAGTGTTCGCCTCACGAATGTTTTTGGCAAGAATGTGTGTCATCGTCGAGATTTGAGTCGTTTGTTTTAATTCAAAATTCAATTTAGGGAGAATTTGATATATGAAACCAATCATACTTATTTCAGTATATTAATATGTGAAACCAATCACGTTCTATACACGTCAGAAGGGGTAGTCATAAAGCTGTTTTAAATTCACATGTGTTTCTTGGAAGTACAGACTGCTATATGCTATTCCTGCGATAAATGTTGTATATCAGAGCATTAACTGTCATTGGAATTAAACATCACCGGTCAGCGCGTGTTTGTGGCCCTTTTGGGGGGATTTTTGGGGATCACTGAATTTTTTGGTCTCATGTTACATATGAATAGGCCTACTGACGAATGGATATCGATACAGACAAATCCATATTTTAGGAGCAATTCATGAATGATATATACAAAATCAATATTATAAACGGTCAAATTCGACGAGTGATAGGCCTAATGATAGCCCTGTTAATACCACAGACACATAACTTTAACCCTCAGTGTCATATGTTTTGCTCCAGGTTACACTTTTCATCGTGATTATTTTTTCCACATTGACATATGGCTCAAAGCTATGATCACTTTTAGAATTGACAAAATGTATTTATTCTGCAGTAACTTTGTTTTGTTCATAAAATGAAAAATAGTACAAATTTGGGTCTGAAAATGTGCTGAATGTGCCTAAATTTACATGTAGTTGCCAAATCAAGATTCAAACCCTGGCCAGTCAATCTCGCATCAATTTTTTCCTCAAAGCGGCCCGTCTTGCGAGCGAGTTCTGCACACAGTCTCATGACGTCATTGGTATTTGTCTAGATACTGTGGCAACCGGCATCCACTGTTTTCATGCTCGATTAACGGCAATTCTCTAAGTATCTTTTGTCGAACTGTGCATATTTCCTATATATTCCCGACTATCTCGAGATGTACATTCAAGTTTGCGTGATTCCAACTTCAAAACCAGCAAAAATATTTTGCAAAATATAGCAAAATATTAAACCCAGGTATCCCACTCTCTCGAACGCCGGAGGCGTGAGTGGGACACAGGTTCAAGCTGTCACAGGTGTCGTACCGTTTTACACTTCGAGTGTGACCAAGCGTCAGATTGCATGACCAGACATCTACCTGGCACCAGATTGTCCTACGATCTCTTCTGCATCAAATTATGTAGTACAATTCCTTGGTCACACCCAGTGGAATCCAATCTGAGCATCATTTCAAATCTACAAGATAATCCACAACTTCTGATTTCGCCATTCCTGGGCGATAACTGGGCGGATTGTGTGTCTGCGCATGTGCGGCCACACTACTGAGCACGGCAAAAGAATATATATAGTATTCAGTTATTTTTTGCCGTGCTCGGTAGTGTGGCCGCACATGCGCAGACACACAATCCGCCCAGTTATCGCCCAGGAATGGCGAAATCAGAAGTTGTGGATTATCTTGTAGATTTGAAATGATGCTCAGATTGGATTCCACTGGGTGTGACCAAGGAATTGTACTACACGCCTCCGGCGTTCGAGAGAGTGGGACACCTGGGTTTAGCAAAATATATGATGATTGGACTAGGAAATGTATCGGCCGATACACCAGCACACCCGCGTTCTCGTTCAGTTCTTTCACTCGCAGCGATATTTTCTTGCCGTGTCCAAGTACACGACGAAACATATCGTCTTGTAAACCACTGCCAGCAATGAGAATATTTGTGTGTGAAGGCGAATAATGTTATAATACTATAATGGTCATCATAGTAAGCATCTGGTATTGGCGTATGGCTTGAGCAGCCGAATTATTAATTGGCGCATCAGGAACGCATAATTGAGGCATCATCAACAAAATTCCTCACCCATTTATTTCGATAGCACGATTGCATTCACCTTCGTCATTGCTTCAATCTTGAAGATCAACTAACTATCTGACTGTAGCCAAACAGTCGCCTGACATGTCAATGTTATGATTTCACAGAAACATGATCAATTTGTTTTTCTTACATTTATTGCATCCGGCCATGTTGATGTGCCAATTGCAGTTTCGCAACTTTTTTGCACTCTCCAGAATTTGTTGCTATAACCATGACATAGATCAGTATTTGGTTATGATATCAATGTGCAATTTCAATCAAGTTTCAATAACTTCACAAAATATCCCACATTGTTCTGCATACGATAGAATTATGTTGAATATTAACCGGTCGTTTCACGGATTCCGAGCTTACGAGGGGGCCAGAAACGACCAAGGGCAAAATAAAACCCAATGTGGGCTGTATGCTTGGATTATTGTACGAGTCGTATTTCTACAAAAACGTCAGCACATCATATAAAAAACCTCAGCACATCATATAAAAGAATGAATTTTGGCCAGTGCGAAAAAACAACATGGGATGAATACATATAGCACTGTCCAAATTATGTAATAAAAATTAAATATTGTTAAATAATGATTTCATTGAATTTCAAAACAACGATCACGATTCACTTTATTTTTTTGTCTCTGAATCATGAGAAAGGTCGATTGCATACTTAGCCAAACACTGACAATATTACGTAAAGAAGGATGCCTGTGACATTTTGTTATAATTCACCCATTATAACAGAACCCAGATATACAGTGGGGTCCGAAAGTCCAAGACTGAGAAACATGAGATTATCATCATAATAAACATCATGATAAATAGTCGTACAAAAGAAGGCATGTGTTTATTACGGGCGGTCTATAATACTGAAGCCCCTATCTTTTATATACACAAATATCTCAAAATCACAACAGAAGGTTTATTCTGGTGAAATCGACAAATTGTACCAACAAACTTAAATAAATATAGAAATGTACTATATTTTTTATATATCACCAACTCGTGCTACATCGGTGAAACACATTGATAACTGGTTGCAATGGAACTGATGTTGACCAATATACAACCACCAACCATATTTCACCATTGTCATGTTATTAATCGCACTCCATTATGTTTCCCATCCAAATTAATTTATTGTTTTCGCCCAATATTAATGAAATAATCTGATGTTGCACAATTTCCGAATTTCTAATGGTATTTGTGCATACAAAGATGAAAGAGACTGAAAGAGCAAATAACAGATAACTTAGATGAAATATATCATATTTTAGCAATAAACTTTACAAAGGGTGATATTTTCAGGGTGGTATAAGACTTTAGTTCGCTGCCCATAGACACTGCGGGACAACTGGAAACATGTCATTTAATCCGTCTGACACTCTTTTAATCCTCTTCAGAGATAAAAGAAAATACCGCATAGCATAACTCTGCTAGAGTTCAGCTCTATTTTGTGTGGCCTAGCAGGCGCTGTTCAACGAATCTTAGTTATATTCGCCACGCTTCAATGTGCAAAAACCCCTACTCACTTGACCGCGGTACTTTACCCCGAAATACCCTCGAAATGCCCCCGTCACGAAAAAAGTCTACTACCTCCACTCGGGAAAGCACATGATTATATCAACAATGTACAACTATATATTAACGTAGTAAGCTACAAACAGTGAGGTAATGAATTGTCAAAATTTAAAAGTTATATCTTAAATATTATCTCTTCAAAATAACATGTTTTATAGAGTAACTGATCAGCATTCTAATACTGAAAAGAAAATAGGGGGTCACCGTGCTGGTTTCTTCGACATATTCGATAAAATATCACAAACATTTACTAAAATGACCTAATTTATGGTATTTTTACACATTTTCCGCCCATATTCACACCTTGCATCTTGTTTTCCAAGAGAACGGATATGGTGAACCCCTATTTTCTTTTCAGTTTTAAGATGCTGATAAGTTACTCCATAGAACATGTCATTTTGAAGCTCTAGATTTTGTTAATACAGTCATTCATTTTGAAAAACTCTTCGACCCCCTCCCCTCACTGTTTAGAGCGGACTACCTTAAAGCTGATGAAAAGTATTATGACATGAATATGTAATTCAGATTTCACTATATTCAATCCAGTGTTGAAATTATAGCAAGATGTTTGCTGTTCGCTGATATATCGATGACATACATGCACATGTACCGGTATATGTCATGTCCGATGTTCCTGCTCAGTTGTGTGTAATTCTGCAGACTACTTGTCTCACTGCCGGAACTCTTACATCGCGACGGTTGCAGGGGCTACGATGTACGGACAGTTTCTTGTCATGCCACATAGCAAGGAAGCAGGCGTCTGTGAGTAAACCTCCAGCTTCAAGGATCTCGGTCTTTCAGTCTTGTACAAATGTATGTGTGACTACTGAATTCGCAAATTGTTCACTCACTCCACTACATGTATACCAGTTCATGTAGAAAATCTTGCCACAATTTTGTTGCAACTGACAAAAAATGTATCACTACATCATTGTATCCCCCGAACAAAGTTCGGCGGATACTATGGATTTACGATCGTCGCGCCGCCGCTGCAGCGTACGCATCCGCGTCCGCAGACACTTTCTTGTGAACGCACTACAGCTTGCAAATCTGAACCGATTTTGATAATATTTTATATGGACGTGTCTTATGGTGAGATCACGACAGATCACGACACATCGATTTAGGTTGCCATAGCAACTGAAATGGCCAATTAGTGACACATTTTGGGACAAAATCAGCAATTTCAACACCCATGGCTTGTGAACGCTCTAGAAGTTGTAATTTTACAGGAATCACTACAATATTGAACGGGCACGTTGAGCAATGCTCAGGCACGAAACCTATTGTTTTTCGGAAAGATTGAATAAATATCAATAAGTTCATGCGATAACTTTGTTATTACAACAATGTGGAATATCCAGTTTGAGATCTCTGATCATTTCAGTTGATTGATATCTGCAAACAAATCACACTGGACATGTGTACAAATTTACAGTTGATGTACTAGTTAAGTTTATTTCTGGCCACAATAAGAATAGTTAGGCAAAGAAACATTTATTATTGGGCTCAACAAGGTAAAGGTTGAGGCCAGTACTGACTTCATGGCTGCAGTACCATTGATCATGTTGATATTCGTGAATAAATTAACATTAATATTTGCTAGTTAAGTCTATTATTGAGCACAATAAAAATAGTTAAGGTAAGGGACATTTATTATTGGGATCAATGAGGAAAAGGTTGTGTCCAGTAGTGATTTTATGGTGTAGTATCATTGATATTACTGAATAATTTAAAGTCATAGTAGCAAGGTACCATTATAATGTTTTATCCCTGTTCAGATAAAGATATTGTGGATATTTAGTGATAAAAATGATGTTAGCGGTAATTGGTAGTTAATAACATCGACATGTAATCGAGTATATTGAGCCAGGATTACAGTCGCCTTCCCATGCCGATGAAAAAATAGCTTCAGCAGTTTCCGTAATCGTGACTTCAATTCAGGCAAAATGTGCTTTGATGGCTGGCCGAAAACGTAAAATACGTAATTTGGGCCATCAGCTCAAAGATGGAAAACAACTCCACAATGTATGAGATACAAAATAAAAATCACACTGAAACCAGCAAATTCTGGACATCCTGCAGTTCAACAAACCTTTGTTCTGGGTGAATAAATAGTACTGATTCTAAATATCAAGACAAGAAATGCGGTATTCCTGCATCTCACCCATGCACTTGAATAGTCAAACATACACCACGGGAATGAATAACTCGACATGCAGTTTACCTTGCTGGCTACATGTACTTTCAGTTCTGCCTCTACTGACGTCACCAACGACGTGACATATACTAAAATCGTGATCAAAATCTTCGGCAATTTACGGAGGGAATGCCTATTTGATTCAATATCTCGAAACCCATTGATTGTATTTGTAAAATTTGTTCAAATTCATTGAGAACTATTCATAATAAACTAAACGAGAAGCACTTTCATCGGCATGCTACCAGGTCTTTAACATTAATTTGGCTAGTTAAGTCTATTTTGGACTTCGAAAATTTTCGCCACTTTTTTCCTTCATAATGGGAGCTGTCAGGACTGTACTCATAGAACGCTTGAAGATAGAGTTTTGAAATTGGCACTTTCAAATGGGAAGTCATATATGGCGACTTGTGTGGTGACCTTGAATTTGACCTTGGATGACCTTGAAAGGTCAAAACAGCCATTTTTGGGTCGAAAAATGCCCAAATTTGCACCTGGTCGAAAAATGCCCAGATTTGCCTCTATGGTGAAATGCTTGCAGATAGAGCTCATGTTTGCATTATGAACATATAGCAAGACATATATGGCACAACTAATGATGACCTCGAACTTGACCTTGAGTGCCAAATGTCTGACTCGGAATATGTAAATTGACCTGAGTGGCCTAAACGATTCCACCCAGATATATCTTTGTATTATGAACATATAGAATATCAAATGCCGCACACATACATGTAATGGTGACATTGAAGTTCACACGGATGGCCTTGATTGGTAAATCTCAAGGTCATATGTTCACACTGCGAACCTTGATTGGTAAATCTCAAGGTCTGTTACCTGCCAATACTGCCATGGCCAAACCAAAATTGTCCGGTAACCTGTCTTAGCCTTTGGGCTAATTTTTATTGTACTGTGTCCACCGCAGACACTTTCTAGTGAGACTTTCTCTACAGGTTGCTATCAGGCTTAGGATATTAGACATTTTGTGTATGTACATATATTTCCTGATAAGAGCACGCAGATTGATGACAAAAATTGTGATGACATTAGCCCTTCTTTAGCCCTAGAAATAACCATTTATTCGGTACTTATTCCCTATGGGGGACCAAATATATATAGTCATATACACATAGGCATTCCACCTTGCAAGTTCTGACAAAAATTGCATCAGTTCTAGCATCTTTAAAACACTTGACTATGCATACCTCATTTTCTGCAAGAAAGGCCATTCATTTCCGAGCAAAACGACACTATCATTGTGTTGACAACTCGAACAGATTGCCAACAATAAATTTATTTCCACGGTGCCATAAAATTTCAGTTTCCTGGTTGCCTCTTGGCAGTCGGGAATGGATGTTCCATCCCATAATTACGATGTATGTGCATTCACCGATAAGTGCAACATGCATTTACCAATGACCAAGATCCATGCTTGCTCTCAAAGCGTAAAATTGTCATCGTAAAATTGATGTTGTGCTTAACGTTGAATGCTCAAGTTCGTATTGTGATCAAATAAGAAGTTATATTTGGCACAAATAATGGTGACCTTGATCTTGACCTCAGATGACCTTGGGTGCTAAATGTCTGGCGTGAATATGTAAATCGGCCTCTGGGGCTTGAATGCATGAGCCTAGAGCTTAGAATTGTGTTTAGCTTATAAGAAGTCATATGGCACATATTTTGGTGACCTTGAACCTTAACTTGAACAACCTTGGAGGCTAAATCTCAATGCCGCGTCTGATCTGAAATATGTGAATTGGCCTGTACAGACAAAATATTTGTGGATAAAGCTTACATGTATGCTTGTATTATTAGGCATCCCGATTGAAAATCTTATGTTTTTGTCTGTTTTTTTTTTTCTTTTCTTTCTTTTTTTTTTTTTTTTTTCTTCCGCCGTTTGGTTTCCGGATCATAACTCTTGAACGCCTTAATCTATCTTTCCGAAATTTTCACAGCTCATCCGAAATACTTCACTCCTAACCCCTATTGTTTTTTGTCGAGATCCGAAATCCAAGATGGCCGCCAGCGGCCATTTTGGAAAAAAAAATCGGGCGATTACTGTCAATTTCATAATTTGATTCAGGCAATTTCCAGGGGAAAAAAAATTTTGGGTGTATTTTTTTTTTGGGGGGGGGGGGGGGGGACTTACAATTTTTTCCCTCGCCTGCACCCATGCAGATGCTGGCTCTCCATGCAGCCAGATACTTAAAGCCTGGTCAGTCATACAGTCAATACTATAACTGAGCCGTGCTATTGTATACACAGACTGCAGCCTGCATGTCCAGCATGAGGCTAGGCTCTGCCCTCTCAGCCAGTGCAGTACATGAGAGCCCTGCACAGTCAAGCCTTACAAGATCAGCCAGTCTGTCCAGCACAGCAATAGGCTCCCCCCCTCTCAGCCAGCCCTGCTCAGTCATGCCTTACAAGATCAGCCAGTCTGTCCAGCACAGCAATAGGCTCCGCCCCTCTCAGCCAGCCCTGCTCAGTCATGCCTGACAAGTGATACAGCAGTATAGCTAGCATGTCCAACATGACCCCAGGCTCATATCCATGCATAGTCCCCACTCCCCCCTCCAAAGCCTGGTTTACTAGTGTGTGTACATGGTAAAAGAATGAAGTTCCACCCCACAGAAAACAATAGTTGGTTAACCCCTTCACTGCGTATAGCCCAAGAAGGTCTTGGTCACTAACGTTAATTCCAGTGTGCGTATAGCCCGAGAAGGTCTCGGGCTCTGAACAATGTGTGATAAGTCAGCGTAGGGTGTCAAGATCGTTACAATATTTCACACAAGTTTTGAAAGCATGCACGGGCACTGTAAGATAATGCAATGAGCATCATTTAGCCAGTCATCTCACAGTTATGTATGTCTTTAGATGGGCTTCTGCAGGAGAGGTGAGAACCGGCACGTATTTTGTGTACATGGCAATTTTGATTTATATGCACACATGGCAATGGATGTCATTTACAATATTCACATGTATATGCTGTTCAATTGGACAGTTATGATGGCAACACGCTGCTCAACAACCGTGAATTCTTTAACTAATAGCTTTTATATAATATATCTGATCAGGTCAATGGAATAGAGATATAAGTTTGTGTCTGACGGGAATAATTTAGTGTCCTGTGAAAATTATGCTTTGTTTGTTTAAATGTGATCTTTGCCATGGTAACCTGCTACATAGCAAACAGATTTCTTCTGCGTTGCAGTGGTATTGATGAAAATAAAGATTAGTATAAAATACATATAAAATTCACAATAATATTCCCATTCTTTGTTGGAATTTTCATAATATCTGAGAATATATCATATTTCGCCATTTTCCTCCGCACAGGCGATTTCACTGAGCCCCGCAGTGAAGGGGTTAATTAGGCAACACACATGACAGGACATGCTTGTGGAATGATTTGCCCTGTCTAAATTTATATTGTACAAACATGTATTGTTTGAATGTTTTGTTATTCAACTCTATTTCACATGCAATGACCAAATCATCATTGTTTTAGTTAGCGGGGAAATGTTTGGCTTGGGTTATAATATTAATGCGAAAATTCCGCTGTGTTGTACAAGTTTTGAAATCACAAAATTGGCCAAGATGACACAGCATTCTTTTAGTCACGTATCATTTTACATTTGAGAGGAGCACCTGAAAAATATCATGGAACATCCTGATTAAATATACTAGTACTCTGAATAATATTGGCTGGGTAATTGTATCCACCGAACAAAGTTCGGCGGATACTATGGATTTGGCTTCGTCGTCCGCGTCCGAAGAGATTTTCTTGTGAACGCGCTACAGGCCGCAATTCTCACCCGATCACCAATATTATTTGCAGGCACATATATAATGGTAAGATCCCGACACCAATCGATTTTGGTTGCCGTGGCAACTGAATTGGTCGTTTGGGGACACATTTTGCAATGAAAACAGCCTGTTTGAGACACATGGCTTGTGAACGCGCTACAGGCCGCAATTCTCAACCGATCACCATTATTTTTCGCAGGCACATATATTATGGTAAGATCCCGACACCAATCGATTTTGGTTGCCGTGGTAACTGAATTGGTCGTTTGGGAACACATTTTGCATTGAAAACAGCCTGTTTGAGACACATGGCTTGTGAACGCTCTACAGACGGCAATTTTTGACGAATCTCGATAATATTTGGAAGTGTTGTTGGGAAGGGCTGTCACACGAAACCAATCATTTTTTAGAATGATCATATAAATATTAATATGTTAACAGCCTAACTTATTACAGAATTTTGAAATATCCATTTTGACATGTACGATCATTCCAATAGCCTGCACAATGGAAGGTAATGACACTGGTTTCTTGTTCAGAATGGAGAACTGAAGTTTTCAGTGAAAACAGGACAATATTACTGAATAAGTTAACATTAGTTTTACTAGTTAAGTCTATTATTGTCCACAATAAAAATAGTTAAGACGAGAAACATTTATTATTAAGCTCAACAAGGTGAAGGTTTTGTCCAGTACAGATTTCATTGGTGTAACTGAATAAGAGCTCTGTATTAAGAAATGTACAGTAAGCGAGAGAATCTCCTATTTCATGGTATTCCCGAAGAGAAGTGGGAGAGTGAGGAGAAGACGAAGGAGAAAATATGCGACTTTATACGTTCCTGTGGTGTTGATCCAGACACACTAGACTTCGCGCGCGTTCATCGCATCGGCGCACCTCGTAAAGGAAATCAGCCCAGGTCAGTGATCGCACGTTTCACATCTCATCCTGACAGGTAAAAAGTATGGAAAGCACGTCCGAAAGAAAACGAAAGCATTCTCATTACGCAACATCTCCCGGCAGAAATCAAGGAGCGGAGACGCATCCTCACCCCGATATTAGCTGCGGCCAAAAAAAATCGATTCTATGAAGGATAAGAGCTACATAACAGGTGATAAGCTTGTGATCGGAAACAACACATATACTGTTGACAATCTGTGTGACCTGCCCACGTATCTCGACCCAAAGCACCTGTCTACTCCAGTCATAGGCGAGTACCAGTTCTTCTGGGGCAGTAGTTCACCGCTGTCGAACCATCACCGATGCCGTTTCGTTCTGAACAACGTGTGGTACAACTGCACCGAACAATACTACTTCGCACAAAAAGCCCGCACTGCCCGTGCCCGACAGATTGAAGCCATCATGAGATCTGACGACCCAGTAACCCAAAAACGTCTGGCTCGCAACATCAAGTTCGAAGATCCCCTTGACTGGACAGAAGACATCTCTCATCAACACATGCGAGCTGGTATCCAGGCCAAGTTTCAACAGAATGACAGTCTGCGATCTTTCCTCCTGGACACAGGCGACCGCACCCTGGCGGAGGCTTCTCCACATGACACCCACTGGGGCATACATGTAGGTCTGGGTCTCAACGCTGAATCCCTCGACGACCACCTAACTTGGAAGGGCGATAACAACATGGGGAGACTCCTGATGGAAGTCCGATCAGTTCTGCAGAACGCCTAATCCACCGTTAAAGCAACCAACGTGATGAAAAACTGGTAAACGTGTCGAGTAATGACAATGTCCGTGTGAACACTTTAGTTAAATGTGTGGTGCACAATCAATTAACCTATGAACATTGGCCAAGACACTGCTGCTATTCTTGCTTTTGCGTTCAAGTTGAGTACTTGTATAGAATTCATCAATAAGTACATTTTCTAAGTCTGTAGAATTCTACATGTAAAAAGGCCTGTATGTTGATACGCTGCCAATGAAATGAAAACAATGCCAGTTTGCTATCAGTGAAATGTTGAAAAATGTTACATGCCTCCAATGAAATGACAGCAAAATCTACCATACAAGTCTCGTGTCTATATATCGAGCACAGTATGTATCATACATCCATTCCAATGAGTGAATGAACGAATTACGAGAAAAAATTGAGTGTTGCATACATGTACGTATTTAAGAAAATATGTTGTGAATAGATAAGTTGAAACAAAATGAATGAAAAACAGTTCTGTACTCACACACATACATGTACGGTTTTTGTCTTCATGTATGCACGCACATGTATGTAATATGTCTATATGTGTGTGTGTGTGTGTGTGTGTATACATGTATGTATAGGTGTGTGTGTGGGTATGTATATATGTATGTATATATCATGGTAACAATGACGCATCTTATATATGTACATGTATATACGCCGAAGTGCAAACTGAAAAACAACAACAAAAAAACATCAACAATAACAACAACAAAACTTGTCTTGTAGAATGTGGATGCATGGATACACTGAGAATTAAATGGTAACAATGACGCACCTTACTCTATTCATTAGTCTAGATGTATGAGTTTTGTTGTGCTGTTTGCTATTATTATTTCTTCCAATATATTCAGGCCTATGAAGATTTTCAGCGGATACATGAAACAAGACTGAATGTTGTAAACACTAGTGATCGTGGTTTGAAAAGTCATGCATGAGCAGATAAGTTGAAACAAACAAAAAATGTTGTAGATGAACACCTACAGTATATGCAACAATAAGGACAACATAATACAAAAGTTTGTTTATGTTTATATTTTCCACCTGAGAAGCGGGCCAGTAATACAATTCTTTGCGCTGGTTGAGCCCAAGACTCAAAATTCCACGCTTACATTGAGACACCACGTGTTTATATGGTTTACATGACTTACTCAGGCACACACACTGCTACTCCCGGACACGTCCCTGTGCACTGATGGCTTTAGAATAGGACTCGTGTTCTAAAAGTGAGCCTTTTGACAATTATCAAATGTTTTTAATATCATAGCTCACACTTTTCTACTCATATCCGTCGCTGCAGTTTTGTAGGATCTTCATTTCACGCGTCTTTTTTCTCACGTGAGAAGTGGGCCAATTAACATAACGCAAAATGAACGCCCAATATAAGAATATCACATTGTCATGGACTCGCATATACACTATGAGCACAGTACCTAATGTCACTAGTAATCCTCTCTATATTGACTTAGAATAGACACTCTATATAGTGGAAACCCGCATCGTTAAACATACAAGTTTATACCTTGCAACACCTCACACATTGATGGCAACAGACACATAACAATTATATGTCACAACCAGCCGTTGGCTCATACTTGCCTCTGGTCCTCCAATAGTAGTTATATAGTCATGACACATGCACAAGGTCAACACACAACACAAAGAAACATAATGAATACACGTATACATCAACGTATTTTAACGATAAAGGTACACCAATTTCAACAATAATAACATTATGGCGTCTACACTCAACATATATTCCCTGAATGTAAGAGGATTGAGATCGGACGTGAAGAAGCGGAGAAAAGTTTTCAATATTCTTCGGTCCAAAGATCGAGGTATCGGCCTACTCCAAGAAACACATAGTACCTGTGAAATTGAAGGTGAGTGGAATAATGATTGGTCAGGAAATATCGTCTATAGTCACGGAAGTTCGAAAAGTCGCGGGGTTCTCATTTTGCTACAACCTGATACGGATCACTCCGTAATACTACGTGATCCATATGGACGTTATATACTGATATCCGTACTGATAATCGATCGTTGATAATTATGAGACTGAGAATCTGGTGATCGGCGGAGACTTTAACGTGGTATTGGATCCACATAGTGACAAAAAGAGTGGGAGCATAAATAATAAAATATGCAATAGATACAGAACGGATATACAGGCAATGATAGAAACCTGTAATCTGAGCGACATATGGCGTCAAAACAACGATGAACGTTTTATGTTTACATGGCATTGTAAAAAAAAGAAAATTTACTGCCGTTTGGACTATTTTCTGATAAAAGACCATATGTGCAATATTGTAGAAAAAGTCGATATTATTCCGACAACTGTGTCTGATCATAATATCATATATTTATCATTGAGAATAAGGGGTCTGGAAGCGCGGGGTCCTGCATATTGGAAGTTCAATGCATCTCTATTACAAAATGCTGAGTACCCAACTTACATAAGAAATATTATTTCTGAAAGTGACTCCTTCCATAAAACAACGAACAATAGCATAAAATGGGAACTAATTAAAATGGATATTCGACTAGCAACAATTCGTTTCAGCTCAAAATTAAAGAGCGAACGCGAAGGCCAGGAGAGGTTACTCAATGTGCAACTTCGAGAACTTCAGACGAAAATAGCAGATGGTGATGATTGAGACCATACTGTAGAACAACTAAAATCAGCAGAATTGGACCTACAACGTTTACAGAATGAAAAAATTGCCGGCTCAATATTAAGATCTAAAGCGATACATACTGAAGAATGTACGAAAGCCTGGAAGCGCCATGACAAAAAAAAAAATTAATCCGCCCGGGCGGATTAATATTCTGCCCGGGCGGACTAATAATCTGCCCGGGCGGACTAATAATCTGCCCGGGCGGACTAATAATCTGCCCGGGCAGACTAATAATCTGCCCGGGCGGATTACTAATCTGCCCGGGCGGACTAATAATCTGCCCGGGTGGATTACTAATCTGCCCTGTAAGGCGGACTAATAATCTGCCCGGGCGGATATGATATTTGGGCCGAAAAATCAATAATAATAATAATAAAGATTGGGGTATGTCCGACTTTGGTCGCACTTACCCCATGATGTAAGTGAGACTCACATCATCTTCTTAAACCAAAGTTTAATAAGGAAATGCCTGTATTCCATTTTATTATCATTTTAGCTTTCATTTTATTAGTCCGCCCGGGCAGAATATTAATCCGCCCGGGCAGATTAATTTTTTTTTTGTCATGGCGCTTCTAGGCTTTCGTAAGAATGGGAGAAAAACTCCAAATATTTTTTTCAATTTAGAAAAACGAAATTATTGCAACAAACATATTACAAGGCTAAACGTGGACGGTCAAATCATAACGGACCCCCAACAAGTTTTATCCGAGGAAATGAAATTTTACCAACGTCTATACACTGATGATAACAATCTAAATAGCTCAGTTCGAAATGAATTATATGAAACAGTCTTGTCCCACCCTATCTGTGAATTGAATGACGAACAACGAGACAGTTGTGAATTGAATATAAACGAATATGAATGTGCAAAAGCTTTAAAAGAATTAAAAAATGGAAAAACTCCAGGCATTGATGGTTTATCTCCCGACTTCTACAAATATTTCTGGCCCGACATCAAACACTTTCCGTAACACAGAGGTTAGGAGTTATTACTTTAATACCTAAAAAAGATAAGGACAGGACACTGCTCAAGAACTGGAGGCCCATTAGCCTCCTCACTACGGACTACAAGATACTTTCGAAAATATTAGCCCTGAAAATTAGAGACGTTT
This sequence comes from Terebella lapidaria, assembly GCA_949152475.1. Taxonomy (NCBI): domain Eukaryota; kingdom Metazoa; phylum Annelida; class Polychaeta; order Terebellida; family Terebellidae; genus Terebella; species Terebella lapidaria. Next base: position 42,612,593 of record OX424561.1, on the reverse strand, counting down.
TACCCGGTATTATACATAGTGATCAGAACGCATATATAAAAGGCCGATTTATCGGTGCAAATATAAGAACTATAACTGATATTATACACTATTGCAAATTAAGAAATATGGATGCTATAATTTTATTTATAGATTTTGAAAAAGCATTCGATACCGTCAAATGGGACTTCCTAGAAGTTATATTGGAAACCTTTAAATTTGGTCCAAAGTTCCGAAACTTAGTGAAAATCTTATATTCAAACATACGGAGTACTATAATAAATAACGGGCATTTCACCAATTATTTTGAATTAGAACATGGTGTAAGACAGGGCTGCCCACTTTCGGCTTACCTGTTTCTACTCATAGTAGAAATTATGGCAATAAACATAAGATCAAATAAAGATATCAAGGGCATACCATTAAAGCAAAATGAACTGAAAATTAGTCAGTTAGCTGACGACACAACCATATTTCTTAGAGACACAACTTCAATTAGAGAACTTTTCTCCTTTTTAGATATTTTCTACAAATGCTCTGGTCTTAGAACAAACATCGATAAAACACAAGCATTCTTACTGGGAAAATACATGAAACGATTCAAAGATGAGTCATTAGGGATTAAATGGATGAACGGACCGATTCACTGCTTAGGAATCTACATATGTGACAACGAAAAAGATAATTACTCTTATAATTTTCTACCAAAAATTAAGAAAATCAAAAATATTTTCAATATTTGGAAACAGCGAAATCTATCCATTCGCGGGAAAATCGCAATCATCAATACGTTAGCAGCATCACTTTTAGTATACCCATGTACGTCTATTTCTACGCCCCATAAGGTCATTAAAGAAATTGACACTCTTTTCTGTGAGTTTCTCTGGAACAGTAACATTAATAAAATCTCGAGAAAAACCCTTATCCAAAATATAGAAAACGGTGGACTCAAACTTATCGACATGGAATGTAAAATAAAGTCCCTACAATTCTCCTGGATCAAGCGCGCGACCTCCGATGGTAATGACACATGGCGCTCTATCTTAGATAGCATATTGCACCCTTTATCTTTAGACTATTTGATACAAACCAAAGCGATCTGCCCTGAGCTATACCCTGATCTACCTGAATTTTATAAAAATGCTCTACGCATCTGGAGCGAGGTTAACTCTGTTGAGGTCGATCCCACACCACCCTCTGTATATAACTTGCCTATAGTCTGATAGTGTAACGCCCAGATTCAAATCGATAGGCGACCTGTCCTTTGGAGACACTGGGCCCAGAAAGGCGTTCTATATATCCGTGACTTACTCGAAAATAACAAGTTCATGTCACACGCACAAATTGTCCGAAACTACAACATTAAATGTAACTTCTTAGATCTAATTAGTATCCAACAGGCAATTCCTAAGCACTGGAAATCGCGGTTTACAACAATTCCACCGCAAGAAACGAACGAGATCCGATGTTTTTCATATCAATCTAATATTCACACTTTAAAGAACATAACATCAAAAATTATATACTGGACGCTTCTTGGTAATGTACAATGTAACGAACCTACATGTATACGATCCTGGGGAAATACATTCGAAATTGATCCGAACGAATGGCCTGAAATATTCGAATCGCCCATGATAGCCTGTTCAGAAACACCTCTCCAATCATTCCAATACCGAATAATCCACCGTATATTGCCATGTAATGAATGGCTATATATAAGGAAAATATGTGATAATGATTTATGCTCCTATGTCTACTGTTCTAACCCAATTAGAGACACGTTGATGCATTATCTAGTATCTTGCGGACCCATCGAAACATTTTGGAATACCTTCACCCATTGGTGGAACACTCTGAACTACCGAAATATAAACGTACTGACGCCCCAACAAATTATATTGGGTATTCCCTGCCGATCACCTTGCTCCATAGCTCTAAACTACTGTCTCAAATACTATATTTACACTTGTAAAATGAAAAATAATCTTATATTTTTCTTACAATTTCTGAAAATTCTCAAAACTAACTTAGAATATAAGGCCTTCTATGCCAAAGAGAACGCAACGTTCAAACACTTTGAAGAAAAATGGGGATTTTTATACTTTAATCTATAACTTTCATTGTATACTTGCACTGAATATACCTATACATTGAAGTAGATCATAATCAAAAAAACGCTTCGCACTTCTTCACGTCCGATCTCTGCCCTCAAATGAAAAAAATGCATCTTGTATATAGCCTATGCTTATTACGCATCTTATGTACCGATACTAGCCCATATTTGTGTATGTACGTGTTCCAAATTAGTGCTCCTGTGAATGTACCTCGCCTGAAATGTATTTCTGTATTGGATACGATGTTTTGTGGAAATAAACTTTATTTAAAAAAAAAAAAAACTGAATAAGTTAACATTATTTTTAATAGTTAAGTCTATTATTGACCACAATAAAAATAGTTAAGACAAGAAATATTTATTATTAACCTCAACAAGGTAAATGTTTGGTCCAGTACAAATTTCATTGGTGTAACCGAATAAGTTAACATTATTTTCACTAGTTAAGTCTATTATTGACCACAATAAAAATAGTTAAGATGAGAAATATTTATTATTAAGCTCAACAAGGTGAAAGTATGTCCAGTACAGATTTCATGGGTGTACTGAATAAGTTAACATTATTTTTACTAGTTTAGTCTATTATTGACCACAATAAAAATAGTTAAGACAAGAAATATTTATTATTGGGCTCAACAAGGTAAAGATTGTGTCCAGTAGACATTTTATGTCTGTAACCAACAAGTTAACATTTTTTTTGCTAGTTAAGTCTATTATTGACCTCAATAAAAATAGTTTAGATGAGAAACAATTATTATTGAACTCAACAAGGGTAAGGTTTTGTCCGGTAGAAATTTCTGGGTGTAACCGAATAAGTTAACTTTATTTTTACATGTTAAGTCTATTATTGACCACAATGAAAATAGTTAAGACAAGAAATATTTATTATTGGGCTCAACAAGGTGAAGGCTTTGTCCAGTAGAGATTTTATGGCTGTGACCAAATAAGTTAACATTATTTTTTTGCTAGTCAAGTCTATTATTGATCACAATAGCTTTTTATGAAAACATTGATCAACTTTTACTTTGAATTTCAACTTGAGACCATGTTTGGCACAAATTATGAGTTAAAATATAACTTATGGTGAAAAGTTCGATCTGGCTCCATTTTTGTCATCTTGAAATGCAGTTTTGGTCAATTTTTAGTTTGAATTTCAACTTGAAACCAAGTTTAGCACATATTATGAGTTAAAATATAACTTATGATGAAAAGTTCGATCTGGCTCCAATTTCTTCATCTTGAAATGCAGTTTTGGTAAACTTTTAGCTTGAATTTCAACTTGAAACCAAGTTTGGCACATATTATGAGTTAAAATATAACTTATGATGAAAAGTTCTATCTGGCTCCAATTTCGTCATCTTGAAATGCAGTTTTGGTCAATTTTTACATTGAATTTCAACTTAATACCAAGTTTGGCACATATTATGAGTTGAAATATAACTCATGGCGAAAAGTTTGATCTGGCTCCAATTTCGTCATCTTGAAATGCAGTTTTGGTCAACTTTTAGTTTGAATTCCAACTTGAAATCAAGTTGGGCAGGTATTATGAGTTGAAATATAACTCGTAACGAAAAGTTTGATCTGGTTCCAATTTTGTCATCTTGAAATGCAGTTTTGGTTAACTTTTACTTTGAATTTCAACTTGAAACCATGTTTGGCACATACATGTATTATGAGTCGAAATATAACTTATGGTGAGAAGTTCAATCTGGCTCCAATTTAGTCGAAATATAACTTATGGTGAGAAGTTCAATCTGGCTCCAATTTCGTCATCTTGAAATGCATTTTTTGTCAAATTTTACTTTGAATTTCAACTTGGAACCAAGTTTGTAAAATATTCTGAGTTGAAATATAAATAGGTGAAAAGATTGATCTATCTGTATTTTCGTTATTTTATCAAACATGTCGAAATGGAAATTCATATAAAGAGATTTCAGTGGTGATTTTGAATTCGACCTTCAATAACCTCGGAAAATCAGTGCAGCAATTTTGGTGGGGAAAAGAAAACAGTTGTGACTTGAGATTTAACATTTCTCTGGTAATCTTTGTTAGCCCTTGCTCTAGTTTTTCACACTTGACAGTGATATATTTGGGGCAACAGAGATGATAGGGCTACGGGGGATACACCCAAGCGGTCGTAGGCGACCGGAAGCGTCTATTTGTCTATTCATTTTGGGTGGCAAATGTCTTGTGGGCCAAGTTGTCAAGATGATAGAAAGCATTTCTGGTAAGAAACTGTCTGATGAGCTCTCACTCTTACCCACATACAATGGCCTATGTATTCTTTTTTCTCAGTCCAGTATGACCATTTGAAATGATAAGCACAAATTGGGGGATGCCACAAAGCCTATAGGCTTTTATGTCTAGTTAATTATATAACATTTATAAAGTCATATTATGCAGCACCTAATTAAGGCATTTCGGCAGAAATGCCTTTATGGTTTTTGCAGAATATATTTATTGTATCCCCCGAACGAAGTTCGGCGGATACTATGGATTTGTGTCCGTCGCGCCGCCGCGTCCGCCGTAGAGATTTTCTTGTGAACGCTCTACAGGTTGCAAATCTTAACCGATTCTAATAATTTTTTATACAGACACATCTTATGGTAAGATCCCGACACCAATCGATTTTGGTTGTCATAGCGACCAAATTGGCCGATTGGCGACACCTTTTGTGCTCAATTTAGCCTGTTTAACTAAAATGGGTTGTGAACGCTCTACGAGTGGGAGTTTCCTATCAATGATCATGAAATCGCACAGGCTCGATGAGAAAGACGGTCACACGAAACCTATTGTTTTTCAGAATGATGAAATAAATATTAATTAGTTAATGGACTAACTTATTATGACCTTTGAAATACTCACTTTGACATCTGTGCTCACTCCAATACCCTGTATTATGAGAGTAAATGGCAATGGATTCTTGTTCAGAATAGAGAACTGATGTTTTGGGTGTAAAACAGAACAATATTATTGAATAAGTTAACGTTAGTTTTACTAGTTAAGTCTATTATTGACCACAATAAAAATAGTTAAGATGAGAAACATTTATTATTAAGCTCAACAAGGTAAAAGTTTCGTCCAGTACAAATTTCATGGGTGTAACCAAATAAGTTAACATTATTTTTACTGGTTAAGTCTATTATTGACCACAATAAAAATAGTTAAGACAAGATATATTTATTATTGGGTTCAACAAGGTAAAGGTTATGTCCAGTAGAGATTTTGTGGCTTTAGCCAAATAAGTTAACATTATTTTTGCTAGTTAAGTCTATTATTGACCTCAATGTAAATAGTTAAGATGAGAAACATTTATTATTGAGCTCAACAAGGTAAAGGTTTTGTCCAGTACAGATTTCATGGGTGTAACCGACAAACGTTGACATCATTTTTACTAGTTAAGTCTATTTTTGGCCACAATGAAAATAGTTAAGACAAGAAATATTTACTATTGGGCTCAACAAGGTAAAGGTTCTGTTCAGTAGAGGTTTTATGGCTGTAATCAAATAAGTTAACATTTTTTTTGCTAGTTAAGTCTATTATTTACCTCAAAAAAAATAGTTAAGACGGGAAACGTTTATTATTGAGCTGAACCAGGTAATGGAATTTCACATTCAAATCTAATTTGGAACATATTTCGGGTGAAAATATACCTTTTTGTGAAAACATTGATCTGGCTCCCATTTTGTCATCTTGAAATGCAGTTTTGGTCAACTTTATCTTTGAATTTCAACTTGAAACCAAGTTTGGCACATATCATGAGATAAAATATACGTTATGGCGAAAAGTTCGATCTGGCTCTAATTTCGTCATCTTGAAATGCAGTTTTGGTCAACTTTCAGTCTGAATTTCAACTTGAAACCAAGTTTGGCATATATTATGAGTTGAAATATAACTCATGGTGAAAAGTTCGATCTGGCTTCAATTTCGTAATCTTGAAATGCAGTTTTGGTCAAGTTTGGCACATATTATGAGTTGAAATATAACTCATGGTGAGAAGTTCAATCTGGCTTCAATTTCGTCGTATTGAAATGCAGTTTGGTCAACTTTCACATTGAATTTCAACTTGAAACCAAGTTTGGCACATATTATGAGTTGAAATATAACTCATGGCGAAAAGTTCGATCTGGCTCCAATTTCGTCATCTTGAAATGCAGTTTTGGTCAACTTTTACATTGAATTTCAATTTGAAACCAAGTTTGGCACATACTATGAGTTAATATTTAATTTATGGTGAAAAGTTTGATCTGGCTCCAATTTCTTCAACTTGAAATACAGTTTTGGTCAATTTTTACACTGAATTTCAACTTTGAACCAGGTTTGTCGAATATTCTGTGTTGACATATAACTTCAGGTGAAAAGATTGATCTGGCTGTAATTTCGTTATTTTATCGAACATGTGGAAATGGAAATCCATATGCAGTGATTTCGGAGGTGATCTTGAATTCATCTTTCAATAATCTTGAAAGATCAATGCAGCAATTTTGGTGGAAAAGAAAACAGTTGTGGCTTAAGATTTTACATTTCTCTGGTAATCGTTTTTAGCCCTTGCTCTAGTTCTTCATACTTATCAGTAATATATTTGGGGCAACAGGGATGATAAGGCTACGGGGGATACACCCAAGCGGTCGTAGGCGATCGTAAATGTCTAGTTTTTTTCTTCCTCTTCCGCCGTTTTGGTTTCCGGACAATAACTTTAGATTGCCTTGATGGATCCTTGTCAAATTTTTAACACTCTTCAGAAATGATATGTGGAAGAACCCTATTCTTTTTGAGCCGGCTCCGATGTCCATGAGGTCCGTGAGGATGAAATCAAGGTTTTTGGTTTCCTGACGATAACTCGAAAAATATTCAGGCAATAGATGCAGAACTCTGCATGGAGGTTCATATGCCACCAGGGATCAACCCTTTTGATTTTGGGATCAATCCGTCAAACGACCTTTCACCTAGAGGTCAAAATAATATTTTGCTGATTCATCCTTGAGGCTTCCTGCATATCTCGGAAACGGTGCGTCGTAGAGCAAAATGGACGTTATTTTCAGACTCCTAGCCCTAGACAAACATGTCTAGAGGGTATTATGGATGAACTTTGACCTTGACCCGAAATTTTTTTGCCGAGTCAGCATTTTTCATTTTCGTCAATATCTCGGAAACTGTGCGTTGTAGAGCGAAACGGCCGTTATTTTCGGACTCGTCGCCCTATACAAACATGTCTAAGGGGTATTACGGATGAACTATGACCTTGACTTAAAGTTTTTTTGCTGAGTCGGCATTTTTCAATTCTCGTCGATATCTTGGAATTGATGTGTCGTAGAGCGAAACGGACGTTATTTTCGGAGTCGTCGACCTAGACAAACATGTCGAAGGGGTATTGTGGATGAATTTTGACCTTGACCCGAAACTCGATATCTCGGATATTGGTATCTTTGTCGCCCTAGATAAACATGTCTATGGGGTATTAAGGATGAAATTTGACCTTGACCTGAAATGTTTTTGCTGAATCGGCATTTTTCATTTCCGGTTATATCTCGAAAAGGCTGCTTCTTAGAACGAAAAGGACGTTGTTTTTGGATTCTTCCCGCTAGACAAACATGTCTTAATTCAAACATGTCTTTTCATTTTTCGCGATATCTTGGAAACAGTGTGTCGTAGAGCCCGTGGAAAACATATTATAAATATTATAAATTAGTCTTAACACCGAAATGCTTCCAAGGCATCTTTAGGATCTTAGTCCTTGGGCTCAATTTTTTTATTTCCGTCGATATCTCAGAAACAGTGGATGCATAGCAGAGCGAAAAGGACATAATTTTCAGACTTCCAGGTGGCTGAGTCGCCGTCATTTATTCACCAATCATCGTATAGTGGAACGAACTCTGAATTGAAATGCGCTCTGAGTTGAAATGCGCCAAGCCATCTTCAGGCCTTGACTTCTAGTTATTACCGACATTGATGAAGGACACTGACTGTGCAGTTGGGATATTTTGTATGAATTGACATATTCTGTGTGACTGGTATTATAGAGCATAAGGGGAATACACCCACGCTTCTAGCATCTAGTTGATACAAGTAGAAGTGATCTGATCATGTCTTGTTTCTGGTTGTGCAGTGCTGATTATGATGGGAGGCCTGAACTTGCTGAGTGGGACGTGGTCATACCTGTACACACTGGTACACCTAAGGGAGAAGATTCTGATGCGCCGCTCCACCACCGCAGTACAGATCTTCCTGGCCGTGTTCCACGCCTTCCTTTGGGGCTCCTGCATGGCCATATACATCGGCTATGTAGAGGCTGACGAACTCGATAGTGAGGAGTTTCCTCTGAATGATGGACACAATGAAAATCAGGAGACACTCAGGAGTGCATAGTTTTACTTGGGTTTCTTTTTATTTGGTGATCATTTGTCTGATTTTTTGTCTGATCAGTGATTCCCAGTGTTTTTCAAGTCGTTCTGTAACCATGGTGACAAGAAAATACATGTAAGGAAATAAATCATAGTGATATTGCACCAAAGTCCCGAGGATACTAGGGATTTGCATATATAACACCTACAGAGATTTCCTAAGTGAAAAACCTTTATAGGTGGGAGTTTTCAATAAATGAAGATGAAATCGCACACGCTCAATGAGTAAGGCGAGTGATACTAAACATATTGTTTTCACTGTAGATAAGCGGTGGTGTGGTAAAATAATTTCGAACGGGCTTGGTGATCAATTTCGAACGGTTGATGATCAATTTCGAACAGTTGGTGATCTTTTTTTAACGGTCCACACATTAAAGTAGGTTAAAAGTATATTTGTCTGAAGTTTATGTCACAAATATTTATATTTCCACCTCGGTGAAACTTTACTGACCTGTGGAATGCTTTCGAAGCACATCGAAAGTTTTCATGATTGTTTATCAATTATTTTTGAGTGGCGAGAAGCAGTAAACATGTCATTAATATGTAATATCGTTATTAGTGTGAGCACAAGTTTGATGGGTCAGTTAAAGTAAACATGCACCTAGACATAGCTAAAGTGAATTACATGTGCGTTATGCTGTTTGATTGATGCAAATCCCTTGAAACGAACTCGAATCGAGTAGAATAAAAAAATTAAATGTGGTCAACTTCGAACGCTCATAAATGACAGGCGGATAATTTCGAACGGTCATGCGAGTAATTTCGAACGGTTTGTTGATAGCTCTGCTAGACTATTTCACCGTGAATATTGTGTTTGTGTTGTGTGTTCTTTCGATTTTTAGCTTACCGGCCCTTTGGGCCGATAAGCTATTGTCGTGGTATTTCGTCCGTCGTCCGTCCGTCGTCCGTCCGGGTCTGTAACTTTTTTTGGACATGAGGAATTTCCCCATAAATCTGTCAGAACATACCTTGGGCCAGTATCTAAAGACGTTTTTTTAATTTTTTTGATTGAATCGTTTTTGCCTATTTGGCGGCCATTTTTGACGAAAAATTGCCAATTTGAGACTTTGGAGGCCATTTTCTCAAAAACTGTCTGATCAGTTTTGAGATTTTTGTTTCAAAACATTCTCCTCATGTACCTCTATGATGTGTATGAGTTTCGTTGCCCTTGAATCGCCGGTCTGCGTGTGGCGGCCATATTGATTTTTCCATGGGTTGGCAAAAAAAAATTTTTTTTGTCCAAAATCAAGTCACTATTCGTTTTGAGCCATTTCCAGCAAAGAAAAACCAAATTTTTTTTTTTGGCCATTGAAAAATTTTTTGGACTTAGAAAATTTCACCCAATTTTCTTTCATAATGGGAGCTGTGCGGAGTGAACTCATAGAAGACTTCAAAATAGAGTCTAAGTATTGGCACATTCAAATGGGAAATCATATATTGCGGTTTGAGTGATGACCTTTGAATTTGACCTTCAATGACCTTGAAAGGTCAAAAACGATGAATTTTGTCTTTGGTGGCCATTTTGTCAAAATCTATTCAGACAATTTTTCTCAAAATAATGTATAAGATTCTCTTTATCTACCTTTGTGATGTGTGATTTGATTTCGTATTATAGTCCATGCAGAAAATGTGTTTCCAGCAACATTTACGAACATGTTTTGACAATTAGAGTTCAAGATCAGTGTAACAATTTATATGTTGGAAAATCAATACTCTGTGTTTCTCATGATTGCCGGTAAGCTACAGCACCCTTGGTGCTATGTTTTGTTTCTTGGGTGGGGGGGGGGGGGGGGTTACAAATATTAGTGGGCGAATCATTATTACTTTTCATTACCTTTATCTCTCTGATAAGATTTTTCTAGTAATGAGATTGGGTATAAAATATGTCTGGAAAAAGCATAATCGGTGTCCGCAAGCATTGAATCACTATCCCGCAGTGAAATGTAGCTGTATGCATGAAGAATAATTATGCAAATACAGGTCAACTTGCAGAAAAGTTACATAGGCTAGGGTGAACGGCATCCGTTCGTGGTAGACCGAGCTCATTTCGGTCCTTCATATAAAACACTAATAAAATATATTTGTATCCCCCGAACAAAGTTCGGAGGATACTAAGGATTTACGATCGTCGCGCCACCGCCGCGTCCGCAGACACTTTCTTGTGAACGCGCTACAGCTTGCAAATCTGAACCGATTTTGATAATATTTTATATGGACATGTCTCATGATGAGATCACGACAACTATCGATTTTGGTTGCCATAGCAACCAAATTGGCCAATTGGCGACACATTTTGTGACAAAATCAGCAATTCCAACACCCATGGCTTGTGAACGCTCTAGAAGTTGTAATTTTACTGGAATCACTACAATATTGAACAGGCTCGTTGAGCAATGCTCAGGCACGAAACCTAATGTTTTTCGGAAAGATTGAATAAATGACAAGCCAAATTCATTTTGGTGTTTAATGTTGAAAGGATTATACTGAATAAGTTAACATAAATTTGAATAGTTTAACATTAGTTTTACTAGTTAAGTTTATTACTGGTCACAATAAGAATAGTTAGGCAGAGGAACATTTATTATTGGGCTCAACAAGGTAAAGGTTGTGTCCAGTACTGACTTTATGGCTGCGGTACCAATGATATTCGTGAATAAGTTAACATTAGCATTGCTAGTTAACATGGTTAGGTCTATTATTGAGCACAGTAAAAATAGTTAAGGTAAGGGACATTTATTATTGGGATCAATGAAGAAAAGGTTGTGTCCAGTAGTGATTTTATGGTGTAGTGGCATTGATATTAATGAATAATTAATATTAATTTGGCTGGTTAAGTCTATTATTGAGCACAATAAAAATAGTTAAGGTGAGGAACATTTTTTACTGGGCACATATTGAAATACAGTTTTGGTCAAATTTTACTTTGAATTTCAACTTGAAACCAAGTTTGACACAAATTATGAGTTAAAATATAACTTTTGGTGAAAACTTCGATCTGGCTCCAATTTCATCATCTTGAAATTCATTTTTGGTCAACTTTTACTTTGAATTTTAGTTTGAAACCAAGTTTGGCACATAATAGGAGTTAAAATCCAACTTATGGTGAAAAGTTCGATCTGGCTCCAATTTCATCTGGAAATACTTTGAATTTCAGCTTGAAATCAAGTTTGGCACATATTATGAGTTAAAATATAACTTATGATGAAAAGTTCGATCTGGCTCCAATTTCGTCATCTTGAAATGCAGTTTTGGTCAACTTTTACTTTGAATTTCAACTCGAAACCAAGTTTGGCACATATTTTGAGTTAAAATATAACTCATGGTGAAAAGTTTGATCTGGCTTCAATTTCGTCATCTTGAAATGCAGTTTTGGTCAACTTTTACTTTGAATTTCAACTTGATACAAAGTTTTGCACATATTATGAGTTAAAATATAACATCCGTTGAAAAGTTTGATTTGGCTCAAATTTTGTCATTTTGAATTGCAGTTTTGATCAACTTTTGCTTTGATTTTCAACTTGAAACCAAGTTTGTCAAATATTCTGAGTTGAAATATAACTGTTTATAAAAACTTTGATCTGGCTGTAATTTCGTTATCTTATCGAACATGTTGAAATGGAAATCCATATGCACTGATTTCAGTGGTGACCTTGAATTTGACCTTCAATGACTTTGAAAGGTCAATGCAGTAATTTTTGTGGGAAAGAAACAGTTTTGGCTTGAGCATGTTAGGATTTTACATTTCTCTGGTAATCATTTTAGCCTTTGCTGTAGCCCTTGCACGCTTATCAGTAGTATTTGGGGCGACAGGGATGATGGGGCCACGGGGGATGCACCCAAGCGGTCGTAGGCGACCGGAAGCGTCTAGTTGAAGGTGCTCTCAATGAATGTGACAATATATCTAATGAGCATTGAACTGTAAGGAATTCCGCCTTCAACCAGCATGAAATCTGTTTGAGTGGACGATGATGTCACATCTGATCCCACAAAGTCGTAGTCATCACCATCTTCATCCATTGGCAGTGGTACATCTTTAACCACCAGTCTCTTAGACACACCTGGCCTTTCTGGGGTTGACAAATACCTTTGTTTAGGTATTTTTTTCATGGGACTTTCTGTGTCTAAAGTCTTTTGTCTCAATATCAGTCGCCCTCTTCAACCGTGCAAATATCACTTGACATATCCTTAGCCATACATTTGTAGTGCAAGGCTTTGAAGCATAGCAAAAATATGCTAGGTCTCATTTCCACGTGTTCTTCCTCATACACTGGCCCAACACAATAGCTATGTCATCATAAGGAGTCTCACATTGACAGCACCTGAAACTGTTCATGATGACTCTGATAGGATCCAATAAAACATATGATACAGGATGAATAAAATATTTTTTGAACATTCGAAATTGATCTCCTATGAAAAATAACCGTTCGAAATCAACACCGCCCTTTCGAAATTGATCGCTTATCAATATTATTCTTATCACTAGTGTTAGCATCTTTACCCTTCGATTTCCATACTTCAATTTTCAGGTTACCGGACCTTTGGTCCGATAAAAAAAAAATTTCACCCTTTGAAAAAAATTTTGGACTTGGAAAATGTTCGGCACTTTTTAGGTTACCGGACCTATGGTCCGATAACCTATTGCCGTCACGTTGCGTCCGTCGTCCGTCCGTCGTCCGTCCACAGCTGTATCTTTAAAGTTTACAGGTGGATTTTTCTGAAATTTTGCACAAAAATGCCTAAAAATATTTCAAGAGGGTTTTTTTTTTAGTTTTTTGATTTTCGCATTTTTTTCAAAATGGCGGCCATTTTTGACGAAAAATGCCCAATTTTGGACTTTGGCGGCCATTTTCTCAAAAACTGTCTGATCAGTTTTGAGATTTTTGTTTCAAAAGATTCCCCTTATGTACCTTTATGATGTGTATAAGTTTTGTTGCCCTTGAATGGCCGGTCTCCGTGTGGCGGCCATTTTGAATTTTTGACGGGTCGGCGAAAAAAAATTTTTTTGCCCCAAATCGCGTTACTATCCATTTCGGGCCATTTCTAGGCAAAAAAAAATTTTTCACCCTTTGAAAACAATTTTGGACTTAGAAAATTTTCGGCACCTTTTTCCTTCATAATGGGAGCTGCCCGGACTGTACTCATAGAACGCTTAAAGATAGAGCTTAGATATTGGCACTTTCAAATGGCAAGTCATATATGGCGACTTGTGTGGTGACCTTGAATTTGACCTTGGATGACCTTGAAAGGTCAAAATAGCCATTTTTGGGTCGAAAAATGCCCAAATTTGCAGTTTTTCTGTCTTTTCTCGAAAACTGTCTGATCAGTTTTGAGATTTTCGTTTTCAGAAGATTCCCCTTATGTACCTTTATGATGTGTATAAGTTTTGTTGCCCTTGAATCGCCGGTCTCCGTGTGGCGGCCATTTTGAATTTTTGACGGGTCGGCGAAAAAAATTTTTTTTGCCCCAAATCGCGTTACTATCCATTTCGGGCAATTTCTAGGCAAAAAAAAAATTTTCACTCTTTGAAAAAAATTTTGGACTTAGAAAATTTTCGGCACTTTTTTCCATCATAATGGGAGCTGCCCGGACTGTACTCATAGAACGCTTAAAGATAGAGCTTAGATATTGGCACTTTCAAATGGCAAGTCATATATGGCGACTTGTGTGGTGACCTTGAATTTGACCTTGGATGACCTTGAAAGGTCAAAATAGCCATTTTTGGGTCGAAAAATGCCCAAATTTGCAGCTTTTCTGTCTTTTCTCGAAAACTGTCTGATCAGTTTTGAGATTTTCGTTTCAGAAGATTCCCCTTATGTACCTTTATGATGTGTATAAGTTTTGTTGCCCTTGAATCGCCGGTCTCCGTGTGGCGGCCATTTTGAATTTTTGACGGGTCGGTGAAAAAAATTTTTTTTGCCCCAAATCGCGTTACTATCCACTTCGGGCCATTTCTAGGCAAAAAAAATTTTTTCACCCTCTGAAAAAAATTTTGGACTTAAAAAATTTTCGGCACTTTTTTCCTTCATAATGGGAGCTGCCCGGACTGTACTCATAGAACGCTTAAAGATAGAGCTTAGATATTGGCACTTTCAAATGGCAAGTCATATATGGCGACTTGTGTGGTGACCTTGAATTTGACCTTGGATGACCTTGAAAGGTCAAAATAGCCATTTTTGGGTCGAAAAATGCCCAAATTTGCAGCTTTTCTGTCTTTTCTCGAAAACTGTCTGATCAGTTTTGAGATTTTCGTTTTCAGAAGATTCCCCTTATGTACCTTTATGATGTGTATAAGTTTTGTTGCCCTTGAATCGCTGGTCTCCGTGTGGCGGCCATTTTGAATTTTTGACGGGTCGACGAAAAAAAATTTTTTTGCCACAAATTGCGTTACTATCCATTTTGGGCCATTTCTAGGCAAAAAAAATTTTTTCACCCTTTGAAAAAAATTTGGGAATGAAAATTTTCGGCACTTTTTTCCTTCATAATGGGAGCTGCCTCGACTGTACTCATAGAATGCTTGAAGATAGAGCTTAGAAATTAGCACTTTCAAATGGGAAGTCATATATGAAGACTTGTGTGGTGACCTTGAATTTGACCTTGGATGACCTTGAAAGGTCAAAACAGCCATTTTTGGGTCGAAAAATGCTCAAATTTGCACCTGGTCTGTATTTTCTCGAAAACTGTCTGATCAGTTCTGAGATTATTGTTCCAAAAGTTTTGTTGCCCTTGAATCGCCGGTCTCCGAGTGGTGGCCATTTTGAATTTTTGGTGGGTCGGCGAAAAAAATTACTATCGCATTACTATCAATTTGGGTCATTTCTAGGCCAAAAAAAATGTTCACCCTTAAAAAAAAAATTTGGACTTTGAAAATTTTCGGCACTTTTCTCCTTCATAATGGGAGCTGCCAGGACTGTACATATGTTTATGATAGTTTTATATTGCCGACGAGAATTGTCAGTGCTGATTTTGAGGGGTACAGGCGATAAGGCCGCCAAAGCGATCAGGCCGCAATCGAGAATTAGCGAACTGCAGAGCAAGTGATAGATGGAAATGCAGACAAGTTGCTGAAATGTCTCTGCCGTACAAATCAAAACACTGGAAAAAAAATCCATAAAAAAGGATTTTGATCCAGCTCGAAAAACATTGTGCCTCCTAAATAAGAAAAAAATATTCAGAACCTTGGAAATCTTACACATTGGTCCAAATAATACTAGGGTGATTTTTATATGGGCTCAACAAGGCAAAGTTTCTGACTTGTAGAGATTTCATATATATATATATATATATATATATATATATATATATATATATATATATATATATATATATATATATATATATATATATATATATAATGGAATAAGTTAACAATAGTTTTACTAATTGAGTCTTATTGGCCACAATAAAAATATTTATGACAAGAAACATTTATTATTGGGCTCAACAAGGTATATATTCTTCCCAGTGGGAAATTCATAGCTGTAACCAGAAAGGTTAACATTAATTTTACTGGTTAGATTTATAATTGGCCACAGTAAAAATAGTTAAGACATGGCCGAATCAGATACAGTATTCAAGGGTTTTTAGGAAGAGCAGGGCTCTTCCTCTATGATGTTTTTTTTTTTTGGATTTTTGGAATTTTTCTTTTGTTTACATTCTTGAAAGTGTGGCCAATTGGGAGGGCCCGGGGCCCGTTGGGAGGAAAATGACGCCCGTATACCTAATCATGGTTAATGTAATAAGTTATTAACGATAATGATCCCAGGAGACGTGTGTTCCGACCGTTTTTTTTTGTATGTCACCGTTTCATACCCATCACCACTCCCGTTTTGATCTTCACTGCTTTCTTGCAATCATATACACTCAAAGTTTTGAATATACATTCCGCACAATATATAAATACAGTATGCTATTGCAAAAATTAAAAACAAGTTGATACGGCAACATAATAATTATCGTTTTAGTGGTGGTATTCCATATTCCAGTAGGCAAATTCTATCAGCCTGTGGCCCCTGAGCCAGCCAGCCAGATAGTCACTGAATTGTCCAATCAGGAACACACCCACATGTTTATGATTCACACGTGGATATAATTATATGCAATTTATCACGTGAGCAAATCCCGCCAATTAGCGATAAATACTGACGCACTGGGGTCAAGGTCATAAGCTCCCACGAGATCGTGGAATCTACTGGGTGCGGTATTTGTGGAAATACTTGTTACGACCCAAATAAATGTTTTTTTTCTATGACTCTTTCCTACTTCACTGAGAATACTTCGTAAAAATATCACCATACAAAGCTTGTTTATGTGGAAATTTAATCAGAAATGAAGTGAAGCGAGATTTCACGAGATCTAGGAACAGACTCAACCACTGTCAACAGTCGGAAACAACCAGAGAAACAACAAAACTTGGCAGATTTGCCGAACTTTTACAGTACACTTTGTCGGGGGAAAAACTTAGTTTCCTCCTGAAATAAGCAGAAACAAATGGATACTAGCTCATTTATCATGTTTATGATAGTTTTATATTGCCGACGAAAATTGTCAGTGCTGATTTTGATAGCAGTCACGCTAGCGGCAATTTTGGTTGTTTGACAGGTCGACGGTCTTTGCTGACAGTGACACTCATTCACTCACGTATACGATGATCTTCAAACCAGCATTTGGGCAAAGAAAAACATGATCGCAATTTTTTTTTAGCAGTGATGAAAAAAGCTTTCATGCATGTCATGAATTATTGGAGATGCAAATAAGTTGTTGAAACGTCTCTGCAGTATAAAACAAAACACTGAAAAAAAACCCATGAAAAAGACTCTGATCTAGATCTGGCTAAAAAAGCATTGTGCCTCCTAAATAAGAGAAAAATATTCAGAACCTTGACAATCTTACACATTGGTCCGAATAATACTTGGGTGATACGGGCTAAATAAGGTAAAGCTTCTGAATTGTAGAGATTTCATGGCTGTAACTGAATAAGGTAACATTAGTTTAGCTAATTAAGTCTTATTGGCCACAATGAAAATAGTTATGACAAGAAACATTTATTATTGGGCTCAACAGTGTGAAGGTTCTAGGGCCCGGAAGAGTCGACAGGTACCCAAATTTGGGGCGAGTCATATACAATAATCTGGGTCGGAATTTCGTTATCCATAACCGAGAACAAATAAAGATAAATTTTTGAATATTTATGATAAAAGGTATCAAAAATCCAACAATGACAAGGAAATCATTTGGAAAAAAAAGAAGTATAGTTTTATGAGGTCATGACATTGTGATCTTTTTCAAACTTGCAAAAAAAAAAAAAACACTGAGAAAAAAAGTGTCAAAGAACTATGCCTGACGTTAACGTGTTATAAATTGCTCCAGTGAGTATCATTCAAATTTTGTTATATATTTGGACGGGTTGGGTCAGACCACACAGGTACTCGGGTCGGGAATTTCTGACTCGTCCGGGCCCTAAAAAGTTCTATCCAATCATGACTGTAACAGGATAGGTTATCATTACTTTTACTAGTTAAGTCCATTATTGACCACAATAAAAAATAGTTACATGTAATACAGGAAACATTCATTGGCCCAACAACATAAAGATTCTGCCCAGTACAGTTACAATATGGCCACAACATATATGTTCCAAATCAAATACAGTATTCAAGGATTTTTAAATAGTTCTGTGCAAAAATTTTCGAAGCTCTTCCTTTGAGGCCAGTGGCCCTTGTTAAATAGTTCTGTGCAAAC
The DNA here is from genome assembly GCA_949152475.1 of Terebella lapidaria. NCBI lineage: Eukaryota > Metazoa > Annelida > Polychaeta > Terebellida > Terebellidae > Terebella > Terebella lapidaria. The sequence continues at coordinate 42,594,356 of OX424561.1, read as the reverse complement.
ATTTTCAAAGCTCTTCCTTTGAGGTCAGTGTTTTTTTTTTTTTTCTCCTTCCACCGTTTTGGTTTCCGGACGATAACTTTGATGGATCCTTGTCAACTTTTCACCACTACCGGGTAGTCAGAAATGATATGTAGAAGAGCCCTATTCTTTTTGAGCTGGCTCCGAGGTCCGTGAGGATGAAATCACGGCTAATTAGCTTACCGGCCCTTTGGACCGATAAGCTATTGTCGTGGTTTTTCGTCCGTCATTGGTGAAAAAAATTTTTTGGCCCCAAATCGCGTTACTATCCACTTAGGGCCATTTCTAGGCAAAAAAAAAATTTCACCCTTTGAAAAAAAGTTTTGGCATTTTTCCCCTTCATGATGGGAGCTGCCACGACTGTATTGACAGAATGCTTGAAGGTAGAGCTTAAATATTGATACTTTCAAATAGGAAGCCATATGTGGCGATTTGTGAGGTGACCTTGAATTTGACCTTCGATGACCTTGAAAGGTAAAAACTTTTTTTTTTCAAACAAACGCTTGATTTTGCACTTTGATGGCCATTTGCTCAATTTGTTCAGATGGATTTCAGGTTTTTGTTTCGAATTATCTCTATTATGTACCTTCGCGACATGTAAGTTTCTTCACTTTTGAATCGCTCGGAAGTGGGCCATTTTGGCCCAAATGGGACTTTCCTGTGTTAAATTATCCTTTTTAATGGGAAACATTACTGCTAATATCTCACTTACTATTGAGATTAGAGATCAGAAATTAATTGTGATCATATAGGAAATGATATATGCCGAATATTCTCACGACCTTGAACTTGACCTTTGATCAATTTTGAAGGTCACAGCACAATATGGCTTATTATCAACCTTACAACTTAGGAATTAATTGTGGACATATAGGAAATAAAATATACCGAATATTCTGATGACCTTAAATTTGACCTAATTTTCAAGGTCACAGCACAGAATGGCTAAAATCTCACTTATTATCGACTTCACAGCTTAGGAATCAATTGTGTCCATACTAGAAATGATATATGTTGAATATTCCTGAATTGGCCGATGACCTTTTCTCAAGGTCACGGGACAAAAGATTAAAATCTAAAATATATATTGTCCGGTAACCTTTCTTACCCCTTGGGCTAATTATTCACACACTATTCTTGTTTGGTCGCTCCGTATTCGAACCATGTGTGTCGCCTAGCCAGGGAACATTTCACTTTTCCAAGTTTGTCATGTTTGTATAGCAGTTTTGCTGCAGTAATGCTATACAAAATCCATATTGAATAGCAATTTCCCAAATTTGTATAGCAATTTATAATGATTTTCTATGAGTCTGTGTCATATATGAATATAACAAGTTAGGTCACATACTGCGGAGCACTTTCAATGTTGTGTATTAAAAACCTAAAAATGCGGGAGATGTTAGCTACAACTTGATCATCCGACCGATGCCCAAATCATGTAATGACAGCACCAAGTCAAGAGGTTTTCACAGCCACCAAATCTAAACGCAGCCGAAGACACATCTTGGAGGACAAGGCTGCCAGCATTCCCGGTGACCCTGACAGTCACCAGTGATCAACTGACCTTGGGAAACTTGTGCACCTCGAATGGCCCCCGAGAACTTTTATCCCTACAGCTGGAGGCTCGGTGCTTCCAATTGACGATCCCAGCCAACCCCTGATGCAAGCCAGCTTCAGTCCTGTGTATGTCGACCATGACGGCGGCTTCAACGCCGACATAGTTCGCCAGCTCTGGAGCGCCTACATTATATACAAGTCAGTTGGAGATGCGAATAGTGGGGTCCATCCGAATTTCGTGATACCGTAGTGTATACAGAGACTTACGGAGTACGAGAGACACAATGGGGTGTGGGGATTTCCTGGTTCCTGCACCATATCGTCAACATCAGCATTGGCGAGGATTGACCAAAGAATGGCTTCTATGTACCGCTGCAGTGGGCTCTTTACAGCTTAGACACCCTCCGAATAAAAGCTCCGTCCCGTGGTACTAGCATTGGATGTCCCTGTGTGCTTTCACAGGATCCTGTACGTATGCTTCCCGAATGTTCACGCCAGCACACCATTGGCTGATTCAATTGATTCAGCCAGCAGCGGATGGTAACCAGTCGGTAACCAGTTTTGTCGGTAAAAAGCCTGTCCTTTAAAGAGCGCCTCCCTCGAATGAGCACCGGGGTGTACAAAGTTTTTGACAAATAAGCGCCTCTCTCCAAAGAGCGCCGGTATCGCACAAGAAATACCGTTTATATCAGTGATTATCGTCTTGAGGAAATAAATGACACTTCAATTGCACTTTAAGCTTTTCATTCTACTGGTGATTACTGGGGAAAAGTATGTATGAACACTGGTAATAATTTGTGGCAGGAGGCCTACTGACTGTCAAGGGGGGGGGGGGGGGGGGGGAATTCCAGGTTACAATCGGTAATTTGCCGTAGGCTTTCCCTGTTGGAAATGTTCAATTTCTATGCAATGCAACCGTTGTGTGACTAGAATAACATGGATGCGAACCGTTCAATGTGAATTATACTGGGGTAGTTCTGAGATATGAGATATGTTTCATAATATATAAAAATTTATCAGGGTCGTTCAAGGTAGAAAAATTTACATCTGTGCTATCTGAGAGGGGTATTATGGAACTTTGACCTTGACCCGAAATTTTTTTGCCGAGTCGGCATTTTTTTTTTTCGGTCGATATCTCGGAAACGGCGCGTCGTAGAGCAGAACGAACGTTATTTTCGGACTCGTCGCCGGTAGACAAACATATCTAAGGGGTTTTATGGATGAACTTTGTCCTTGACCCGAAATTTTTTTGCCGAGTCGGCATTTTTTTTGTTTCGTCGATATCTCGGAAACGGTGCGTCGTAGAGTGAAACGGACGTTATCTCTGGACTCGTCGCCCTAGACAAACATGTCTTAAAGGTATTAGGGATGAACTTTGACCTTGACCCGAAATTTTTTTGCCGAGTTGCATTTTTCGTTCTCGGTCGATATCTCGGAAACGGTGCATCATAGAGCGAAACGGACGTTATTTTCGGACTCGTCGCCGTAATCAAACATGTCTAAGGGGTATAATGGATGAACTTTGACTCGTCGCCCTAGACAAACATGTCTTAAGGTTGTTCGATAACACTCGAACGCGTCATCGCCCGTCTATGGTTGACCAAGCGTGTCATAAACAGCGAATGTAACGCCAGGGTGAAATAGGGACCGGCGGGGTATAAATGTTGTCGCGCAATGGAGTACTGGAAAAACCAGCGGTCTGTAATCAGTACGGCGGAGTCTAGACTTGAGCACACAATAAAGTACTGGAAGCATCTAACATTTTCCAAATCGTCTGATTAACATGATCAAAATGATCGTAAAGTTATTCAAATCAATGTTAAAATGGCCACACTAACCTTCCTGTGCTTCATGGCATAATTTTCAATACCTACAACTCAAGCTTAGCGATATATGATATCTGTGTAAGACCAATAAAAAAAGTGTGAGGTTTTCTCCGGTTCTTACCACAAGCTTCCATCCGCCGAATCCTGCATTTTGTGCCCCAGTGGGGTGTTTTCTGTACATTTTCAGACCTCTTAGAACTTCAAGAGTTCACCACAAAATATCCAGAGGTCGTCGCGGACGCACTTTTTTTTGATAGTTTACATCATGCAGCCCTACATTTGTCTCAGTACCCATATGCATATTTCCAGGTCCACTAAGCAATATTCCATTGATATATATCAATTCCTCAATAGCCTGGCCATTATATAGGCCGAATATACCAAATGTATACCGTTCAAGAGGAATATATCATAAGAAGAGATCACTTTCATCGGGCCGCAACATTTCCAACCCACCAGGCTCGATTTCGCGGGGCCCAAGTTTCGTTACATTCCGACGGTCATTCTTGACACGTTTCGTCTACCATCCCCATTCCGCTATCTAAGCCGAATGGAGATAACTTTTTTGTTTCCGCAGCTTATCTCCCCAGAAATTTACACTATGTTAGGCGAATTTCTGCCAAAATTCATCGAGATACATGAAATAGACCTATAGACGAAAAAATCCCAAAAATAACCGCGCATAGATCAGCGCTGCCCTCAGTCAAATCCTTTATCAGCCATTAGGCCTATATCCTCCTGTCGTACATAAAGTTATCGCAAAATCCTGTGCCAAATGTGGCGGTCATCTTGCTCAAGCCAATTGGGTGAAATTTATTCCTAAAGTTCTACTGACTTGTCAAATTTGGTGGGGGATATTTCAGCTATTAGGCCTACTGAGTTGGCCGAGCCAATTGACCGGTCAACATCTAGTGGTTAATTCTAGCGGCCATACCGATCATGCTAATGATCACAACTACCATGCAAGCCTTTTATACATTTCTGAGTCAACGTACAATAAAATGAAATTTATGATTATTTCAATTTATACTCACAAAAACTTGAATAATTTGACATAGTATGCACTCCAAATTCATGAAATTATCGATTTTTTGTTTCCATAAAATGACATTTTTCATGTTTTAACGCTTATATCGCGAAAAGTAACCTGGATAGGTATGTTTTTTACATTTTTTTACAAAGCCAAAATATCATTGAAAGAATATGTGTATAAAAAATAGAAAAAAATACTGTATTACTGACCGAGTAGTGATACTCAACGTTGTATGGATTATCAGAAGTTGCTCTTTTTTTGTAAAATTTCAGTGTTGAAATATATACACATATTCTTACTCTTGCCACGAAACATATCAAACTCAGTGCTAGTGAATTTTGTTTCATCAGTTTAATGAAACATTGTACATACAACAATTCTGTCCTAAAATATCCTATGAATAAAGAGTTTTAGGCCAAAATATACAGTTAGATAGCATGCCGTGATGTAATGCATTGTGGCTATTGCTGAGGTACTTTTAAGACCGATAGGAGGTCAACAATATGCATCATAGCAAAAAACATCATACGGTGACCTACTACTTTTTTCTGCTTTTGTAATCAATACATATCTAGCTATCAAGAAATATAATTTTTTACTCAATAAAAACACCTTCCCAGGTGTTTCGAACAACCTTAATGGTATTATGGATGAACTTTGACCTTGACCCGAAATTATTTTGCAGAGTCGGCATTTTTCGTTTCGTCGATATCTCGGAAACGGTGCGTCGTACAGCAAAACGGACGTTATTTCCGGACTGATCACCCTAGACAAACATGTCTCAAAGGTATGATGGATGAACTTTGTCCTTGACCCGAAATTTTTTTGCCGAGTCGGCACTTTTTGTTTCGTCGATATCTCGGAAACGGTGAGTCGTAGAGCGAAACGGACGTTATTTTCGGACTCGTCGCCCTAGACAAACATGTCTTAAAGGTATTAGGGATGAACTTCGATCTTGACCCAAATTTTTTTGCCGAGTCGGCATTTTTCTTTTTCGTTGATATTTCGGAAACGGTGTGTCGTAGAGCGAAACGGGCGTTATTTTCGGACTCGTCGGCCTAGACAAACAGGTCTAAGGCGTTTTATGGATGAACTTTGACCTTGACCCGAAATTTGTTTGCCGAGTCTTTTTTTTCGTTTTCGTCGATATCTCGGAAACAGTGCGTCGTAGAGCAAAACGGACGTTATTTTCGGACTCGTCGCCCTAAACAAACATGTCTTAAAGGTATTATGGATGAACTTTGACCTTGACTCTAAATTTTTTTGCCGAGTCCGCATTTTTCGTTTTCGTCGAAATATCGGAAACGGTGCGTCATAGAGCGAAACAAACGTTATTTTCGGACTCGTCGCCCTAGACAAACATGACTTAAAGGTATTATAGATGAAATACCTTGACCTGAAATTTTTTTCGCTGAGTCAGTATTTTGCATTTTCGTTAATATCTAGCAAACGGTGTGTCATAGAGCCCTTGGCAAACATGTTTTAAATATTACGAATTAGTCCTAACACCGAAATGCCTCCAGGCATCTTTAGGCCTTGACGTCTAGTTAAAATATAATTCATTTCATCTAAGTTATTTTTTATTTTTTCTTTCATTCATTTTCATATATGTAAGCACAAATAACGTCAGATATTCAGAATGTCTGATTGTGCAACAAAAGAATATTTAATTTATTTTGGGGGAAGAACACTAAATTTGAATGTTTTCAAATTTGCTTGAGAAAAATAAGGGAATGTGACTGGGTCGGGAATTTCTGACTCGTCCGGGCCCTAAAAAGTTCTATCCAATCATGACTGTAACAGGATAGGTTATCATTACTTTTACTAGTTAAGTCCATTATTGACCACAATAAAAAATAGTTACATGTAATACAGGAAACATTCATTGGCCCAACAACATAAAGATTCTGCCCAGTACAGTTACAATATGGCCACAACATATATGTTCCAAATCAAATACAGTATTCAAGGATTTTTAAATAGTTCTGTGCAAACATTTTCGAAGCTCTTCCTTTGAGGCCAGTGGCCCTTGTTAAATAGTTCTGTGCACACATTTTCAAAGCTCTTCCTTTGAGGTCAGTGTTTTTTTGTTTTTTTCTTTCCTTCCACCGTTTTGGTTTCCGGATGATAACTTTGATGGATCCTTGTCAACTTTTCACCACTACCGGGTAGTCAGAAATGATATGTGGAAGAGCCCTATTCTTTTTGAGCTGGCTCCGAGGTCCGTGAGGATGAAATCACGGCTAATTAGCTTACCGGTCCAAGGACCGATAAGCTATTGTCGTGGTTTTTCGTACGTCGTTGGTGAAAAAACTTTTTTGGCCCCAAATCGCGTTACTATCCATTTAGGGCCATTTCTAGGCAAAAAAAAATTTCACCCTTTGAAAAAAAGTTTTGGCATTTTTCCCCTTCATGATGGGAGCTGCCACGACTGTATTGACAGAATGCTTGAAGGTAGAGCTTAAATATTGATACTTTCAAATAGGAAGCCATATGTGGCGATTTGTGAGGTGACCTTGAATTTGACCTTCGATGACCTTGAAAGGTAAAAACTTTTTTTTTTCAAACAAACGCTTGATTTTGCACTTTGATGGCCATTTGCTCAATTTGTTCAGATGGGTTTCAGGTTTTTGTTTCAAATTATCTCTATTATGTACCTTCGCGACATGTAAGTTTCTTCACTTTTGAATCGCTCGGAAGTGGGCCATTTTGGCCCAAATGGGACTTTCCCGTGTTAAATTATCCTTTTTAATGGGAAACATTACTGCTAATATCTCACTTACTATTGAGATTAGAGATCAGAAATTAATTGTGATCATATAGGAAATGATATATGCCGAATATTCTCACGACCTTGAACTTGACCTTTGATCAATTTTGAAGGTCACAGCACAATATGGCTTATTATCAACCTTACAACTTAGGAATTAATTGTGGACATATAGGAAATAAAATATACCGAATATTCTGATGACCTTAAATTTGACCTAATTTTCAAGGTCACAGCACAAAATGGCTAAAATCTCACTTATTATCGACTTCACAGCTTAGAAATCAATTGTGTCCATACTAGAAATGATATATGTTGAATATTCCTGAATTGACCGATGACCTCTTTTTCAAGGTCACGGGACAAAAGATTAAAATCTAAAATATATATTGTCCGGTAACCTTTCTTACCCCTTGGGCTAATTATTCACACACTATTCTTGTTTGGTCGCTCCGTATTCGAACCATGTGTGTCGCCTAGCCAGGGAACATTTCACTTTTCCAAGTTTGTCATGTTTGTATAGCAGTTTTGCTGCAGTAATGCTATACAAAATCCATATTGAATAGCAATTTCCCAAATTTGTATAGCAATTTATAATGATTTTCTATGAGTCTGTGTCATATATGAATATAACAAGTTAGGTCACATACTGCGGAGCACTTTCAATGTTGTGTATTAAAAACCTAAAAATGCGGGAGATGTTAGCTACAACTTGATCATCCGACCGATGCCCAAATCATGTAATGACAGCACCAAGTCAAGAGGTTTTCACAGCCACCAAATCTAAACGCAGCCGAAGACACATCTTGGAGGACAAGGCTGCCAGCATTCCCGGTGACCCTGACAGTCACCAGTGATCAACTGACCTTGGGAAACTTGTGCACCTCGAATGGCCCCCGAGAACTTTTATCCCTACAGCTGGAGGCTCGGTGCTTCCAATTGACGATCCCAGCCAACCCCTGATGCAAGCCAGCTTCAGTCCTGTGTATGTCGACCATGACGGCGGCTTCAACGCCGACATAGTTCGCCAGCTCTGGAGCGCCTACATTATATACAAGTCAGTTGGAGATGCGAATAGTGGGGTCCATCCGAATTTCGTGATACCGTAGTGTATACAGAGACTTACGGAGTACGGGAGACACCATGGGGTGTGGGGATTTCCTGGTTCCTGCACCATATCGTCAACATCAGCATTGGCGAGGATTGACCAAAGAATGGCTTCTATGTACCGCTGCAGTGGGCTCTTTACAGCTTAGACACCCTCCGAATAAAAGCTCCGTCCCGTGGTACTAGCATTGGATGTCCCTGTGTGCTTTCACAGGATCCTGTACGTATGCTTCCCCAATGTTCACGCCAGCACACCATTGGCTGATTCAATTGATTCAGCCAGCAGCGGATGGTAACCAGTCGGTAACCAGTTTTGTCGGTAAAAAGCCTGTCCTTTAAAGAGCGCCTCCCTCGAATGAGCACCGGGGTGTACAAAGTTTTTGACAAATAAGCGCCTCTCTCCAAAGAGCGCTGGTATCGCACAAGAAATACCGTTTATATCAGTGATTATCGTCTTGAGGAAATAAATGACACTTCAATTGCACTTTAAGCTTTTCATTCTACTGGTGATTACTGGGGGAAAGTATGTATGAACACTGGTAATAATTTGTGGCAGGAGGCCTACTGACTGTCAAGGGGGGGGGGGGGGGAATTCCAGGTTACAATCGGTAATTTGCCGTAGGCTTTCCCTGTTGGAAATGTTCAATTTCTATGCAATGCAACCGTTGTGTGACTAGAATAACATGGATGCGAACCGTTCAATGTGAATTATACTGGGGTAGTTCTGAGATATGAACCGAGTATGCCCAGTGTTGGTGACATTTTCTGGCACTCGACAGCACAGTTTTGCGTCAGTATTACATCTCCTAATTGGCAATCAACTGATTAGTATTATATTGAATTTGGTATGCTAATTGCTATTAACACCTATTAAAGGCCTGGACATTGGCATTGACCGGCAAGTTCAAGTTCAAAATATCTTTATTATACTGACCAGTGCAAAAAATCAAGATGACATAGAATATAACAAAATCAACAAGCACCTCATTGGGCTCATTGGACAGTTCAGTTTGTACTTAAACTATATGGTGGTATACAGAATGAAAAATTTATAAGAAAAATGTATGAAGGTGAACCATAATACTTGTGCATGACCAAAATAAAATGAAATTCCATTTACTGTAAGTTTACATTTTAAAATGTACAGTGGCCCTAATGGCTATACCTTAAAAATTTTATATTTTCTCGTAATTCCATGTTGTATAAATCTATATATTATCTTTCAATCCAGCATTTGTAAGATATTTTGCTTAAGGTTTGCCGGCATGTTTCATAATATATAAAAATTTATCAGGGTCGTTCAAGGTAGAAAAATTTACATCTGTGCTATCTGAGAGGGGTATTATGGAACTTTGACCTTGACCCGAAATTTTTTTGCCGAGTCGGCATTTTTTGTTTCGTCGATATCTCGGAAACGGTGCGTCGTAGAGCAAAACGGACGTTATTTTCGGACTCGTCGCCCTAGACAAACATGTCTCAAAGGTATGATGGATGAACTTTGTCCTTGACCCGAATTTTTTTTGCCGAGTCGGCATTTTTTGTTTCGTCGATATCTCGGAAACGGTGAGTCGTAGAGCGAAACGGACGTTATTTTCGGACTCGTCGCCCTAGACAAACATGTCTTAAAGGTATTAGGGATGAACTTCGATCTTGAGCCAAATTTTTTTGCCGAGTCGGCATTTTTCTTTTTCGTTGATATCTCGGAAACGGTGTGTCGTAGAGCGAAACGGGCGTTATTTTCGGACTCGTCGGCCTAGACAAACAGGTCTAAGGCGTTTTATGGATGAACTTTGACCTTGACCCGAAATTTGTTTGCCGAGTCTTTTTTTTTCGTTTTCGTCGATATCTCGGAAACGGTGCGTCGTAGAGCAAAACGGACGTTATTTTCGGACTCGTCGCCCTAAACAAACATGTCTTAAAGGTATTATGGATGAACTTTGACCTTGACCCTAAATTTTTTTGCTGAGTCCGCATTTTTCGTTTTCGTCGAAATATCGGAAACGGTGCGTCATAGAGCGAAACAAACGTTATTTTCGGACTCGTCGCCCTAGAGAAACATTATTTAAATTAAAGGTATTATAGATGAACTACCTTGAACTGAAATTTTTTTCGCTGAGTCAGTATTTTGTATTTTCGTTAATATCTAGCAAACGGTGTGTCATAGAGCCCTTGGCAAACATGTTTTAAATATTACGAATTAGTCCTAATATTGAAATGCCTCCAGGCATCTTTAGGCCTTGACGTGTAGTTAAAATATAATTCATTTCATCTAAGTTATCTTTTATTTTTTCTTTCATTCATTTTCATATATGTAAGCACAAATAACGTCAGATATTCAGAATGTCTGATTGTGCAACAAAAGAATATTTAATTTATTTTGGGGGAAGAACACTAAATTTGAATGTTTTCAAATTTGCTTGAGAAAAATAAGGGAATGTGACTCATGAAAGGATTAGGGTGCAATGTGGTTAGTGATTGTGTGTTGGTCAACATCAGTTTCATTGCAACCAGTTATCTCAATGTGTTTCACAAGTTTAAGAAGAGTTGGTGACATATATATGAATATTTTACATTTCTATAGTTATTTGGGTTTGTTGGTAAAATTTGTTTATTTTCCCGAAAGGAACCTTCTGGTGTCATTTTGGGGTACATGTCTATAAATTAAGGCCTAAAAAAATAACTTTCTGTTTCTTGTTCCCGCCCGCCTGTGTTCGGAAGCAGCCTCCCGGATTTTTTTTATTTGCAATTCTCCAATAAAAAAAAAGTGTTCCCGCCCCTCTTTTGAGGATAGTGAATGATCGAGAAACCGATCAACTTAGGCAAATATTTAACTTACCTCCTTGTTTTCACTCTCCGCCAAATGAGACAAAGACGCTACCAGTTTTCACAAACAGTTATTCAATGTGGTTACGTGTATGCAATAATATATATATACAATTGCAGAGTTGCCAACTCGTACAGTTTTCCCGTATTAAGTACGGTTTTGAGAGCAAAATACGGGAGTACGACCAGTTACCAAAATAGTACGGTTTTGTGGCGCCAAATAAAATAATTTCGTACGTAGAAAATGTTTTTTTCCGTGCATAAAATCGAGAATTTTGACAAGTGCGCACACTTATTACGAAGAAGCGCGAAGACGGACAGATACGGTAACGGTCTTGTCAATGCTGCACGCTGATTGGCTGATCTGCTGATCACCTCAATGTCATGGTCGGCCGCGATTGAATCAGTGTGAATAGCAACAAGTTAACAAAAAAAAAATGGCTTAATGTACATAATGAGGTCAATATTATATGTATAAATACATAAAATACAGTTTCTCAGAGTGAATACAGGTTCTCATGTGAAAATACAGGTTTAACGCGATAGGAATACAGGTTCGTCCATGAAAATACAAGTTTTTGTATTGGAAAGCCTGACCAATTTCACCATGTTGGCATCTCTGCAATTGTGATCAAGAATTGATTTACTATATTCCTCATGTTATACTTCAAAGGACATATTAACTGATAGAACGGTTCTCAACAATTACTCATCATTGAAATATATCATCAACTGACGGTTTTTGATAATAATACTACTAGTACACAGAATCATCCTGTCTGTGCTGACTGCTATAATGATGGCACACCAGTAGTGCCAATGTGCCCGGCCAAGAGGTTTCAAGCCCAAATAAATCAAGCCTCTAGAAATGAAATCATTAAAGTTACACATGATTTCAATTCAAAAGGCTTGATTTATTTGGGCTCGAATGCGTCTGTGCCCAAGTGTTTTTTTTAATCAATCAATCAATAATCAAATTTATTTTCATATGTGTGAAATGTCGTCCACCAAAAATAAAAAATATTGAGCTGAGGACGGTATTTTTTGCAAAATGAAAATAAAAAGTCCCTCCCTACCCAGTTTTGGGAAAATAGGAGGACGAGAAACAGAAAATTAATTTTTTAGGCCTGAAGGCGGAGGATTCAGCTTTGGAGCCCGCATTTATTAAACACAGTCTTCTATTGTACGCCAATTATTATGACACTCTCAAGGTGGTCTAAGACTTTTGGACCCCACTGTACCTTATAGCTTTGTTTTGTATGATTTCGGCATGATTACATTTGTTTACACACCAAATGTTGCTTTGTATATGTATGAAAACCAACATCATTCACACCTTTGAATTTTGACCAAATAGAAGCGAGAGCAAGGCCCTGGGTCTGCTGAAGTCTTAGAACAGGCATTAAGGATAAAAAAAGTCATCAAATATTACACCAAGGTATTTGTATTCATTGACCAAGTCTAAAATGGAATTGTTGTACTTAAAACGGAATTGGGTACGAGGCTTTTTCTTATTACGAAAGTGTACAATATTTGTCTTTGATACATTCAATTTAAGTATCCACTTGTTACACCAATCAGACATAACATTCAACATCAATTGTAAATCTTTCTCTGAGGGTGCTATCAAAACAATATCATCTGCAAATAGTAAAATATTATACATTGTATTACCAAATTTCACACCACATTTCAACCTTTTTTTTATCTCCCTTGCAAAATCATTCATAAACAGGGGTAGGTTATAGGGGATCTCCTTGACGCACCCCATTCTGAATATCAAACCACTCTGAACACTTATCATATAATCTCACACAGGATTGAGTAGAGTTGTATGATATGATATGAAAATTCGTTTATTATAGTCACATGTACATCCATAACAAACACATGATCAAACAAATAATGAGTACCCAGCCCGCTTTGGTGGCTTATATGTGACTGCAGTATATCAACAGTATATAAAAAACATATTCAAATTTAGTATAACAAATAATGAATTCATCGGAACGGTGATATGACAGGCAAAGCAGAACTTGTACATGAAAATTTTTCTGATTTACAATACAGAGATCACTTATTTATACAAGAGAGATTTCCTTATTTTCCAAAATTCCTTTATCATACTGAGACCCTTTATCCATTCATTAGACATTAAATGAGCAATAAGGTTTTCTGGATTGTAACAAGTATTTCCCAAAAAAATGATTCCCTAACATCACTATAAGCTGAACAATACAAAAGAAAGTGTCTTTCATCTTCTACTTGACCAGAATTACAAATTTTACATACTCTTTCTTCTGGACTCAATTTTCTGAAAAACCCGGATTCATTATCTTTAATATTACTATATCGACCAATTTCAATTTCCAATGGCAAGATTCCACACCTAAACTGGGACAACAAAGATCTTTCATATTTAACAATTCTGCTTTTAACATATGGCTCAACAACAAATGTATTCTTAAACATAATGTAAGTTCGTAATTTAGGTTTCCTCAGTATTTCTTGTTGCCATTCATCATACATTAGTTGCAAACACGCACCTTTCACCTGATCTAGGTCAAATTGAGACCTACTATTAAACACTTCAATAAATCCCATTCGTTGTGCAATATTTTTAACGTCTGTACACCAATTCTCAGTTGATAACGTTGTAATAATTTGAAATTGCTCTGAACATGTTTCCATCAATATTGTATTCTAATAGTCTGTATAACAATAAAGATCTGTCTACACAATCGAACGCTTTTTCCATATCCACAAATGCTACATAAACTGATAATTTGTTTTCTATTTGGGATTTTAGAACATTATACAATACATAGATATGATCTTCACAAGACCTCTTTTTACTAAAACCATTTTGTTCATCCACCAGTATATCTAAAATATCACAGTATGCAGAGATTCTAGTATTCAAGAGACTAGTGTACAATTTGGCAATAGTGCATAACGAACTAATTCCTCTATATTGTAGGGGAATACAGGGATCTTCCATGGAGCTTTTGGGGATCGGGTTGATAATAGACTTATGCCATATTGTTGAGGATGAGCCATGTACAAAAAAGCAATTAAAAAGTTTCCAGAGTATTAACATTACTGACTTATATTTCAAGACTTCATTTGGTATCATGTCTACCCCCACTGCTTTATTGTTTTTAAGTTTTGCTACTAAACGCTCAATTTCATCAAATGAAATATAATCGTTTACCATTATATTCGTAGATGTTTGATTATGAGAATATACATTTAGAACATTTATCTTAGAATCATAAAAACTTTTATCGCCATCAATTTCCATATTATATGAAGACTGAAATTCCTCCTTCCACACAAATTCTGGTTCGGAATCATAACCCTCAGCTTCATGTACGACTCATGTCATCGGTATTGTTGACTTTGATCTTGGACCTAGCTGCTTTATGTATTTCCAAAATTGTCTGGGGTTATTTGACAAATTTTGTTCCAAAAGGTATCTCAGGTAGTATCTCTCAGGGATTTACCAAAATGGGAGCGTGGACCTCGATATTTATTTAACAAAATATTTCTATCTATTGGACTCCCTTTGAAAGAAAGAAAAGTATGTTCTTCGGCTCTCATAATTTTCCATAATTTACTAAGATCATCATTCCAGTATGGTTTTCTATAGCGTCCTTTACCCTTATTTAGCGGGCCCACTTTTTGCCTAGGGGATTTACTTGGAATTTTGTTCATCTCTTCGATTAGTAAATGACACAAATGATCATACATACAATCTACACTGTTTTGGGAGACTACCTGAGTTACATCGAGATCAAGAAACAACTTGTTATATTCTCCCATTCTGTAGAAGATAAAAAGTTACATGCAAAATTGAACTTTCTCACTGAACAATCAATGGATGTATACTTCTCTTGTGAATCACCGACACCAATATTAACTAAACTTTGACATACCGACTCTTCATTACAAAAAGTAAATATTGAAAATACCATCGAATGATCTGGCATTTTACATCTACTATTTAACAAATTGTGTGAACAATATCTATCTACTATATCAGAGCAAATATGTACCTTATAGTTTGAACAATATTCTAATGCGTCGTGTGGCAAAATCCTATAATCAATTACTGACTTTCCTTCTGTGGAGATGCGAGTGAAATTATCGTTACAATTATCAACACGTACATTAACTATACATAATTTGCCTTTTTTTTTTTTTTTTTAGAAATTCCAGTAATTCTTCACCATGTTTATTACAAACTGTATCAATGGAATGCCGCTTAGGTATATCATCAACGTCTTGAATAAAATCTAACTTATTGCCAATTCTGGCATTAAAATCACCAAATATTAGAAAATTGTCCACATTAGATGCAGAGTACACTATGTTCAACAAATGCAGAAAAAAGCAGTAGCATTTCTACCCCAAGTGGAATTTTCAGGAGGCAGATAACATCCAACCACATATATACAATACTTTGTTAACTTGTTTGTAAATGACAGACATATAATACCATATAATTCTTTGTCTACAACAACAATATCATACACAGAAAATAGACTATTTTTTACAAGTAGTCCTACACCTCCACTTGCCTTTCTTGCCCTGAGATGTTCAGTTTTTCTATTGTTACCAAACCACGAATAATTGTTAACTGTTAATTTATCCTTGATATGGAGGTGGGTTTCTGAAAGACAGGCATTATCGATATCTAATCTATTAATATCTTCACTTCTGAGGTTTTTGTTGCAATCTGAACAACCGTTTTTATTCCAACTACCACATGAAAAACTTTGAATTGGTACGAATGAGGCTGGGGGCAATGTCCTAGTGGCTAGGTGAGTGTGACTGTTGTGGCATCGTAGAGCCTGTATCCGTCATGCCAAACGACATGGGGTTCATGTAACTTGTGCTTGAGTTTCACGGGCGTAGAACTGTTTTGCCATGTTTGCCCTACGCGATGTTCAATGATACACTCTACGCCGAGTTGATTCCCTTTACCGATTAACACACTATCCAAACACGTGCTCAGGGGCCGATTGCACCAACAGGTCGTAAAATTTACGCTGGTCGTATCCCAAGCGTTTCGGGATACGCCTATTGCACCAACAGGTCGCAAGTGCTACGCTGTCGCAAATCTGGTCGTATTTTTATACCAAGTCAGGAGGAGGCGCAGAGTGGTCGTAAAGCCATGGTTGAGTGTTTTAAGGACTAGGCTCAGTCTCATGCTTTATAGAACAGCACAATTACTATGCATTTTATAGATTTGGGCCTGAAAATGTGGACTCCTCATGCTATTTGTTGTATTTTTAATCAAATGTATGGAATATAATTACGGTGTCCCCTCCCTTCTCCACCGAATTTTATGGAATATTCACTACACACATACTCGCACCTCATCGAATGTCTATATATCACATACGCAAAAACACACTTAATCAGTTAATGCATCTGATCACAAATTTCTTCTAACCAGTTTCTTTCCTTGAAAATAAAATACTTTCATACGGATTTATATTAAAATTTGTTACCTTTATTGACCAAATAATCACAATTAAGCAAGTAAAGTGAAACAGAATATCAACTAAAACGTGTGGAAAAAGTTGTCTTCTGACAGAAACCCTTCTTACAGGCTTCTGCTTCTGAGCAACAGTCCCGCACACCGCCTTCACTAGCCACCGGTGGGTGGTTCGAAGAACCAGATGTCAGCCTTTGCTTCAAATCCGGAACTGAACCCATCTATCGATTCAAACCATAGGGCTTCGTTTCAAAGCGAACCTATTGCACGAGGCTGTTTTATTTCTCATCTAAACTCAAGTTCATCCATCAATGAAACACGCTTTTTGACCGTAGTTTTGTTTCAAATAATCGGATCAACTTGTGTGTGTATTAATCGGATCAACTTCGTGTGTATTAATTGGGCACAATGCCGTAATTTTTCACCAAATTTCAGAGTTCTATCTCAAAAATTTAGAAAGTTGGCAATCTAACCCAATGTTAGATTAAGCCCACGGTTTGAAGCGAGAGGCGAGTTCATTACTGCCCCCCCCCCCCACCCACCCCCCGCCCCCCCCCCCCCCCGCACTTGTTTTTAAAGCAGCTGCCTTCGAAACCAGCCAATATTTTTTTGAAAACTATGTTTCATGTTAAACATACTAATCTAACTGAATGAAACATACTCACATCAAACGTAATGAAAATAACCGGTCCTCAGGGAAATTTTGCTCATTTGAACAGGCGGTTCTCGCGTAAATACAGGAACTTTATCCATCACACGCAGATGTAAACAAAGCATGGAAGTGTGAGATAGACTGACAATTCCACACACATCATAGTATATCACTGATTAGTTTCTCACAACTACACTATATATGCACATACGAATGATACTTCCGGTACTGAAAAGTGAACACAAACTGCTACTACCTGGATATATTCTACTGAAAAAAAAAACAGTGATAGAACTGTGGTTCAACTTGGATTTATTCATCATATGTCATGGGAGATACCATAGCACATTCTGGACGCAGAAAAAGACCCACATCTAACAGCCAAGATAGTGAAACGAAAAGATTTAAAATGGATATGAACAAAGAACAGAACAATGCCGGACTTATCGCCGCGCAGGCGAATGCGCAGGTAAACAACTACATTCTCCCTGTTCTTGAACTGCTCAACAAAGCCAACAGCGGACATGAGCTTGAAATCAAAGATTTGCTTTCCGCCATGGTCCTCATGCACCATGCTTTCTGCTCCCGTGTCGCGGACATGGAGTCAAGGGTGCTGAGTCAGACAGAATCCAGACTGGTGGGAGTGGAGCAGGACGTCGACTCGGTGAAAAGTGACATCGTGGCCATACGCTCGGATATGTCTATAAAGATAGAGGAGCTTGAGCAGAAACTCGAGACAGTGACCAAGATCAGAGGTGCCAACGAGACGGGACGTGAGTCATACTTTGTTGTTCATAACCTTCCAGAGTCACCAGGAGAAGATATAGCTCAGAAAGTCAACGACGTGATTAAAGATGGCATGAAAGTCGAGAATGTCACAGTCAACTGTGCTGAAAGGAAAACAAGCCGCCGCACGGGAGCTGCAGGGGTGGTCATCGCGAAGTGCAGCTCAGTACAAGACAAGGCAACAATCTTCAAAGCTAAGCGCAAGCTGAGGCATTCTCCAGGCTATGAGGACGTGATTGTAGACCACGACAAACCCTATCAACAACGAGTAATGGAGGCGAACATCCGCGCAATCACAAATGTAATCGGTCAAGATAAACTACGTCTACGTGGGAATCGCGTTGTTCCAACAAGTGACGGTGACAGACGGCAATAGCTCTCCCTTGGGTTCTGGAACGTTAACGGATGGAGTACAAACACCAAGTCGGACAATTTTATGGTTCGCCAGCAATCAGTGTCATACCTCAATTTGGATATTATCGGAATAGCTGAGTCACACCTAACCAATGATCGCCTGCTAGATGTGACAGGTTTTAAATGGTTTGGTCATAATCGTGCCTACATACACCCCAAAGCAAGGTCAGGATCTGGGGGAGTCGGCTTCCTCGTGAGTGATTCTATTCTCCAAGATTTTAACATTAATGTACTAGACAAGTCAGAAGATGCGATCCTGTGGATACAATGCAAAGCAAAACAATTTATGTGAGTTCAAATTCAATGCTTGCGTATGCTACCTACCCCCATCAGCCTCATCAAGAAGAACTGACGCCACCGACTTCTTCGATACGCTACTTACCCAAGTATATAGATACCAGTCAGATTGTCCGTTCTATATATGTGGAGATTTCAACGCCAGAATGGGTGTAGACACAGACTTCGTGGCTGGGGTTGACAAGGTACCACATCGTCATATTGTGGACACGGTAAATAATGCTCAAGGAGACTGCCTGATTGAATTTCTCCTTGCCTCCAGTTGTTGTGTGCTAAATGGCAGAAACTATACCACGAACGATTACACATGCATACGCCCCGGGATTGGCACGTCAGTGGTGGACTATGTCATCGTGCCACACGAGTTCCTTGAAAAACACCAGGAGTTCAATGTACTGAAAACAAGTGACGTCATCCAAGAATCGGGGGGTATGGGCTCCACGGATCTATCCCATGGTGTCCGCGACCACTTCATTCTATGTTGGAAACTCTGTGTTCCATGTGACGTAACGAACAATGATAAACCCAAGGGTGGTCATGCTGGAACATTTGTCAAGTATGATCTGGATACCATACCCGCAAACTGGATGAATGATGCAGATACGATTGGCCAACTAATGGCAACAATACGAGAAGTTAGAACAAAGCGCCGCCACCAAAATGTCCCTTGATGACTGTTACAATTCATTTGTTGATTTGGTGGAGAACAATATGAAGCAAAATATTGCACATCGTGTGATAAAAATACATGATGCCAACACAAGCAAGCCGAGACATTCACTGAAGCCTTGGTGGAGTAATAAACTGTCAGAATTATGGAAAACAACCAAACAAGCAGAGCGGATGTGGGTAAAATGCAAGTATGAACATAGATCAGCTTGAAAGAAAGAACTTGTTTCATGTCAGAAAAACTTTGATAGAGAGGTACAAAGAAGTAAACGGAAATATTGGAAACTGGAACAGGAAAAGCTGGAAAACTTGCCTGCACAAAACCCAAAAACTTTTTGGAAATATATTGGCCAAATTGGAATAGGGCAAGAAAGGAAATCCAGGATCCCAATGGAGGTGGTGTCAGAAGATGGGACTATTAGTAAGGACCACAAAACGATCCTGAATACATGGACTCGCGGTTTCAGTGACCTATACAACCCAGTGTTTACAAACAGTAGAGACCTTGACATTGCGGCAGATGCCAGTGCATGTAGAGCAGCACCCAATGACCGTGATATCGACAGACCAATTACTCACCTTGAGATCAGACAAGCTCTGCGATCGGCTAACAAAGGGAAAGCATCAGGGTGTGACGGAATTCCAACTGAGTGTTTGTCCAGTGAACCTATTGTTGGCTACTTACACAGTCTGTTTAATCACTGTTACAACAACCGTACTGTACCGACCATGTGGTCACGTGGAATAATTAACCCAGTTCCAAAACCAGGTACAGGAGACCCCCGCGACCCAAACAGCTATAATCGTTGAAGTGGAGCGCCTCTTCGAAATAATTGTAAAGTTCGGCGCCCGCTACAGGGCGCCGCTCTCTACGGTAACAACTACAACCAGGTAACAGCACCTCCGGATCGGATCCAGAACATGCGGAGCGGGTTCCGCACATCCGGAGCGGGTCCCGCACATCCGGAACGGGTTCCGGAACGAGTCCCGCACATCCGGAACGGGACTCCGCACATCCGGAACGGGCCCCGCATATCCGGAACGGGTCCGGCCGTCATACATCACAACATAACACATATCATCATCATCATCTTATCTACAACATGCACATTATACATTCGTTATGGTAATGTAGCCGTGTGTAGAGTCCGAGGAGCCATGGAGCGGCTCCACGGAGCACGTACACGTGGGCATGTTGCTGGCCGGTCTCGCCGAAGGCACTGTCACAGAGATAGAACTCTGCACCAGCCCGACGGTCTGCCAGAGCCTCCGTCACCTCGTCCCGGGAAAGGGGAGAACTGGCGATCCACAGGGCTTGCGCCCCCGAGTCAGCAGCTCGTCTCCCCCAGCCCGGGCCCCCCAATGGAATCTGTCCCTAGGGCCCCCACGGGCCTCTACTCGAAAGACAGGGACGCAAAGCACATGGCGCGCTCTGCGTGCTGCCTCTCCGCTCTCTCTCGGACAGACTCCTCGATCGAGCGTTTCCCAGTGTATATATAATACACCAGAAAGCCGAGCCAGCACGCGCAGCGTATACAAACCATTGTTATAGTTTACTGGAGTGTACACAATCACGAGCGTCGCCAAGCAACGCACACTCGAACCGAGTAGGCCAAGACAGAAAAGGACGTATAAATGAGTTATGTGTTTACACAGTCACCTGCCGTGAACTTAGGGCAAAATCGCCACATTACCCCCTTCTTACAATGTTGGTCCCCAACATGCTCCGCCCACGCCCAAAACTCCCGAAACACGACGGAAGCATCGCATGGCAGACCGAAGGAAGCAAGGTGAACGGTACCCAGAAGTCATGGCGCAACAGACTAGGACTTTAAGAGTCCCTTTTGGAAGAATGGGGAACGACCCCTGGACTTACGGAGTAAACTATAACACGCTCTGCAATTTTGAATAAATCCTCATAAACAAGCTAAAATTTCGACCGAGGTAGTCCAAAAAGGTGTGGTGACCTTGGAAGGTCATCCAGCCGAAAGGGACGGTGTGCCGAGTCTTTGGAAGATCTTTAAGGTTAAAACTTTAAATTTAGAAATTTTGTAAAACGACACACCGAGTGATCAAAAGTGGTAGTTCCTCTAAAAAGGGGTTGCCGGCCGCCCTACCGACCGGCACCTCAGACCCGCAGGACGGATCTGAGGCAGGGCGGAGCCGCGGAAGTGGCTCCGGCTCGTCCGCACGGACATACATATGCCTGACAGACATACATACACCTGCGGACAGCTGTCGCAGACAGCTACAATAGCCAATGCGGCAAGCCGCACTGACTGCCGGTATCGGCGTACTACTACCCGGGCAGGCCAGTGCAGAGACGCGCAGACAGGCGGACATCCACAAACGAATGCGGACACCCGTCCATCAGCACATCCCTAACACGGCTCGCACGGGGAATTCACCACCGGCAAAAACACTCGCATCACGAACACCGGCCACGCGGATCCGTTAGGACCCAGCGCTGCAGCAGCGGACGAAACACGAATGGCACATTACAAATGCGCTACACATCTGGAGATTAAATAAATAATCCGGGTTCGACATTGTTGTATAAATATACATGCAACAAATGTTGACAGCTATTCTACACGCGTAGCAGCGCACGCGGAGTCACTGAAAACTTCTGTCCCCGGTCAAAATGACACATTGCTCGAACCAAAATTCAAACACTATAAACTCATGCGGAAACAATCATTTCCCTCCGGTGACTCCTCACACTCCATGTATACGGGTAGAAAATGTATTTCTATCCCGGGGGACCTCGCAAATATATATTGTAATTAAGATTAGTCATTCGCTTTAGCGTCCGCACCGGCGGTCAATGACGTAAAATTAATCACACAGCAAGGTGGAAATTGGGCTTAAAATTGACAGTAACCACTAACTTGTGGTTGTTACGATTATGTCAGACGAAAACAACAATAAATTGTCATTCTCCAGTCTTTTCGGATATGCACATCAATCCGTCACTGTCAAAATTAACGCAATTCCTTACACCCCTCTTTCGAGAGCGGAAATCTCCCGATTTCTTACTCTCTATTGCACCGGAAAGGAAATTTCACATACTTGTCTCAATTGTGTCATTAATCGAGCAAGAACAGAATTCTCCAGAGACATGCCGCACACTTGTGGCTTATATAATCCACTCACTAAATAATAAGGTGAGATGGAAAATAAACAAAATCACTCCCCATAGCCGCTGGTACGCTTACAGGGCGATCGGACATACCCATGACGTCCGGACAGACAATTGGGCGCCCTATGGGCGGTAGCGACCCGCCCACTAGCAACCCTAACGTACAGCCCGACCGCGGAGCGGTGTCCGGTCCAACCCAGAGCCAATCCAAACGACTACCGGAGCGCGGAACCAATAGATTAGACGCGGAGCTGGCATGGTCCGTAGCCCCTATGGCTAGGGGGAACGTGCCCGTCATGCCGGCGCCCAATCTAGAGGATCCCTAACATGATGAAATCAATAGCCGGCGGACGTCCGGAACTGCCCGCGGACGGAGTCCAGAACGAACGCCCACCATAAATTTGGCATATTGACCTTATCCAATGACAATGATAGGGATTAAAAGCCACAAAGCATGCTGCGCATGTACAATACGACCCCCTTCTTAGAAAGGGGCCGGGGATCCGGTCATCCCGGCCGGACCGCGTATTATAAGGTGCGATCCGGACGAAAAATGAGCGTCCCCCACTGCCGCGGCTGGTCCGCACGCGCGGACTTAACAGCCGGTCCATTATAAATAATGGTAAACGGTTTCCTGCCGTAGAAACCTTAAACTACTATAACCGCAATTACAGTAGTGGCGCACGGGGGATAACTACACCGAAGTGCGTCATCTTAAAGCGTCCGGACGCCGGACGAGTCACGCGGACGAACCGCGGACATCAGTCCTCACATCCGGATGCTATCCCCGCGTCCAGTAGCCAGTTCCCAAATCCGTGGGAAGGCGCTTCTCCCGTAGCGGACGTAAATCCCAACCTCAGTCTGGCCACATAAGAGGTTGTTCCGGGACCAGGGGCGTCCGGCCGAATCACAAAATTCGTCCGGCCAGCGTAACCGTGTGGCGGATTACGCCGGACAGCCGTCCACAATGTGCGGACAGGCCATCCGCACGTCCCTGGCGCTGGAAACTACAGGAGGGCGGATGCGGAGCGGAGGCGTTACGACGCAAAGATATCCACGGACCCTCAACTCCGGAGATAGCCACAAAGTGACCGCTCACGGAGGAAAGTCGTGCGGATCCTCACGGAACGACCTAAAATCCATCCCTGGTGTGATAGATGGATACCGCAGACGCATCCGCATGGGCGGAACGTTAATCCCACCCATACCGGGACGGCGCACGAGGTTTACGGCGTGGCCGCCCGTCATCCGCAGGTGGTGGAGGGAGCGGGGGTACCTGCGGATCGCCGAGATCTGGTTCAAAGTCGTCCGGACCGTCATCCGACGGGTCAGAGAGGTCCGGAAGACCCACCATACGGCGTACACGCTCGTCCGGAGTCCGCGGATGCTGACCGGACGGATCCCATACGGGAGCATCATCCGGTTCCGCATCTTGAATTAGCGGATCCATGACAAGCGGGCCTTCGTACTTCTTCAGGTTATCTATGTGAACCACCAGAACCCTGTCCGGGTCCGAGTCCCTCCGGATCCGGTAGTCCACGTCCGTAACCCTCTTAAGCACTGTAAACGGCCCTATCCACGGCTTAGCAAACTTGTTACCTTGCTTAAGCGGTGGGTAATAGTAGCGCACCTTGTCGCCTTCCGCGAAAGCGGGCCTAGCCTTAGCATGGGCATCATAGGCTCGTTTCTGCCGGATAGCGGACTTGTCAAGGCGCGCCCGCGCAAAATCATGAGCGTTCGCCAGGGCACGGCGAACCCACTCCACGTACTCCGGACCGCACTGAGGTACCGCGCCGGTCTCTGCCGCAGTTGGATACATGATATCCACGGGCAGATTTAGCTCCCGGCCGTACAACATCGCGTGCGGCGTAACTCCGGTCGAGGAGTGGACCGACGACCGGTACGCCATTAAGACGTACGGGAGGTGGTCATCCCAATCATTCGCACGGTCATTCACAAAGGCCGCCAGCATATTGAGGACCGATCGATTGAAGCGTTCGACCTGGCCATCAGACTGGGGCCTGTAAGGGGTGGTCCGGACCTTGGTACTGCCCAGCATCTGTGCTAGGCCCCGGAACAGGTTGCTTTCAAATTGCGTGCCCTGATCCGAGTGTACCTGCTTAGGTACGCCATGGTACACCACCCATCTATTTACCAGCAACCGAGCTACCTCGTCCGCAGTCTGGCGGCGCAGCGGGTACGCGTCGGTATATTTGGTGAAATAGTCGGAAATCACCAGGATGTACCGGAAACCACGCGGGGTGAGCCGATGGGTATCCAGTATATCCAAAGCTATCCGATCAAACGGCGCGCCAGCCTTAACCGTGGTTAAGGGGTGGCGGCCAGGAGTCGGAACTCCTTTCCGAGCTTGACACCGTGGGCAGGCTGCGCACCACCGTTGCACGTCCAAACTGCTACCAGGCCAATGAAAGCGCTGTTGTAGCCTATGGACGGTCCTCCGGATTCCCAAGTGACCGGTCACCCGGAGGTCATGCAACTGGTGGAGTACTTCTTTCCGCAGCTCCGCCGGAAGCACCAACTGCCATATAGGAGGCAGTGGAGTCGGTGGCTCATAGCGCCGGTACAAGAGGCCATCCCTCAAGGAGAGCCTTTCCCACTGGGAGATGAGAGACTGGGTCTCCTCCCTGTAGGTTTTCCGCTCATCCTTAGAGGGTTTCTGGCCGGCCTCAAGGGCTTGGATTACCGGTGCCAGAGCACTGTCAGCTCTCTGCTTCGCAGCCAGCTGCGCCGGAGAGTAGCCACCTAGGTAATTAGGCCCCTCATCCGACGCGTCCGACTGCGCCGCAGCCGCCATCACCACAGGGGGTAAGGACCGCTCATACTCAGACTCGTCCGTGGACGAGGGTACCCACGAGGAGTACACCGCCGGACTTGAGGAAGACTCGCTGGAGCTGAGCCGCACCTCCTCTTCAAACGCAGGACGCCAACGCCGGTAACGGCGGGTCCTCGCGCGGGAGTGAACTCCTGCTGCTCCGGCCGCCGTGTTGTTAGAGGGGGCGGCGGCCTGCGGTCTCCCCGGAAGGTCCACTTCCGAGTCTGAGGAAGAATCCGCGGCGTGCTGGAATGGAGCCATCCCTGCACAGCCAGGATTCTTGCACTTATGACAACGGGACAAGCCGTCCGCGTTGCCGTGCAACTTACCGGCGCGGTGCTCAATTTGCATGTCATACTCTTGGAGTTTGACGAGCCACCGGGCCACCAAGCCGTCGGCCTCACTATAGTTGAGGAGCCATCTCAGCGAACCGTGGTCGGTCCGCAAGCGGAAATGGCGTCCCAACAGATAGTGCCGGAAGCGCTTGGTCATAGTAACAACCGCGAGCAACACGCGGTGCGTGGTACAGTAGTTCATTTGAGAGCGGCTGAGAGCCACACTCGCATAAGCTACTACCCGCTCCTGCCCGTCCACGATCTGCGAGAGGACACCGCCGAGTGCAAAGTTACTCGCGTCAGTGTCCAGGATGAACTCGCAATCCGGACGAGGGTGCCGCAGCACCGGCGCATCTGCCAAAGCCCTCCGGAGTTCCGCGAAGGCAGTTACCTGCTCTTCAGACCAGATGAAGTCGGCGCCCTTTTCCGTAAGGATAGTAAGGGGGCGCGCAACCTCCGCAAAGCCTCGCACGAACCGGCGGTGGTAACTCGCGAAGCCCAAAAAGGACCTCACGTCCGCCACGTTGCAAGGCCGAGGCCAGTTCTTGACGGCCTCTAGCTTTTTAGGATCTGGCCTAACTCCGGTGCCCGTTACCATGAAGCCCAAGTACAGGATCTCCTGCGCGAAAAGTTCGCATTTACTTGGCTTCAATTTGAGCCCTGCTCCGCGGATGCGATGGAGTACCATCTGGAGGTTGGTGAGGGTTTCCTCGAACGACCGGCCATACACGACGACATCGTCGATGTAGACCATACATCGCTTCCAGAGGAACCCTTTAAGTACCATCTCCATGAGGCGCTCGAACGTCGCTGGAGCGTTACAGAGCCCGAACGGCATTACCTTAAATTGGTAGAGCCCGTTCTTAGTAACGAAGGCAGTCTTCGCCCTATCACTCTCCTCCATCTCGACCTGCCAATACCCGGAGGCCAGATCCAGAGCACAGAAGTAGTGCGATCCGGCCAGGGAATCGAAGGTGTCTTCGATGTGCGGGAGAGGATATGAGTCCTTCCGCGTGACATCGTTAAGCTTACGATAATCGACGCAGAACCTCCACGAGCCATCCTTCTTCTTCACCATAACATTCGATGATGTCTAGCTCGAGCATCTTCTGCACCTCCCGGTCAATGACCTCTTGGTGCACTATCGCTGCTCGCCGTAGACGTTGTTTGATCGGACGCTCGTCCAGGAGGTCGATGCGGTGTTTGGCAACGTCTGTCTTGCCGACCGCACCGTCCGGACCCATAAACACATCCGCATACTGCCGCAACAGTCTGCGGAGCGCCTGGCGCTGCTCTCCACCCAGCCGGTCCTTCGGAACCAGAGATTCCAGATGGTCCGGCAGGGTGAACGGATCATCTCCGGCGGCCGCCGCCGTGCACGCAGCACGGCAGACTGGATCGTCGGGGATGACACGACTAGACGACGCGGGCACAGCTGTAGCTGCTAGGTACCCGCGCCGCAGCACAACGGGTGAGTCCGTGGGATTCACCACGAGAAGGGGCATCATGCGGGCATCGGACTTGACCAAGGTCCCGCCCAACACGAGCCCAGTTTCCTTAGCGAAACTGCTCACCGGCTGTACTATACACGGACGACCCTCGAGGGGCATGCGGGGACGACGCGGCCGCGCCTCGATGATCATCTCGCTCATTGGCGGCACCACAGTGGTGCGCGCCACCCGCATTTGGAATGAATGCGCCGGACCCATGCGGAAGAGGTAGTGTGTGTCCTCTCCCATCCGGAACTCACCCGCACTGAAGTTGGCGGTGACCCGGTGGGCCCGAAGAAAATTCATCCCAATAATCCCGGCCGCTCCAATGTCTGCGACGATTGCCTCTGTCGGATACACCTTGTCCCCAAGTGTAACAGGCAACTCGACGATACCGTAGACACGGATGCGGTTGTTACCGGCCCCGTAGAGCTGGTAAGGACCGGGATCCCGCAACTCAAGGTTGCGGAGCACGGGTTCCTTCCGGAACGTTCCTATGGCTATGAGGGTGACCTCCGAGCCTGAGTCTACAAGGAACCGGACCGGCTCCCGCCCGAGTGGCAGGGGCAGGTACCAGCAAGTGTCCTTGACCAGTGTGTTTCTTGAACGGTATCTTTCGCACGCACTGGGCCCATTCTCGGAGTCCTCGTGATCCGCCTCAGCCGCGGACGAGCCAGACTGATCCTCAAGGACCACTTCCGGAGAAGTTATATCTACTTGAGGTTCGTCCAGTTCATCCGTAGGTGGGGCGGCATCCGTTGCCACGGAACAACTGTCCTCGGACGTAGTGTTGGTCGCCACCACGTCCGAGTTCAGTTTCCCTGCCGTGAGGGACGGCCCTGTTGTCCCGCGGGACCAGGCCGGGAGTAGTTACTCCGGCGCGGACTGGGGAGGACCCCCTGGTATCCGCGTGCCCGCAAGCGTTCCAACAACTCCGGACACTTCAGCCAAAAGTGTCCCTGTTTTCCGCAGAAATAACAGGGACGGTTCTGAGCTGGTCCGGATGTGAACGCACAGCATTCAGCGGGCCCCGGAGTGTCGATCCCAGCGCAGTACGCAATCATCTGCGCAGCGCTGAAATCATACTCGTCATAGTCGTACTCATCCGGAGATGAGGACGGCGCGGCAACCGGTGCCGCCTGTGCGGGCATCCTTGCGGAGGGTGCCGGCGCACTAACCCACTGCGGGTTAGGTTCCCTGGTGGGCTCCGGGTAAACCGGGGCCCGCCACGGGGTGACCTGCGATGCTTGGGCAGGAGGCGGAGCCGCCGCTTGCGTGGGGACAGTCGGGGCCGGAGGCGGCTGTCTGGAACGGACAGCTACCTCTAACGCAAGGGCGGAGTCAATTGCCTCCTCCATCAATCGCTTTTCATTGGTGGCCAGCCCGTAGGCTAAATGGTATGGCTGGCCATCGATGAATTGATCGATTAGCATCGGTTCAAACCGACTGGCTTCCATGTCCGGATAAGCTCTCCGGCCGAGTATGCGCAGGTTAAACGCATACTCTGTCACGGACTCAGTCGGTAGGCGGATCCGCGCTTTGAACTCCCGTTCAAACTGCCGCCTGTTGGTCGTCGGCGTGAACAGCAAACGAAGTTGACGGGCAACCTCGCCAAAAGTTACTGTCCCCACCGGCAGACACTGCATCACCCGGAGAGCCTTCCCCTCTAGGCTCCCGGATAGGATGTGTCCGGCTTCCGCCTGGGTCCATCCTTCGTACACGGCCGTGCGCCATACTTGGAGTAGATAGTCCTCCAAGTCGGCGTTATCCCCGTTAAAGCGCTTCCGCCAAGATGACTGGTCGGGTCCCTGGTAGTTAGGGGACCGGAACCGACGGGCGGATCCCGCTCCGGGGTCTTCCGTGTACGCAGGCAACGTGCGGCTGCCACCCGCTCCAATGGCGGAGTCCGCAGGTGCAGACCCACCCGCCGCGGAGGTAGGAGCTGGGTAGGGTACGCTCGCTGCCGGAACCATACTTCCCATGGGCGCACCCTGAATAGGTGCGGACGGGGCTCCCACCGAACTTACTGGGTAAGCTCCAGGTGGGGTAGCATAGCTAATGTAGCTGGGGGCCGGAGCCACCTGCTGCCACTGCCCGCCCGGCACATATTGCATGCCAGGGTACGCCGACCACGTGGCTTGCGCTCCGGCCGTTGGAACGGTCGACGCGGTCGCCAACGTGGTACCCCCGAGTCGCGGAGCGGGCGCGGATCCCATTGCGGGGACCACCGGCGCCGGCGGACTCGGTAAAACTGAGGGAGGGGCCGGCGGCCCGGATATCCCTGAACTATAAGCGGCCGACGGATCGACGCTCAGACATGACTGATTCTGCTTGAAGTGTTCAAGCGCCTCGGATATCAGCCACCTCTCCCTCTCCGACAAAGGCCCCGAGTGGCCTCGTGTCTGCGGAGAAGGGGAGCGGTTCCGCCGGTCAGATCGTCCCTAATGGGGCGACCGGGCGCGGTCATAGCGCCCTCTGGGGGCCAGCTCACCAAGCGCGTCGGCGAGCTGGTCTACCACATCACCCGGTGCGGACCGACCAGAGCCCATGCCGGAGGCTCGCGAGGGAGCCCACCCGGCCGGGAGTGGCATCTGGTACTGCTGGTCCGCCTGTCCAGAAGTGCCCGCAGTAGTTGGCGCTCGATTCCGGACGTCCGGAGACGTCCCACGGAAGAGTGCCGCTTGCCACGGACTCATTCTGGGCCTGGGCGGGCGCGGCGTAGAGCCGTTGCCGGCTCCGCCTACCGCGCCTAACACATCAAGGCCCGGCCTTGATGACAACTCCTGTTGCGGCCCCGCGGGGCTAGACTCTACGTCCGGAGACGGAGTCAGGGACGCCGGAGTCGACTCCGCAGACTGGGTTCTGTCCGCGGAGGGCTCCGCACGTTCCCTCCGGTCGCCGGAGTCACCCGAAGGTGTCTCACGGCGGCTGTCGCGCGACCAGGTGTGGTCCGCGACATTACCACCCGTTTCCCTCTCGCTATCTTTACTTTTCTTCGTTTTCTCCTTGTCCACCATTTTCGAGAAGTCCCAGAGGAGTAAGGAGTCCCCAGGGACGAAGGGGCTACAACTCGGTGACCGTAGGCTGCAATGGGACGCCGTCGGACTGATCCTGGTCACGGCACCAATGTAAAGTTCGGCGCCCGCTACAGGGCGCCGCTCTCTACGGTAACAACTACAACCAGGTAACAGCACCTCCGGATTGGATCCAGAACATGCGGAGCGGGTTCCGCACATCCGGAGCGGGTCCCGCACATCCGGAGCGGGTCCCGCACATCCGGAACGGGTTCCGGAACGAGTCCCGCACATCCGGAACGGGACTCCGCACATCCGGAACGGGCCCCGCATATCCGGAACGGGTCCGGCCGTCATACATCACAACATAACACATATCATCATCATCATCTTATCTACAACATGCACATTATACATTCGTTATGGTAATGTAGCCGTGTGTAGAGTCCGAGGAGCCATGGAGCGGCTCCACGGAGCACGTACACGTGGGCATGTTGCTGGCCGGTCTCGCCGAAGGCACTGTCACAGAGATAGAACTCTGCACCAGCCCGACGGTCTGCCAGAGCCTCCGTCACCTCGTCCCGGGAAAGGGGAGAACTGGCGATCCACAGGGCTTGCGCCCCCGAGTCAGCAGCTCGTCTCCCCCAGCCCGGGCCCCCCAATGGAATCTGTCCCTAGGGCCCCCACGGGCCTCTACTCGAAAGACAGGGACGCAAAGCACATGGCGCGCTCTGCGTGCTGCCTCTCCGCTCTCTCTCGGACAGACTCCTCGATCGAGCGTTTCCCAGTGTATATATAATACACCAGAAAGCCGAGCCAGCACGCGCAGCGTATACAAACCATTGTTATAGTTTACTGGAGTGTACACAATCACGAGCGTCGCCAAGCAACGCACACTCGAACCGAGTAGGCCAAGACAGAAAAGGACGTATAAATGAGTTATGTGTTTACACAGTCACCTGCCGTGAACTTAGGGCAAAATCGCCACATAATGTACGAGGCCGAAGGCAAGATCTGAACTATCATCCAAGATTCTAGGCGGCAGCGTTTTCCCGTAACTTACTGCCACTGCCAGCAAGATCTGAACTATCATCCAAGATTCTAGGTGGCAGTGATTTCCCGTCCCCCACTGCCACTGCCAGCAAGACTGGACCATCATGCAAGATTCTAGCTGGCTGCGTTTTGCCATAACCTACTAGCATCTCTGAGTGACTCTTCACATACTAGTATCTCTGAGTGACGCCCATAGGACGGTCCTTCAGATAGACCTTGTAGCGTCGCTTCACAGTACATGTACACTAGTATCTCTAAGTGACGCCCAGTGACGATCCGAGACATGGACGTTATAGCGCCACATACATGTAGCAATATTTACCTTCCCCGAATGACGGGCAAGCGACGGTGACGTTATAGCGCCCCATAGCAAGATTTCCCTTTCACAAATGACTAGCAAGTGACCATTCGTCACATAGACGTCATAGTAGCGATCTTACGTTAATACGGTTACGGGTGCCTGATTTCACGGCTGAATATATAATCAACCAATGGGGCAGCGAGAAAATGACGGTCACGGTCTAATGGCGTTCGTCGTGACCGTTCTGTCTCTATTTTCAATGAGGAGACTTTACTAATGTGACGAATATATGCATGAGGCAATTTCACCTGAGCGCAACTCGTGCATAGCCCCGGGAATGATCACCCGATACAAACAACTGCACTGTTGAAGAACGCTAAAACAAAGAGCAAAATCCCCTGAATAAACTCCTTTTTGACCGCGATTCAGTAATGGATAAAAATATCATCGTGCACATTGGCATACTACACCATAGAGTCAAATGGCAGTTTTCTATAAATTTTGAAACATCCATTGAAAATGTTGGCGTGGAAGGGGACGCGTGATGAGTGTATGCACTGGGGATAGGTTTGGGGGCTGGTTCCGAACTGAATTATGCTACATTTATAAACCGAATATTTGTACATTGATAAAAACATGTCATTTTCGACCATGATCATAGAAAAAGTGGTACTTCTGAAAATCCAAAATTTGCGCCACTCCAAAATCACCCTCAGAAATGTTATACTATACATGCGTCCGTTTCCACGAGTAAAATTACGAATATGTTTTC
This sequence comes from Terebella lapidaria, assembly GCA_949152475.1. Taxonomy (NCBI): domain Eukaryota; kingdom Metazoa; phylum Annelida; class Polychaeta; order Terebellida; family Terebellidae; genus Terebella; species Terebella lapidaria. The sequence goes on along the minus strand of OX424561.1, from coordinate 42,561,958 downwards.
GTCATTGACACATACATTCAAAGTTTGAGGGAACCTATGTGGCCATAATCAGTTAGTACTGTAATAACGTGCCAACATCCCTCACCTCTCTGACTTGAGTCTGTTATGGAGCACATCACAATAAATCAGCAATGCTTCGTATAACGTTTTGTTCATAATTTTAGAAAAATATATGTTTAGTTATTTGACAGAAAAACATGTTTTCCTTCACAAACATTCAACTTTAGTTCAACTTTTGTATGATGTGTGGGAAATATACCCTATAAGCGTGTCCGTATCCGTCTACTCACTACTCTTGCGTTGTTTTCATATACATTTTTCATAAGTTCAGTCAGAAATAAAACAGTTTGCCACGCGTGATAGCAAAGTCTTGCGGCATTTACATATTCAGTCCTCAGCAGTCATGAAAATAGAGACATGACGGTCACGACGAACGCCATCAGACCGTGACCGTTCTCTTCTCGCTAGCCCATTGGTGGATTACATATTCAGTTGTGAACTCACGCATCCGTAACCGTATTAACGTAAGATCGCTACTAGCGTTCGTCGTGACCGTCATGTCTCTATTTTCATGACTGCTGAGGACTGAATATGTAAATGCCGCAAGACTTTGTTATCACGCGTGGAAATCTGTTTAATTTCTGACTGAACTTACATCTATATGAAAACAACACAAGAGTAGTGAGTAGACGGACATGCTTATGAGATATATTTCCCACAGATCATTCAAAAGTTAAACTAAAGTTGAATGTTTGTGAAGGAAAACATGGTTTTCTGTCAAATCACTGAAACATATATTTTTCTAAAATGATAAACAGAATGTTATACAAAGCATTGCTGATTCACTGTGATGTGCTCCATAACAGACTCAAGTCAGGGATGTGAGGGATGAGGGATGTTGGCACGTTATTACAGTACTAACTGATTGTGGCCACATGGGTTCCATCAAACTTTGAATGTATGTGTCAATGACGAAAACATATTCGTAATTTTACTCGTGGAAATGGACGCATGGAAAGTATAACATTTCTGAGGGTGATTTTGGAGTGGCGCAAATTTTGGACTTGCATAAGTACCACTTTTCTATGATTATGGTCGAAAATGACATGTTTTTATCAATATACAAATATTCGGTTTATAAATGTAGCATACTTTCCGTTAGGACCCAGCCCCAAAACCTATCCCGGTGCATACACTCATGTACATGTACGCGTCCCCTTCCACGCTTTAGATTGCCAACATTTTCAATGGATGTTTCAAAATTTATAGAAAACTGCCATTTGACTCTATGGTGTAGTATGCCAATGTGCACGATGATATTTTTATCCATTACTGAATCGCGGTCAAAAAGGAGTTTATTCAGGGGATTTTGCTCTTTGTTTTATCGTTCTTCAACAGTGCAGTTGTTTGTATCGGGTGATCATTCCCGGGGCTATGCACGAGTTGCGCTCAGGTGAAATTGCCTCATGCATATATTCGTCACATTAGTAAAGTCTCCTCATTGAAAAAAGAGACAGAACGGTCACGACGAACGCCATCAGACCGTGACCGTCATTTTCTCGCTGCCCGATTGGTTGATTATATATTCAGTCGTGAAATCAGGCATCCGTAACCGTATTAACGTAAGATCGCTAGTGCCACATGAAAACACTCTATTACAACGGTGAAAACTGGACAATCCCTGATGCATTGGGACATGTATATATCGTCTGAAATCAAATGAATATTTTATGTGAAATAAATATTATCTCTGCGTACATGTTTGAAATGATAAACTTGGCTGATAAACCTGGGACAAAAAAACAACAACTGGGGTTTATACAAACAGTCACATCAGACATGGCACAAGAGGGTGGGGGGAGCGGTGAGAGCAGGCTCTCAAATTACAAGGATGTTGGAAATGAAAGAACATTGCTTAATAAATAAAAATTGAATTGAATGAATAAACATTGGTTTTTCTGAATAATAGTCTAATATTTTATTTATATATTTTTAACAACAAATCGACATTTGTGCCACTATTTTGAAATCAATCTATGTGCTGGAATGGTGCGCAGAATAAAACGCAGTGACATAAAATAAAACATCCAAGAAAAGTTAACTTAATATGATTTGGGGAAAAAATTGGAGAGGTGGGGGGGGGGGGGGGTTGGGTGAACATTAGTTTTACTAGTAAAAGTGTGTATTTACATTGGTTTTTCTGAATAATAGTCTAATATTTTATTTATATATTTTTAACAACAAATCGACATTTGTGCCACTATTTTGAAATCAATCTATGTGCTGGAATGGTGCGCAGAATAAAACGCAGTGACATAAAATAAAACATCCAAGAAAAGTTAACTTAATATGATTTGGGGAAAAAATTGGAGAGGTGGGGGGGGGGGGGGTGAACATTAGTTTTACTAGTAAAAGTGTGTATTTAAAATTCAAACAGTTTAGAAAATTTGTGCCAGTATTTGGAATACAAATGGTACTGGATAATGGATATGTGTAGAAATATAGGTTTGCTCTGATTGGAAGAATATTGCTGATTAAGTTAACATTAGTTTTATTAGTTCAGTGTGTTATTTTATTTACTTGTACAAATAAATTCGATATACTATGTAGAATTGCTCTAACTGGAAGAATAATGCCATTAGTTTTATTTGTTCAATCCGTTATTTTATGTACTTGTACAAATAAATTCTATATACTACGTAGGTTTGCTCTAACTGGAAGAATATTGCTGATTAAGTTAACATTAGTTTTATTAGTTCAGTGTGTTATTTTATTTACTTGTACAAATAAATTATATATACTACCAGCAAGTAGGTTTGCTCTAACTGGAATAATATGGCAGTGGCAGTGGGCTACGAGAAATCACTGCCGCATAGAATCTTGGATGATAGTCCAGTCTTGCTGGCAGTGGCAGTGGCAGTAGGTTACGGGAAAATGCTGCCGCCTAGAATCTTGGATGATAGTTCAGATCTTGCTGGCAGTGGCAGTGGCAGTAGGTTACGGGAAAACACTGCCGCCTAGAATCTTGGATGATAGTCCAGTCTTGCTGGCAGTGGCAGTGGGGTATGGGGAATCACTGCCACCTAGAATCTTGAATGATAGTTCAGATCTTGCTGGCAGTGGCAGTGGCAGTAGGTTACGGGAAAACGCTGCCGCATAGAACCTTGGCTGATAGTTCAGATCTTGCTGGCAGTGGCAGTAGGTTACGGGAAAACGCTGCCGCCTAAATCTGGGTTGATAGTTCAGATCTTGCTGGCAGTGGCAGTAGGTTACGAGAAAACGCTGCCGCCTAGAATCTTGGATGATAGTCCTGTCTTGCTGGCAGTGGCAGTGGCAGTAGGCTACGGGAAAACGCTGCCGCCTAGAATCTTGGATGATAGTTCAGATCTTGCTGGCAGTGACAGTGGCTGTAGGTTACGGGAAAACGCTGCCCCCTAGAATTTTGGATGATAGCTCAGATCTTGCTGGCAGTGGCAGTGGCAGTAGGTTACTGGAAATCACTGCCGCCTAGAATCATGGCTGATATTCCAGATCTTGCTGGCAGTGGCAGTGGCAGTAGGTCACGGGAAAATACTGCCGCCTAGAATCTTGGCTGATAGTTCAGATCTTGCTGGCAGTGGCAGTAGGTTACAAGAAAACGCTGCCGCCTAGAATCTTGGATGATAGTCCTGTCTTGCTGGCAGTGGCAGTGGCAGTGGGGTACGGGAAATCACTGCCACCTAGAATCTTGAATGATAGTTCAGATCTTGCTGGCAGTGGCAGTGGCAGTAGGTTACGAGAAAACGCTGCCGCCTAGAATCTTGGATGATATTCCAGATCTTGCTGGCAGTGGCAGTGGCAGTAGGTCACGGGAAAATGCTGCCGCCTAGAATCTTGGATGATAGTCCTGTCTTGCTGGCAGTGGCAGTGGCAGTGGGGTACGGGAAATCACTGCCACCTAGAATCTTGAATGATAGTTCAGATCTTGCTGGCAGTGGCAGTGGCAGTAGGTTACGAGAAAACGCTGCCGCCTAGAATCTTGGATGATAGTCCTGTCTTGCTGGCAGTGGCAGTGGCAGTGGGGTGCGGGAAATTACTGCCACCTAGAATCTTGGATGGTGGTTCAGATCTTGCTGGCAGTGGCAGTGGCAGTAGGCTACGGGAAAACGCTACCGCCTAGAATCTTGGATGATAGTTCAGATCTTGCTGGCAGTGGCAGTGGCAGTAGGTTACGGGAAAACGCTGCCGCCTAGAATTTTGGATGATAGTTCAGATCTTGCTGGCAGTGGCAGTGGCAGTAGGTTACGAGAAAACGCTGCCGCCTAGAATCTTGGATGATAGTCCTGTCTTGCTGGCAGTGGCAGTGGGGTATGGGAAAACGCTGCCACCTAGAATCTTGGATGATGGTTCAGATCTTGATGGCAGTGGCAGTGGCAGTTGGCTACGGGAAATCACTGCCGCCTAGAGTCTTGGCTGATAGTTCAGATCTTGCTGGCAGTGGCAGTAAGTTACGAGAAAACGCTGCCGCCTAGAATCTTGGATGATAGTCCTGTCTTGCTGGCAGTGGCAGTGGGGTACGGGAAATCACTGCCACCTAGAATCTTGGATGATGGTTCAGATCTTGCTGGCAGTGGCAGTGGCAGTAGGCTACGGGAAAACGCTGCCGCCTAGAATCTTGGATGATAGTCCAGTCTTGCTGGCAGTGGCAGTGTCAGTAGGTCACTGGAAAATGCTGCCGCCTAGAATCTTGAATGATAGTTCAGATGTCGCTGGCAGTGGCAATGGCAGTAGGTTACGGGAAAACGCTGCCAGCTAGAATCTTGAATGATATTCCAGTTTGCTGGCAGTGGCAGTGGCAGTAGGTTAACGGGAAAACGCTGCCGCCTAGAATTTTGCATGATAGTTCTTTCTTGCTGGCAGTGGCAGTGGCAGTAGGTTACGGGAAAACGCTGCCGCCTAGAATCTTGCATGATAGTTCAGTCTTGCTGGCAGTGGCAGTGGCAGTAGGTTACGGGAAAACGCTGCCAGCTAGAATCTTGGATGATAGTCCAGTCTTGCTGGCAGTGGCAGTGGCAGTAGGTTAATGGGAAAAGGCTACCAGCTAGAATCTTGGATGATAGTTCAGATCTTGCTGGCAGTGGCAGTGGCAGTAGGTTACGGGAAAACGCTGCCGCCTAGAATCTTGGATGATAGTTCAGATCTTGCTGGCAGTGGCAGTGGCAGTAGGTTACGGGAAAACGCTGCCAGCTAGAATCTTGGAGAGTGGTTCAGTCTTGCTGGCAGTGACAGTGGCAGTGGGGTATGGGAAATCACTGCCACCTAGAATCTTGGAGGATGGTCCAGTCTTGCTGGCAGTGGCAGTAGGTTACGGGAAAACGCTGCCACCTAGAATCTTGCATGATGGTCCACTCTTGCTGGCAGTGGCAGTAGGTTGCGGGAAAATGCTGCCAGCTAGAATCTTGGATGATAGTTCAGTCTTCCTGGCAGTGGCAGTGGGATACGGGAAATCACTGCCGCCTAGAATCTTGAATGATAGTTCAGATCTTGCTGGCAGTGGCACTAGCAGTAGGTTACTGGAAAACGCTGCCGCCTAGAATCTTGGATGATAGTTCAGATCTTGCTGGCAGTGGCAGTGGCAGTAGGTTACGGGAAAACGCTGCCGCCTAGAATTTTGGATGATAGTTCAGATCTTGCTGGCAGTGGCAGTGGCAGTAGGTTACTGGAAATCACTGCCGCCTAGAATCATGGCTGATATTCCAGATTTTGCTGGCAGTGGCAGTGGCAGTAGGTCACGGGAAAATGCTGCCGCCTAAAATCTTGGCTGATAGTTCAGATCTTGCTGGCAGTGGCAGTAGGTTACAAGAAAACGCTGCCGCCTAGAATCTTGGATGATAGTCCTGTCTTGCTGGCAGTGGCAGTGGCAGTGGGGTACGGGAAATCACTGCCACCTAGAATCTTGAATGATAGTTCAGATCTTGCTGGCAGTGGCAGTGGCAGTAGGTTACGAGAAAACGCTGCCGCCTAGAATCTTGGATGATAGTCCTGTCTTGCTGGCAGTGGCAGTTGCAGTGGGGTACGGGAAAACGCTGCCACCTAGAATCTTGGATGATGGTTCAGATCTTGCTGGCAGCGGCAGTGGCAGTTGCTGGCAGCGGCAGTGGAAAATGCTGCCGCCTAGAATCTTGAATGATAGTTCAGATGTCGCTGGCAGTGGCAGTGGCAGTAGGATACGGGAAAACACTGCCGCCTAGAATCTTGGATGATAGTCCAGTCTTGCTGGCAGTGGCAGTGGCAGTAGGTTACGGGAAAACGCTGCCAGCTAGAATCTTGAATGATATTCCAGTTTGCTGGCAGTGGCAGTGGCAGTAGGTTAACGGGAAAACGCTGCCGCCTAGAATTTTGCATGATAGTTCTTTCTTGCTGGCAGTGGCAGTGGCAGTAGGTTACGGGAAAACGCTGCCGCCTAGAATCTTGCATGATAGTTCAGTCTTGCTGGCAGTGGCAGTGGCAGTAGGTTACGGGAAAACGCTGCCAGCTAGAATCTTGGATGATAGTCCAGTCTTGCTGGCAGTGGCAGTGGCAGTAGGTTAATGGGAAAACGCTACCAGCTAGAATCTTGGATGATAGTTCAGATCTTGCTGGCAGTGGCAGTGGCAGTAGGTTACGGGAAAACGCTGCCGCCTAGAATCTTGGATGATAGTTCAGATCTTGCTGGCAGTGGCAGTGGCAGTAGGTTACGGGAAAACGCTGCCAGCTAGAATCTTGGAGAGTGGTTCAGTCTTGCTGGCAGTGACAGTGGCAGTGGGGTATGGGAAATCACTGCCACCTAGAATCTTGGAGGATGGTCCAGTCTTGCTGTCAGTGGCAGTAGGTTACGGGAAAACGCTGCCACCTAGAATCTTGCATGATGGTCCACTCTTGCTGGCAGTGGCAGTAGGTTGCGGGAAAATGCTGCCAGCTAGAATCTTGGATGATAGTTCAGTCTTGCTGGCAGTGGCAGTGGGATACGGGAAATCACTGCCGCCTAGAATCTTGAATGATAGTTCAGATCTTGCTGGCAGTGGCACTAGCAGTAGGTTACTGGAAAACGCTGCCGCCTAGAATCTTGGATGATAGTTCAGATCTTGCTGGCAGTGGCAGTGGCAGTAGGTTACGGGAAAACGCTGCCGCCTAGAATTTTGGATGATAGTTCAGATCTTGCTGGCAGTGGCAGTGGCAGTAGGTTACTGGAAATCACTGCCGCCTAGAATCATGGCTGATATTCCAGATCTTGCTGGCAGTGGCAGTGGCAGTAGGTCACGGGAAAATGCTGCCGCCTAGAATCTTGGCTGATAGTTCAGATCTTGCTGGCAGTGGCAGTAGGTTACAGGAAAACGCTGCCGCCTAGAATATTGGATGATAGTTCTGTCTTGCTGGCAGTGGCAGTGGCAGTGGGGTACGGGAAAACGCTGCTGCCTAGAATCTTGGATGACAGTTCAGATCTTGCTGGCAGTGGCAGTGGCAGTAGGTTACGGGAAAACGCTGCCACCTAGAATCTTGCCTGATAGTTTAGATCTTGCTGGCAGTGGCAGTGGCAGTAGGTTACGGGAAAACGCTGCTGTCTAGAATCTTGGATGATAGTTCAGATCTTGCTGGCAGTGGCAGTGGGTTACGGGAAAACGCTGCCGCCTAGAATCTTGGATGATAGTTCAGATCTTGCTGGCAGTGGCAGTGGCAGTAGGTTACGGGAAAACGCTGCCGCCTAGAATCTTGGATGATAGTTCAGATCTTGCTGGCAGTGGCAGTGGCAGTAGGTTACGGGAAAACGCTGCCAGCTAGAATCTTGGAGAGTGGTTCAGTCTTGCTGGCAGTGACAGTGGCAGTGGGGTATGGGAAATCACTGCCACCTAGAATCTTGGAGGATGGTCCAGTCTTGCTGTCAGTGGCAGTAGGTTACGGGAAAACGCTGCCACCTAGAATCTTGCATGATGGTCCACTCTTGCTGGCAGTGGCAGTAGGTTGCGGGAAAATGCTGCCAGCTAGAATCTTGGATGATAGTTCAGTCTTGCTGGCAGTGGCAGTGGGATACGGGAAATCACTGCCGCCTAGAATCTTGAATGATAGTTCAGATCTTGCTGGCAGTGGCACTAGCAGTAGGTTACTGGAAAACGCTGCCGCCTAGAATCTTGGATGATAGTTCAGATCTTGCTGGCAGTGGCAGTGGCAGTAGGTTACGGGAAAACGCTGCCGCCTAGAATTTTGGATGATAGTTCAGATCTTGCTGGCAGTGGCAGTGGCAGTAGGTTACTGGAAATCACTGCCGCCTAGAATCATGGCTGATATTCCAGATCTTGCTGGCAGTGGCAGTGGCAGTAGGTCACGGGAAAATGCTGCCGCCTAGAATCTTGGCTGATAGTTCAGATCTTGCTGGCAGTGGCAGTAGGTTACAGGAAAACGCTGCCGCCTAGAATATTGGATGATAGTTCTGTCTTGCTGGCAGTGGCAGTGGCAGTGGGGTACGGGAAAACGCTGCTGCCTAGAATCTTGGATGATAGTTCAGATCTTGCTGGCAGTGGCAGTAGGTTACGGGAAAACGCTGCCACCTAGAATCTTGCCTGATAGTTTAGATCTTGCTGGCAGTGGCAGTGGCAGTAGGTTACGGGAAAACGCTGCTGTCTAGAATCTTGGATGATAGTTCAGATCTTGCTGGCAGTGGCAGTGGGTTACGGGAAAACGCTGCCGCCTAGAATCTTGGATGATAGTTCAGATCTTGCTGGCAGTGGCAGTGGCAGTAGGTTACGGGAAAACGCTGCCGCCTAGAATCTTGGATGATAGTTCAGATCTTTCCGGCAGTGGCAGTGGCAGTAGGTTAACGGGAAAACGCTGCCGCCTAGAATCTTGGATGATAGTTCAGATCTTGCTGGCAGTGGCAGTGGCAGTAGGTTACGAGAAAACGCTGCCGCCTAGAATCTTGGATGATAGTTCAGATCTTGCTGGCAGTGGCAGTGGCAGTAGGTTACGGGAAAACGCTGCCGCCTAGAATCTTCGACGATAGTTCAGATCTTGCTGGCAGTGGCAGTGGGTTACGGGAAAACACAGCCGCCTAGAATCTTGCCTGATAGTTCAGATCTTGCTGGCAGTGGCAGTGGCAGTAGGTTACGGGAAAACGCTGCTGCCTAGAATCTTGGATGATAGTTCAGATCTTGCTGGCAGTGGCAGTGGCAGTAAGTTACGGGAAAACGCTGCCGCCTAGAATCTTGCCTGATAGCTCAGATCTTGCTGGCAGTGGCAGTGGCAGTGGCAGTAGGTTACGGGAAAACGCTGCCAGCTAGAATCTTGGATGATATACCAGTCTTGCTGGCAGTGGCAGTGGCAGTAGGTTAATGGGAAAACGCTACCAGCTAGAATCTTGGATGATAGTTCAAATCTTGCTGGCAGTGGCAGTGGCAGTAGGTTACGGGAAAACGTTGCCGCCTAGAATCTTGGATGATAGTTCATATCTTGCTGGCAGTGGCAGTGGCAGTAGGTTACGGGAAAACGCTGCCAGCTAGAATCTTGGAGAGTGGTTCAGTCTTGCTGGCAGTGACAGTGGCAGTGGGGTATGGGAAATCACTGCCATCTAGAATCTTGGAGGATGGTCCAGTCTTGCTGGCAGTGGCAGTAGGTTACGGGAAAACGCTGCCAGCTAGAATCTTGCATGATGGTCCACTCTTGCTGGCAGTGGCAGTAGGTTGCGGGAAAATGCTGCCAGCTAGAATCTTGGATGATAGTTCAGTCTTGCTGGCAGTGGCAGTGGGATACGGGAAATCACTGCCGCCTAGAATCTTGAATGATAGTTCAGATCTTGCTGGCAGTGGCACTAGCAGTAGGTTACTGGAAAACGCTGCCGCCTAGAATCTTGGATGATAGTTCAGATCTTGCTGGCAGTGGCAGTGGCAGTAGGTTACGGGAAAACACTGCCGCCTAGAATCTTGGATGATTGTTCAGATCTTGCTGGCAGTGGCAGTGGGTTACGGGAAAACGCTGCCGCCTAGAATCTTGGATGATAGTTCAGATCTTGCTGGCAGTGGCAGTGGCAGTAGGTTACGGGAAAACGCTGCCGCCTAGAATCTTGGATGATAGTTCAGATCTTGCTGGCAGTGGCAGTGGCAGTAGGTTACGGGAAAACGCTGCCGCCTAGAATCTTGGATGATAGTTCAGATCTTGCTGGCAGTGGCAGTGGCAGTAGGTTACGGGAAAACACTGCCGCCTAGAATCTTGGATGATTGTTCAGATCTTGCTGGCAGTGGCAGTGGGTTACGGGGAAACGCTGCCGCCTAGAATCTTGGATGATGGTCCAGTCTTGCTGGCAGTGGCAGTGGGTGGAAAACGCTGCCGCCTAGAATCTTGGATGATAATTCAGTTCTTGCTGGCAGTGGCAGTAGGTTACGGAAAAACGCTGCCGCCTAGAATCTTGGATGATAGTTCAGATCTTGCTGGCAGTGGCAGTGGCAGTAGGTTACGGGAAAACGCTGCCGCCTAGAATATTGGATGATAGCTCAGATCTTGCTGGCAGTTTCAGTGGCAGTGGGTTACGGGAAATCACTGCCGCCTAGAATCTTGGCTGATACTTCAGATCTTGCTGGCAGTGGCAGTAGGCTACAGGAAAACGCTGCCGCCTAGAATCTTGGATGATAGTTCAGATCTTGCTGGCAGTGGCAGTGGCAGTAGGCTACGGGAAAACGCTGCCAGCTAGAATCTTGGAGGATGGTCCAGTATTGCTGGCAGTGGCAGTGGGTTATGGGAATACGCTGCCGCCTAGAATCTTAGATGATAGTACAGATCTTGCTGGCAGTGGCAGTGGCAGTAGGCTACGGGAAAACGCTGCCAGCTAGAATCTTGGAGGATGGTCCAGTCTTGATGGCAGTGGCAGTGGGTTATGGGAATACGCTGCCGCCTAGAATCTTAGATGATAGTTCAGATCTTGCTGGCAGTGGCAGTGGCAGTAGGTTACAGGAAAACGCTGCCAGCTAGAATCTTGGGTGATAGTTCAGATCTTGCTGGCAGTGGCAGTGGCAGTGGGGTACGGGAAACCACTGCCACCTAGAAGCTTGGATGATAGTTCAGATCTTGCTGGCAGTGGCAGTGGCAGTAGGTTACCGGAAAACGCTGCCGCCTAGAATCTTGGATGATAGTTCAGTATTGCTGGCAGTGGCAGTGGCAGTGGGTTGCGGGAAGTCACTGCTGCCTAGAATCTTGGCTGATAGTTCAGATCTTGCTGGCAGTGGCAGTGGCTGTTGGTTACGGGAAAATGCTGCCAGCTAGAATCTTGACTGATGGTCCACTCTTGCTGGCAGTGGCAGTGGCAGTAGGTTACTGGAAAACGCTGCCGCCTAGAATCTTGGATGATTGTTCAGATCTTGCTGGCAGTGGCAGTAGGTTACAGGAAAACGCTGGCAGTGGCAGTGGGTTATGGGAATACGCTGCCGCCTAGAATCTTAGATGATAGTTCAGATCTTGCTGGCAGTGGCAGTGGCAGTAGGTTACAGGAAAACGCTGCCAGCTAAAATCTTGGATGATAGTTAAGTCTTGCTGGCAGTGGCAGTGGCAGTAGGTTACAGGAAAACGCTGCTGCCTAGAATCTTGGATGATATTTCGCATCTTGCTGGCAGTGGCAGTGGCAGTTGGGTACGGGAAACCACTGCCACCTAGAATCTTGGAGGATGGTCCAGTCTTGCTGGCAGTGGCAGTGGCAGTAAGTTATGGGAAAACGCTGCCAGCTAGAATCTTGGAGGATGATCCAGTCTTTCTGGCAGTGGCAGTGGGTTACGGGAAAACGCTGCCGCCTAGAATCTTGGAGGATGGTCCAGTCTTGCTGGCAGTGGCAGTAGGTTACGGGAAAAGGCTGCCGCCTAGAATCTTGGATGATAGTTCAGATCTTGCTGGCAGTGGCAGTGGCAGTAGGTTACGGGAAAACGCTGCCGCCTAGAGTCTTGGATGATGGTTCAGATCTTGCTGGCAGTGGCAGTGGCAGTAGATTACGGGAAAACGCTGCCGCCTAGAATCTTGGATGATCGTTCAGATCTTGCTGGCAGTGGCAGTGGCAGTGGCAGTAGGTTACGGGAAAACGCTGCCGCCCAGAATCTTGGATGATTGTTCAGATCTTGCTGGCAGTGGCAGTGGCATTGTTCAGATCTTGCTGGTAGTGGCAGTAGGTTACAGGAAAACGCTGCCAGCTAGAATCTTGGATGATAGTTCAGTCTTGCTGGCAGTGGCAGTGGCAGTAGGTTACGGGAAAACGCTGCTGCCTAGAATCTTGGATGACAGTTCGGATCTTGCTGGCAGTGGCAGTGGCAGTGGGGTACGGGAAAACGCTGCCGCCTAGAATCTTGGATGATGGTCCAGTCTTGCTGGCAGTGGCAGTGGGTGGAAAACGCTGCCGCCTAGAATCTTGGATGATAATTCAGTTCTTGCTGGCAGTGGCAGTAGGTTACGGAAAAACGCTGCCGCCTAGAATCTTGGATGATAGTTCAGATCTTGCTGGCAGTGGCAGTGGCAGTAGGTTACGGGAAAACGCTGCCGCCTAGAATATTGGATGATAGCTCAGATCTTGCTGGCAGTTTCAGTGGCAGTGGGTTACGGGAAATCACTGCCGCCTAGAATCTTGGCTGATACTTCAGATCTTGCTGGCAGTGGCAGTAGGCTACAGGAAAACGCTGCCGCCTAGAATCTTGGATGATAGTTCAGATCTTGCTGGCAGTGGCAGTGGCAGTAGGCTACGGGAAAACGCTGCCAGCTAGAATCTTGGAGGATGGTCCAGTATTGCTGGCAGTGGCAGTGGGTTATGGGAATACGCTGCCGCCTAGAATCTTAGATGATAGTACAGATCTTGCTGGCAGTGGCAGTGGCAGTAGGCTACGGGAAAACGCTGCCAGCTAGAATCTTGGAGGATGGTCCAGTCTTGATGGCAGTGGCAGTGGGTTATGGGAATACGCTGCCGCCTAGAATCTTAGATGATAGTTCAGATCTTGCTGGCAGTGGCAGTGGCAGTAGGTTACAGGAAAACGCTGCCAGCTAGAATCTTGGGTGATAGTTCAGATCTTGCTGGCAGTGGCAGTGGCAGTGGGGTACGGGAAACCACTGCCACCTAGAAGCTTGGATGATAGTTCAGATCTTGCTGGCAGTGGCAGTGGCAGTAGGTTACCGGAAAACGCTGCCGCCTAGAATCTTGGATGATAGTTCAGTATTGCTGGCAGTGGCAGTGGCAGTGGGTTGCGGGAAGTCACTGCTGCCTAGAATCTTGGCTGATAGTTCAGATCTTGCTGGCAGTGGCAGTGGCTGTTGGTTACGGGAAAATGCTGCCAGCTAGAATCTTGACTGATGGTCCACTCTTGCTGGCAGTGGCAGTGGCAGTAGGTTACTGGAAAACGCTGCCGCCTAGAATCTTGGATGATTGTTCAGATCTTGCTGGCAGTGGCAGTAGGTTACAGGAAAACGCTGGCAGTGGCAGTGGGTTATGGGAATACGCTGCCGCCTAGAATCTTAGATGATAGTTCAGATCTTGCTGGCAGTGGCAGTGGCAGTAGGTTACAGGAAAACGCTGCCAGCTAAAATCTTGGATGATAGTTAAGTCTTGCTGGCAGTGGCAGTGGCAGTAGGTTACAGGAAAACGCTGCTGCCTAGAATCTTGGATGATATTTCGCATCTTGCTGGCAGTGGCAGTGGCAGTTGGGTACGGGAAACCACTGCCACCTAGAATCTTGGAGGATGGTCCAGTCTTGCTGGCAGTGGCAGTGGCAGTAAGTTATGGGAAAACGCTGCCAGCTAGAATCTTGGAGGATGATCCAGTCTTTCTGGCAGTGGCAGTGGGTTACGGGAAAACGCTGCCGCCTAGAATCTTGGAGGATGGTCCAGTCTTGCTGGCAGTGGCAGTAGGTTACGGGAAAAGGCTGCCGCCTAGAATCTTGGATGATAGTTCAGATCTTGCTGGCAGTGGCAGTGGCAGTAGGTTACGGGAAAACGCTGCCGCCTAGAGTCTTGGATGATGGTTCAGATCTTGCTGGCAGTGGCAGTGGCAGTAGATTACGGGAAAACGCTGCCGCCTAGAATCTTGGATGATCGTTCAGATCTTGCTGGCAGTGGCAGTGGCAGTGGCAGTAGGTTACGGGAAAACGCTGCCGCCCAGAATCTTGGATGATTGTTCAGATCTTGCTGGCAGTGGCAGTGGCATTGTTCAGATCTTGCTGGTAGTGGCAGTAGGTTACAGGAAAACGCTGCCAGCTAGAATCTTGGATGATAGTTCAGTCTTGCTGGCAGTGGCAGTGGCAGTAGGTTACGGGAAAACGCTGCTGCCTAGAATCTTGGATGACAGTTCGGATCTTGCTGGCAGTGGCAGTGGCAGTGGGGTACGGGAAACCACTGCCACCTAGAATCTTGGAGGATGGTCAAGTCTTGCTGGCAGTGGCAGTGGCAGTAAGTTATGGGAAAACGCTGCCAGCTAGAATCTTGGAGGATGATCCAGTCTTTCTGGCAGTGGCAGTGGGTTACGGGAAATCACTGCCGCCTAGAATCTTGGAGGATGGTCCAGTCTTGCTGGCAGTGGCAGTGGCAGTAGGTTATGGGAAAACGCTGCCAGCTAGAATCTTGGAGGATGATCCAGTCTTTCTGGCAGTGGCAGTGGGTTACGGGAAAACGCTGCCGCCTAGAATCTTGGAGGATGGTCCAGTCTTGCTGGCAGTGGCAGTGGCAGTATGTTACGGGAAAACGCTGCCGACACTGAACTATGTGAATGTCAATTCCCGCACGATTATCACAGACATATCGGATCATCTCCCGATCTTGACAGGCATGGGCATGAAAAGTACGCTAAAAAGGAACCAACCGCTGGTATTTATGCATCGTAAAATCGGTCCTACCCAACTTGAACATATCAAAAATACACTGGCAGCAACAAATTGGAGTCGACTTATCAATGACAAAGATATAAACACTTATTACAACGACTTCATATCTTACATGAAAAACACAATTGATCAACACTGCCCGGAAAAAACTGTCACAATCCCGTCTAGATCAATTATTAGAGCACCATGAATGACACCCGGTTTGCTGAAATGTTCATAGAAAAAGGAAAAAGTATTCAAACTTTGTATCGGTCTGGATAAAAACACTCCACGATTCCGTAAGTTCATTACATACAGGAATATATATAACTCATGCAAAAGACGCAGCAAATCTACTTACTACAACGACTTATTAAAACAGTATTCCCGAGACATTAGGAAAACGTGGCAAGTCCTAAATACAATTTTGGTCGCACGCAAAGGGCAACACCCGTTAATGACACGTTTCTAATCAACGACAGAAAGACCACTGATCCGAAGGTTATCTCCGATAGCTTTGGACAATATTTTTCAAGCATCGGGGAGCAGCTTGCTAAATCCATTCCTAAAGTCTCACACACCCCAATGTACTATTTCACAACGCCGCCCGTACACAATTCTTTATTTATGGATCCAACTGATCCACAAGAGATCGTGAAGATTCTCGACAGTTGCCAAAGCAAAAAAAGCTCAGGAGACGATGGTATCAGTTTAACTCTCCTAAAGCAGTTGAAATTCATTATCAGTGAACCGCTGAGCCAACTTTTCAATATGTCAATGATGCAAGGTATTGTTCCCGATGCTATGAAGCTTGGAAAAGTTGTCCCAATTTACAAATCTAAATCGCGAGGGCTTATAACAAACTATCGTCCAATATCCCTGCTGTCTAACATATCAAAGTTACTGGAGAAAGTTGTCCACAAGCGGCTCTATTCGTTTGTCACTAAAAACCAGATTTTATATGAAAACCAATTTGGATTCCGCCCTAATCACTCAACTATTGATGCCTTGATCAAATTCTGCGCTGAAACATGGCGAACCATTGATAAAAACGAATTATCACTTTGTGTATACCTCGATTTATCGAAACCTTTCGATACCATAAATCACAACATACTTTTGGAAAAAATACAACATTACGGGGTCAGGGGGTCATGTCTAAATTGGTTCAGAAGTTATTTGTCAAACAGGCAGCAGTATGTACAATACAAATCAACAAAATCCTCTCTGTATGAAGTGAATTTCGGTGTACCACAAGGAAGTGTGCTAGGTACGGAAGCTCATATTCGCCACATAGAGGAACACAATTTTTTTTTAGAGCGTTATAACGCTCTAATTACAGTGTAATAACGCTGTAATACAGCGTTATAACGCTCTAATTTACAGCGTTATAACGCTCTAATTTAGAGCGTTATTACGCTCTAAATTAAACCGTTCACCTTCCTAGCATATTTCCATTATCGTGATTTGTAATAAACATATCTAGATCAGAATAATTTTGAGATTTCCCTACAAATGATTGAGCTGATGAACCAGCAGGTCCGATGATGTCTCTGGCAGTGTAAATTAGAGCGTTATAACGCTGTAATTTACAGCGTAATTACGCTCTAATTAGAGCGTTATTACGCTGTATTAGAGCGTTATAACGCTGTAATTAGAGCGTAATTACGCTGTAAATTACAGCGTTATAACGCTGTAATTAGAGCGTAATTACGCTCTAATTAGAGCGTTATTACGCTGTATTAGAGCGTTATAACGCTATAATTACAGCGTTATTACGCTGTAATTAGAGCGTAATTACGCTGTAAATTACAGCGTAATAACGCTGTATTTACAGCGTAATAACGCTGTAATTAGAGCGTAATAACGCTGTAATTAGAGCGTAATTACGCTGTAAATTAGAGCGTTATAACGCTGTAATTTACAGCGTAATAACGCCTAAATTACAGCGTAATAACGCTGTAAATAGATCGTAATTACGCTGTAAATTAAAGCGTAATTACGCTATAAATTAGAGCGTTATAACGCTGTAATAGAGCGTTATAACGCTGTAATAGAGCGTAATAACGCTTTAATTTACAGCGTAATTACGCTTTAATTTACAGCGTTAATACGCTGTATTACAGCGATATAACGCTGTATTAGAGCGTAATTACGCTGTAAATTAGAGCGTTATTACGCTGTAAATTAGAGCATTATTACGCTGTAAATTAGAGCGTTATTACGCTGTATTACAGCGTTATAACGCTGTAAAGAAAAAAGTGCATTCCTCCATCTGGCGAATATGAGCCACCGTAGCTAGGACCACTACTATTCATCCTCTATACTGTAACGGGTTCTTCACCCTTCTGTGACGTCTTGATAAACCGGTTTTCTTGGGAGGTAGGTGAGTTGTTATTTAACCGGATCTGTAACGGTAAAATTCCGGGAAACTGCTACTGCTGTACGGTTGCACTCCGGCTAGAAGTCTCTGAAGGTTGGTAGCGTGTCTGGAATGGACCTCTTAACCGTTGTCCGACTGCCAATCTGCAACTGCACCTGTAAAGTAAGAATCCGGAGGCGTTTCCGTCTCCGGGTACTGCAACTGCTCCGTCGGGATACCGCTTTACTGCAACAGCTCCGTCGTTTTCCGCCTTACTGCAACTGCGACTGCACCTGTAATAGAGAATCCGGGAACGTTGCCGTTTCCGAATACTGCAACCGCTCTGCCAGGTTCCGCCTCACTGCAAACTGCTCCAGTTGGCTCCGCCTCACCGCAACCTGCGACTGCACCTGAAATGGAGAATCTCGGAAGTGTTCTCACTTCCGGTTACCGCAACCGCTCCGTCAGGTACTGCCTCTGCTACTCCGTCGTCCGGTACCGCCTCTGCAACTGCTTCGTCGTTCCCGTCTCTGCAACTGCTCCGTCCGGTACCACCTCCGTAGTTGCTCCGTTGAATTCCACCTCCGTCTCCGTCTCCTTCCTTGGTGATCTGGGTTCTTGGATCACCCTAAGACGTCGTTACAACTTTGTCTTAACCGACTGTGGACTTATCTCCCTTTTCTCCGTATTTCTTTCTTTTCCGGTGAACTAACTTTATCATAAATTCCAGTTCCCTAACAAACACGGAAAAACAACTCGGTTGAAGTTTTCATGTTTATTTTCTAAGTGTACAGTCGGAAGACATAACTGCTATCATCTGGTATGACCTAAGCCGGAGCAAGGGAGTACTCTGCTATGGGAGAAGGGGTCTGCACAGGTCGACGTCAGGACACCAACTCCGCCGTCCGCTGTGAAGCGGGGGCTTTTATAGACCTGAGACCCACGTCACGTGACCAACCTATTGTGACGTCATAGTCCACCAAAACACTGATTTTTCCGTAATTTCTAAAAACACTCTAGAACCAATCAGTGGCTGACACGTCACCTTTTAAACCGAAAACGAGGCTGATCACATGACCTTCCGGAAATAACGTCATTACGTTTTTGTACTCCATTGTTCCGACTCCGTCTCCGGTTCCGTCTCCGTCTCCGGCTCCGTCTCCGGCTTTACCAACATCAAAAATATACTAAGTTCCAAGACGGAAAACCTTCTAAATATCACCAATACGGAACCGAATGAACCTTTAAACACATATACATTTTAATAAACGGTAATTTAACCGTAATATCACAAAACACTGCTAGAATTACCTAGGGGAAACTTTTGGGAACACCCCAAACCGTTACACTCCCCCTTCCTTAGACTCTGTTCGTCCCGAACAGATCAATATCACATATCACATATACATAAATTTTTAACCGTTAAATTGTCCGTATAATCAAACACAACTTTTTCCGTGATCCGGGTACTGGTATCTCTTAACTAGTTTACGGTCACTGTACCTGGATATCTTGCTTGTTCCGTTTCCCACTTTTAACTCTTAATTATACTAGAATCTGGGAAATGGTTCTTCTTTCTTCTCCTTGCGCCGACTTGACTTGCGACGACTTGCGGCGACTTGCGACGACTACTGCCCACCAGTATCACGGCGCGAACTGCTCCCTGACGGCGGACGAGGTGGAATGGTATGTGGTACCAATGGTCGTCCGAAGCTTGTTCCTCTGGCATCAACTGGGAGAAGATCGGGATCATGTAAACTCCACTGGGGTGGCACGTAGAACCCATTCCTGAGGCGTTCGTCCCGGATGGACCAATCTGGAATCCGAACGATCTGACGGGTCGGGACGAGACCAAACGGTGACTCTCTCTGCTCCATGATCTCCACGTAGACGCCGGAGTCTCTCATCTCGGCTGGCCCCCACTGCTCCGGTCCCCAACGTACGGCATAGTATCTGGCATGCTCCGGGACTGCAGGTGCAAAGACGGAAGCACTCCGTCCTCCAATATTCACCGGGAAACAGTGGGACGGACACGGTTGAGCTGAAGGACCGCCAAACGGGTAGAAAGTGTATGGTGGACTCTGGGTTGGTGCTCGGGCTTGGCTCCTTCCGGACCGCCGGCTGAACCTCTATACTGCGCCGCTTCTACTGCACTGCTTCTACTGCACTTTTTCTCCGGACTGATGGTCTTCCGGGAAAAACTTTGTTGTTTTTACTGCAAAATCTGCTCAATTCAATTCCGCCAAACTTTGTCTGCGATGTGCACAGCTCGAGGTCTGCTCTACAACTGCTGTCAGAGCCCGATTTCAAGGCCCTTTTATACCCTTTCTGCTCACGTGACTTGAAAAGCTCCACGCTGATTGGCTGCCTCAGGAGTGACGTCACAATTATGCAAAGACTCAACCGTTAACCGAGAGGTGTCCGTCTCCGGTTCAACCGGCTTCTCCGGGTTTTTCCGGCTCCCTTTCAACTGCTTCACCGAGCGAAGTATCTGCAATTTTGAAGTATCTCTGCCATCAGGAGGGTTGAATAGAGTCTCAGCCAGTTGAATCTGCCTGCCAGACGTGCATTAGACTGCCTGTTGGGCGTTTTCACCGTTTGCACAGCTCCGCCTGCTGCATAACTGCTCACTGGTATTACTGTTTGTCGACACTGGAAACTGCATACATCCTTGTCCAGAAGGAGGGCCCTTCCTATCTGGAATGACGTTTCACCGCTTCTGTCGACCTGCAGCCGGTTTTCTGTCTCTGCCAAGTGGAAACTCCGGTTGGATGTCTACAGCCGGAAAACTTTTTCGTCTTAATTCTCCTAATACGGAAGACGTGTAGCTGCTTCTCTGGAGATACTAGACCGCTAACCCAGGTTCTTCTGGACCCCTGGCCGCTACCCTGGACTGGTTGACCCCGTCTTCCCATATTTCTTCGTCCTCTGCGGCTTTACTCCGAGTCAGTATCCGACTCAGGGACCGACTGTTCCGCCTCCGGAACGTTACTCTGTTTCGGCGGCTCCGACTGCCTCCAGGAATCCGCCATTCTCCGCTTCATCCATCTCGGATGCTTGACACCATTATACGGTTTCAGCAAACCACCTTCTGCCGAGTATCACTCTCTGCAATCTCGTAGGTCACATCGGTAAATCTGCTCAACACTAGCTTTGGACCGCTCCACTTCCTCTGCAACTTGGGTGCCTTGCCCTTCTTCCGTGTTTTGACTGCCATCCACACTCGGTCTCCTGGCTGGAACTGATTGTCGACCTTCCTCCGGTCGTACAGCTTCTTCTGCCGTTCCATCTCTCTGCCAGATTTCGCTCGAACCGCCTTGTATACTGCTTCTAGTCACTCCCGGAGCTGACTGCCATACTCTGTTACTTCTGCTGTCGATTCGCCCGGAGGCCTGCCAATCAGTAACTCTACCGGAGTATTGACTTCTCTGCCCAGCATCAGCAAATTGGGACTCTGCCTGGTTGTCTCCTGCGGGGTACTCCGGTAAGCTGCCATCGCCAATGGAACTAGCTGATCCCAGTTGGTCTGCCGCTCGCTTACGTACAGGCTCAGGATCTGCTGCAGCGTCCGGTTGAATCGCTCAATGAAACCGTCCGACTGAGGTCGGAAAGCGGTTGTCCGTGTCTTGTGAATCCCCAGGATTATGCACACATTTCTCAGCAAGTCGGACTCAAAATTTCTGCCTTGGTCGGTGTGGATCTCCATCGGGATGCCGTACCGCGCTGCAAACTGGTTGACGAATATATCCGCAACCGTCACCGCTTCCTGATTTGGCATCGGGTAGGCCTCTACCCACTTGGTGAAGTAATCACCGATTACTAAGATGTACCGGTTCCCCCGGGTGGATTTAGGTAATGGACCCATCACGTCCATTGCCACCCTCTCCATGGGCGCTCCAACCCGGTATTTCTGCATCGGAGATCGTTTCAAGTTCTGCATACTTCTTGACGCACATTCATCACAGCTCAGCACCCATTGCTTTATG
Source organism: Terebella lapidaria (assembly GCA_949152475.1). NCBI lineage: Eukaryota > Metazoa > Annelida > Polychaeta > Terebellida > Terebellidae > Terebella > Terebella lapidaria. The sequence goes on along the minus strand of OX424561.1, from coordinate 42,540,791 downwards.
TCCCGCATCATAGCCGGCCAGAAATACCGCCTCCGAATGCTAGCCGCCATCCTTCTGCTTCCGAGGTGTCCTCCCGTCCGGCTCTGATGGGCCAGACGGAAAATCTCCTGTCCCAGCTCCTTCGGGGTTATTAACTGCATTCGGCTGGTTCCTTCTGCCGTTTTCCATTTCCGGTAGACTACTCCGTCGACTTTCAGCAAGGTCTTCCGCATCCCGTACAGCACTTTCTCCTCGCTGCTCATGCTGGAAAAATCTGCACTGCCAGCTGTACCGCTCCCGTCGATCAGCGTCATCACCAGTGGGTACCAAGGTTCTGCTTGCTGCATTCTCCGCAAATCATCTGGTCGATATTTCTGCCCCAGCACAGTATCCTGGTCCGCATTTTCAGCCAGCCTAATCTGCTCTGCAACCGCATTTTCCGCATCCTTCCGTACTGCAACCGGCCTCCGAGAAACAGCTTTCTCTGCATCTGTCTTTTCTGCAACCGCATCCGCTTTTCCTGGAACTGCCTTCTCCGTCACCGCAACCGCAACCGGCTTCCGGGACACTGCCTTTTCCGTCACCGCAACTGGCTTCCGGGACACTGCCTTTTCTGCTACTGCAACTGCCTTCCTTGGGACTGCTTTCTCCGTCACCGCAACCGCAACCGGCTTCCGGGACACTGCCTTTTTCGTCACCGCAACTGCAACCGGCTTCCGGGACACTGCTTTCTCCGTCACCGCAACCGCACGGAATTCTTCATTTACTGTAGACTCCTCCTCTGCCAGTTCTGCTTCTCCGCCCGATCTCCGTGACCGCTTCCGGCGTCCCCCCTTCCTTGGCTTGGGCTGAGGAGTTTCTTCACTCCGTGTCTGCCGGATCCTTTCTCCGTAGTTCCAGGCGTCTATCTTGGCCTGTTTCCAGTCGATTTTTCCGCATTGGCTGCACGGGGATCTGGACAATGCATCCGCGTTATTATGGATTCGCCCCGGACGATGTTCGATGTCGAAATGGAACTCACTCAGGAGCTCAAACCACCGGGCGACCTGCCCCTGTGGTTCCTTGAAATTCATCAGCCAGGTAAGACTGCCATGATCCGTGCGAAGAAGGAAATGTCGTCCCAGCAAGTACTGCTTATTCTTCTGTACCGCAAACACAACCGCCAGGAGCTCCTTCCGGGTGACACAGTATCTCCGTTCTTCTTTGGTTAGGCTGCGGCTCAAGTAGGTTATCACCCGCTCCTGGTTGCCCTGCTTCTGTGACAGCACTGCTCCCAACCCGGTGTCACTGGCGTCCGTGTCCAGGATATATCGGCCTTGCTCCCTTGGGTAACCGAGTATCGGTGCCGATACTAAACGGTTCTTCAATTCCGCAAATGCCTGCTCTTGCTCCGTCTGCCACCGGAACTGCACCCCTTTTTCCGTCAAGCGATTCAGCGGCGCTGCAATCTCGGAAAACTTTGGCACGAACTTCCGGTAATAGGAGCATAGCCCCAGGAAACTGCGCAGCTCCGTCAGGTTGGTGGGTGTCCGCCACTTCCGTACTGACTCCGTTTTTGCCGGGTCGGTACGGATACCGTCTCTTCCGACAATGTGACCTAGGAAAGACACCTCCGGCTGGAAGAACTTGCATTTTGACGGTTTGACTTTTAGGTCTGCCTCTCTCAGCTTGTTGAAAACCTCCTGAAGATCACGGATGTGATCCTCCAGGGTCTTGCTGTAGACTATGATGTCGTCCAGATATATGAGGCAGGTCTTCCAGGACAGTCCGCCTAACACCTTCTCCATCAACCGTTGAATGTACCCGGGGCATTGCACAAGCCGAAACTCATGACTTTGAACTGGTAAAGGCCACCGGGAACACAGAATGGCCGACTTTTTCCGGGCGTCCTCGTCCATCCCGACCTGCCAGTATCCACTGGTCAGGTCGAGAGTGGAGAACCACTTGGCGTCTGCACAGGCTGCTATGGTGTCGTCAATTCTCGGCAACGGATAAGCATCTTTCTCCGTGACTGCATTTAACCGCCGGTAATCGACACAGAACCGGGTGGTTCCATCCTTCTTCTTCACCAGCACAATCGGAGAAGCCCAAGGACTGCTACTTTCCTCAATGACGTTCTTGTCTTTCATCTCCTGAATTAGACTGCTCACCAGCTCTCTTTTGTCCGGCGGAATCGTCTAGTCGGCTGCTTAATCGGCCGGTGACTGCCCGTGTCTATCTGATATTGCACCACATTGGTCTGCCCCAGTTCTCCGGCATCATTGCTGAAGGTCGGCTTATTCCGAAATAGGAGGTTGGTTACTCTCTCGCGGAAATGACTCGGCACTGCATCCTGGGTCTGCTCTGCTAGCTGCCGCAGCTTCTCGTACCCGCTCCAATTCCGCCCGGCCTCCGATTCCGGAGAAATCTGCACCTTCCTGCTCCGCTCCGCCAACGGAACAACACTGCAACCGGCTGCTAAGGTGGTCATCGTCGCCAACTGCGCTCCTTTCTTGATGATTACCGGCTCCGCCATCACATTGATCACTCGAACCGGGACTGTTCCTTGCTTTATCCGGGATAAAGTTCCCCCGATCAGCCATGGTCTTTTCTCAGTAGGCTCCTGTGGCATTTCTAGTACTCCTTCTGCTTCACGGACACTCTCTGCTTGTCCTATTATCAGCTGTTCCGTTTCCGGCGGAATTTGGTAATCTGCTACAGCGTTGATCGGAAACGGCTCTCTGGTCTGCTCGAACATGGTGAGGAACACCTCCTGGCTGCCCATCTGCATGGTCATCTGGTCAAAATTTATGCCGGATATCCGGGAACGGATGAAATCCATTCCCAGTCTTCCTTCGTCTTCACAGTCTGCTATCTCGAACGTCACGGTTTCAGCTACTCCTGCGATGTTGAGTGGGAGTTCTTTCCGGCCATGCGTCCGTATGTTACTTCCGTCAACCATTGAGAGACGAATCGGCGACCGCTTCAGCTTCATTCAGGGTTTCTGGATCCGTTCCCAGGTTTGTAGGTTGAGCATTGTGACAGTGCTGCCGGTGTCGATTATCAGCGTTACTGGTTCTCCACTTACTCTGGCTGTCACACACATGCCCACCTCGCCCCTGGGACCGGGTCCGTGAACCACCTGCCGGTTATGGGGGTGTCCTCTCTTCCGGGTCCCGGAATTCCCCTTTTCCGCGACCCGCTCTAGTTTTCCGGCTGCTGCTGCTGCTGTCGTGGCTGCTGCTGTTGTTGCTGCTGCTGCTGCTGCTGTTGTCGCGGCGACTGCTGCTGTTGTGGTTGACGCCGTTGCTGCTGCTGCTTCGGCTGCTTGCAGTCTCGGGCAAAATGCCCTTTCCGGCCACAGTTAAAGCATTCTAAATCCGCTCGGGAACTGCGCTGCTGCTGCTGCCTGCTAACCGCTTCCTTGACCTGAGTCATCAGATCCGCCAACTGCTGCTGAGTCTGCTCGGCTTGCTTCTGCAATTCGTTCACCTGCTGGCTCCACTCTGGCTCCGTGTTCAGCTGTCTCGTCCGATGTCGCTCTGCTGGTCTACTGTTGTCTGCTTTCATGATGCTCTCATACTCGGTAGCGAAAGCCAAAGCCTGCGACAGCGTTTCTGGATGGCTTTTCAATACCGACAACCGCATATCTCGGTTAGTAAGACTGTTGCAGAAATGAATCTTCATGAGCACTTCTGTTGTTGCCGGGTCCGCTTTTGGGTAAGCTAGCCGAGTCTTGCTCCGTATATCTCTGGCCAACTCGGACAGCTCCTCCTCCAGCTGCAATTTCCGCGTCTGCAATTCCGCCTGGAAAACAAAGGTTTTCTCCCCCGAACAAAACTGCTGTTTTAATGCCGCCACAACCGTATCAAAGCTGCGTCTCTGCTCCGCGGACAGATCCAGTAGTATGCTGCGGGCGTTACCCTTCAGTATCCATTCCCAGTATTCCTTCGTCTTCACAGTCTGCTATCTCGAACGTCACGGTTTCAGCTACTCCTGCGATGTTGAGTGGGAGTTCTTTCCGGCCATGCGTCCGTATGTTACTTCCGTCAACCATTGAGAGACGAATCGGCGACCGCTTCAGCTTCATTCCGGGTTTCCGGATCCGTTCCCAGGTTTGTAGGTTGAGCATTGTGACAGTGCTGCCGGTGTCGATTATCAGCGCTACTGGTTCTCCGCTTACTCTGGCTGTCACACACATGCCCACCTCGCCCCTGGGACCGGGTCCGTGAACCACCTGCCGGTTATGGGGGTGTCCTCTCTTCCGGGTCCCGGAATTCCCCTTTTCCGCGACCCGCTCTAGTTTTCCGGCTGCTGCTCCTGCTGTCGTGGCTGCTGCTGTTGTTGCTGCTGCTGCGGCTGCTGCTGCTGCTGTTGTCGCGGCGACTGCTGCTGTTGTGGTTGACGCCGTTGCTGCTGCTGCTTCGGCTGCCTGCAGTCTCGGGCAAAATGCCCTTTCCGGCCACAGTTAAAGCATTCTAAATCCGCTCGGGAACTGCGCTGCTGCTGCTGCCTGCTAACCGCTTCCTTGACCTGAGTCATCAGATCCGCCAACTGCTGCTGAGTCTGCTCGGCTTGCTTCTGCAATTCGTTCACCTGCTGGCTCCACTCTGGCTCCATGTTCAGCTGTTCGTCCGGTGTCGCTCTGCTGGTCTACTGTTGTCTGTTTTCATGATGCTCTCATACTCGGTAGCGAAAGCCAAAGCCTGCGACAGCGTTTCTGGATGGCTTTTCAATAACGACAAACGCATATCTCGGTTAGTAAGACTGTTGCAGAAATGCATCTTCATGAGCACTTCTGTTGTTGCCGGGTCCGCTTTTGGGTAAGCTAGCCGCGTCTTGCTCCGTATATCTCTGGCCAACTCAGACAGCTCCTCCTCCGGCTGCAATTTCTGCGTCTGCAATTCCGCCTGGAAAACAAAGGTTTTCTCCCCCGGACAAAACTGCTGTTTTAATGCCGCCACAACCGTATCAAAGCTGCGTCTCTGCTCCGTGGACAGATCCAGTAGTATGCTGCGGGCGTTACCCCTCAAACTGACACATAAGTTCAGCACCTTTTCCTCTTCCGTCCAATGGTAGTACCGAGCATATTCAAGGAGGTGAGCCTCATACTCCGGCCACGGATCAGTTCCGTCGTATGTCATTAATCTGGCTACTCCTGCCCTTGGTGCTGGTTGTTGTACTGCTTCTGCCTGCTGCTTTCCGGTCACTGCCAGATGCTGTTGAAACACCTCCATTTGGGTCGCCAATAATCTGGTCAGGTTGTCGACTAAATTCTCACCGCCTTCTGGTTCCGCATCCGGTTCCCGATCGCCAGCCTGGTCCGGAAAGTTAATTTCCGCCTCTGCTAACTGCTCTGCAGGCTGTACTCCTTGAGGAACCCGAGGGGGCTCTTCTGCAACTGCTTTCTGCATTTCCGGCTGCAACAGCTTTCGCTCGGCAGGACGAACTGCTTCCTTTTCCGCAACCGGCATCTGCAACAGCTCAGCTCCAACTGCTCCTGCTGACTGCTCCGTGTCCGACACGGCTGTCTTCAGCTGCTGTTCCGCCAATTTGCCCCGTCTAGTAGTCATACTGCAGATGATCCCACCGCTGCCACCAAAAAGTTGTAACGGGTTCTTCACCCTTCTGTGACGTCTTGATAAACCGGTTTTCTTGGGAGGTGGGTGAGTTGTTATTTAACCGGATCTGTAACGGTAAAATTCCGGGAAACTGCTACTGCTGTACGGTTGCACTCCGGCTAGAAGTCTCTGAAGGTTGGTAGCGTGGTCTGGAATGGACCTCTTAACCGTTGTCTGACTGCCAATCTGCAACTGCACCTGTAAAGTAAGAATCCGGAGGCGTTTCCATCTCTGGGTACTGCAACTGCTCCGTCGGGATACCGCTTTACTGCAACAGCTCCGTCGTTTTCCGCCTTACTGCAACTGCGACTGCACCTGTAATAGAGAATCCGGGAACGTTGCCGTTTCCGAATACTGCAACCGCTCTGCCAGGTTCCGCCTCACTGCAAACTGCTCCGGTTGGCTCCGCCTCACCGCAACCTGCGACTGCACCTGAAATGGAGAATCTCGGAAGTGTTCTCACTTCCGGTTACCGCAACCGCTCCGTCAGGTACTGCCTCTGCTACTCCGTCGTCCGGTACCGCCTCTGCAACTGCTTCGTCGTTCCCGTCTCTGCAACTGCTCCGTAGTTGCTCCGTTGAATTCCACCTCCGTCTCCGTCTCCTTCCTTGGTGATCTGGGTTCTTGGATCACCCTAAGACGTCGTTACAACTTTGTCTTAACCGACTGTGGACTTATCTCCCTTTTCTCCGTATTTCTTTCTTTTCCGGTGAACTAACTTTATCATAAATTCCAGTTCCCTAACAAACACGGAAAAACAACTCGGTTGAAGTTTTCATGTTTATTTTCTAAGTGTACAGTCGGAAGACATAACTGCTATCATCTGGTATGACCTAAGCTGGAGCAAGGGAGTACTCTGCTATGGGAGAAGGGGTCTGCACAGGTCGACGTCAGGACACCAACTCCGCCGTCCGCTGTGAAGCGGGGGCTTTTATAGACCTGAGACCCACGTCACCTGACCAACCTATTGTGACGTCATAGTCCGCCAAAACACTGATTTTTCCGTAATTTCTAAAAACACTCTAGAACCAATCAGTGGCTGACACGTCACCTTTTAAACCGAAAACGAGGCTGATCACATGACCTTCCGGAAATAACGTCATTACGTTTTTGTACTCCATTGTTCCGACTCCGTCTCCGGTTCCGTCTCCGTCTCTTCTTAGTCCGTGTTGTAACAAGGTTGTGCCCTGTTGCTGAGTACTGTTTCATTGTTGCTGGTTTTATCAGGACTGTGTGCCTTTTGGAACTCTAAGTTATATGAGCTTCTCTTAGCTTTCATCACGCTTAGTTTGAGTACGTATATTGTGTGTTCGACTTGTATACATTACTGCAAGAATATGTATCGATTGCAAACAGTTAAGGACCAATGAATTTCGTACAAAATCTTTATTGAAATGTACTTGTCATCCTCACTCCTCCTTCATTGACGATTATGTTTCACCTTTTGTCAATCTCCTCGATTTTAATGTTACATTTTAAAGGACCACAGCCTGGGAAAATATTTGTATTTCATCGCTTTCATTCTACATCCTTCAACTTAGGGTATTTTCCGATTATTCACTTGATTCCAAGAATGTGGTTAGTGCTGATGACTTTCCAGGATAATATGCTATGTAGCCATAGACTAGCTATAAATGAATCCTCTTGGTGACTCTTCTGCTTCTAGCTCTGATGACGAGATTAGTGATACCCACCGTGGGAGGTATGACCACTTACGCGACGACAGGATGCGGCTGATAAACGTCGATAGTTCGTACATTCACGTCAATGATCTGAATCGTTCGATTGACACTTTTACAAAGGCCAAATAATGTGTTGTTCATTGGAACATCCATAGTTTACCGGACAAGTATACTGAACTTTGTAACTTATTGGCACAGTTGAGAGAAAACGGTATAATAGTGCATGCTATACTTCTCTGTGAAACTTTCCTCAATGAGAAAAATTGTCACATGTATATGATCCCTGGGTACAGTCTGGAACATGTTAGCCGTAAAACCAAAACTCGGGGTGGGGTAGCCATATACATAACTAACGATTTTACTTATAAACTGAGGCTTGACCTATGTGTGAATGTTGAAGGAGAATTTGAAAGTATTGCCGTGGAAATCGCCTCCAAGCATGATTCACTCATTGTGGCAGAAATATACAGAATACCAAACACTGATAAGCTCACGTCTATAGAACGTTATGATGAAATGGTGTCAAAATTATGTGCTCTGCACTGTGACGTCATTATTGGCACTGACCAGAATTTTGACCTCATGAAAGTGGATACCTTTACTTATATTTCTGATTTATTAAACATGTTCATATCGGCTGGTGTTCTACCCACCATCAAGAGACCAACACGCATTGTTCACACTAGTGCTACGTTAATTGACAATATTTATATGAAAAATGACGCATACGTGAATATAGATTCCCGCATTTTGCTGAATGGATGTTCAGATCATTTTCCTGTAATTTCTTGCATGAGCGAAAAGCACAAATCAACACGCAATGAGCCTTTGGTTTTTGAGCACCGACCTTTGAGCTACGCACAGAAGACCCAAATTGCCAAGGCAATGAATTCAATACCCTGGAATAGTATCTTGGATAGAAATGAAGTTAATGTGTCCTACGATACATTCGTTGGGGAATTTAAAGGGCCATGGACATGATATTGATGTGATTATTAAATTGTTCTACATGCAATAGTATTCATATATATATGCATACAGACGGAAATAGAGCCTTTCTGAACACACAGATGAGATCTACAGCGGTCCGAAGACCGATATTCCACGTGGAGAGCGGTCAGCATCTTTTTACGTAAAATGACGTTTCTGACGTCACAGGGGAAAAGATTCTCTGTACACAATCTTTGACGCTGGGAAGTGGTTGCAATTTTGTATGGGACAAAGCAGAGCCGTCTAGTAAGAGAGTTGTGACAATGAACGTTCGAGATTTTAGCGTGATTCGCCATTTTTTGTCCAAAAGAAGCTTTGCATCGGCTGAAACGACCTTTCAGCCCGAGGTATTCATGATATCAATGGAGCTTTGTGTGGGGTATTGTTGTTTTCCGTCAAACGTGATTGGACAAAAAATGGCGCCTATCACGTCATTGTCGTAACTCTCTTACTAGACGGCTCTGGGACAAAGCATTGATGAACGGGGTTAGGGCTGGGCAGAGCCAGAGCCGTCTAGTAAGAGAGTTGTGACAATGACCGTTCGAGATTTTAGCGTGATTCGCCATTTTTTGTCCAAAAGAAGCTTTGTATCGGCTGAAACGACCTTACAGCCCGAGGTATTCATGATATCAATAGAGCTTTGTTAGAGGTATTGTTGTTTTCCGTCAAACGTGATTGGACAAAAAATGGCGCCTATCACGTCATTGTCGTAACTCTTTTACTAGACGGCTCTGGGCGAATCACGCTAAAATCTCGAACGGTCATTGTCACAACTCTCTTACTAGACGGCACTGGGGCTGGGGTGAGGGGGGGGGGGGGGAGGGATGGTTGGTTGTATGACGAAGATGTGTTTCAGGCTGTTTGTGGGGGCGGGGTGGGGGGGGGAGGGGGGTGGGGCTCAAAGATACACGATCCAATCGGGATCTGATTCACACCAGTTGTACAATGTTTCGCTAGAGCTAAACATGCATGCCAAGTAGGCCTACAAATGAGATACAAAATACAAAGTAGAAATTATGGATATGATACGGTAAACTATCACACATACATCCAATACTGTGAGTGACATGGGGGATTAACACGTAAAACCTCTACCCAGCACACACACACCCTTCTTCCCAGCAGGTTAAAATCCAGACAGGATAAACCTTGATGCGATCTTGCGGGAGGGGTGGGGGTTAGGTTGAGGGCGTAATAAATAGATATTCAAATGAATGTGTCCGATATTATATTAACACTGGTATAATTACATTATTTTTTCGATGTGCCAGCGATTAGACAAATGATTGACTTGTTTGTTGGCGGAAATTTACATGTAATGCTAGGCCTACTCTGTGATCAGGCATAATGGTTATACTGTAGAATGGTATGCCACACAGTTTCGAGAAATCTCGTTGTGAGGCCTATAAATTAATTATTTGCTTTCTTCTACATTTATATATTGGAAAGCAATACAATATCAATCGATCTTTAGTTTATACGCATTACCTTCATATAACAAGTGCTACCAACCTGAAAATAAGGATATAGGTGTGTTATAGTGGGAATGATCTTGGCAATATTTTAACAAAATCACAGTTTCGACCTCTACTGAAACAAACGCTCAAATATCGATTCTTTTGCATATTGAATCGGGTTCATTACAGTAAGAACTCTGATATTGTCCGTTTAGGCCAACGCACCCCCTCCTTCTCCTCTGGTTCGACCCACTAACCCCTCATTGAGATGTAGGGCCATGTCCGTAGTTTCTGGTGTTCGTATCGATATACACAATACACGTAGGCTACTCATATTTTAAAAATTCTGCCACACCGTTTTTCTACAACATGTCAGCCAAAAACTGAAAGCTCAGGGATCGATTCCCGTTTAGAAGCATACTGTGTGCTAGACCCATAAGAAGACGTTGGGTTGTAGCCTTTTTCACACAAAAATGCTGCTCTCAAAGGATTGCACCATTTAACCCAAATTAAGCAGAAAATGTGGACTCGAGTGTGGACTCAGGGCCGGTGATTTGGGGCCCGCCCAGGGGCCCCAAAAGCAGCTGAAGCCTCATTCGTTAAATGCGCAGGAGCATTCTGTGACGCTCCCGATTTCAATTTTGAACTTCTCAGACAATTTTATGCAAATTATCTGAATTCAAGATCATGTTCCAGATTTAGACATTGTCACCTTGATTTTTAGATCATTCATTTCAAGGGATTTTTAAACAACATTCTTCTTAGGTGGCGGGCAGCAGAAGAATATGGGGATTTATGTCTAGATATATATTTGCAATGTTTTTTTAACAGGAAAATCACACTGTTCAATATACTGTAACGTATTGGATTTGTTTGTTTTACGGCAACAGTTGATTTTTTTTCTTTCAAAATAACCTGCGTCTAGCCCACCCCAATTCTCGTACACGCTCGCTGCGCCTGGTTGTGGCGGGCTCATTAGCTTTCATTAGGATTCAAGATTTTAGGAGAGAGAGGTGGGGGGGGGGGGGAGTGGGGGGGGGGGGGGGTTATTGGCAGAATATCATTGTATGCGTGATCGTATTCCGATTCAACAACAACGATAATCTGCGTAAAAAAGTTCCCTGAAAAATGGCGCCCGCCTAAAATTTCACCCCCTAGGTCTGGGCCTAGTTGGTCTGTGCGGTTATAGGCCTACGGCTCTGATAATGCTAGCTTTTTTGAGCTGAAAGAATTAAATCGCCGTTTGATTGGTCTACTGAGGTGAAGTAGACCTGCCAAAAATATTGGCATACGTTTGTCAAGTTACATCACGATACGCATATCGCTGAACTACAGACAGAAGCTATTGAGGGTAGGCCCTATATGTAGGCCTGTGTAAACTGGCTATGCCATGGATCATTCGGGAAGTAGAAAAGGCTGACACCTTCCCGATGTGTAGAACCTCCGCCGACACTACGTACGGTTACCCATGCTGCATAATTACAAAATTCCCATACCTGTTGATATAGTAGTGATGAATGGAATCCCTCCAAAAACCCGCAATTAAACAACCACCTGCAAACGACAAACGTCTTTACCAGCGCGGTCGTTCCCCCGTGATGTCACAGATCACAAAGAACGTAAAATGCCAATAATCTCTCGCAACAGCTTTCAGGTCAATTTCTCGACAACCCGAGCCCTAACTGATACCATTTCTGTTGTCTACATACTCAGTAGATGCTTAACTTCATTATTAAAACAAGTCACTTTTTCGTGTCCATGGCCCTTTAAGCGAATTTTGGATCATTGTGCACCTGTCAAACGTGTGGTCATACCCCACCGGTACATACAGCGAGAGCCGTGGATAACCACCACACTTGTCAAATGCAGTAGGAAACGCGACAGATTGTATGGTAAAGCAGTTGGCAGGCCTAGGGATAGTGTACAGTACATCAAATATATACGCTATAGAAATATTTATAATTCTGCAAAGAGGCAGGCAAAGGTTCTGTATTACAGAGAATTATTGACTGAATACAAAGACGACATTCGTAAAACATGGAGGGTTTTAAATTCAGTGATAGGATGTGCTAGAGACAAGAGTACACTCGTTGATATATTTATAGTTGACGGTGTGCCTGTAAATAACAGTGACACAGTAGCTAATGAGTTCTGTAAATATTTCTCGAATATCTGAAAACAATATGCGGAAGCCATACCTGCTTCCTCAAAATCGTCCCAATACTATATATGGGAAACAGCCCCAATCAAAACTCATTCTTCCTTTTCCCTACTAACACGGACGAAGTATGTGAATTGATTAATTCATTTAAATCCAAAAAATCGTGTGGTGACGCTGGAATTTCTATGTCACTTTTGAAGGACCTCCGAGAATGCTGCAGCCACCCTATATCCATATTGATCAATTTATCATTTGAAAAAGGGTCAGTACCGGACTCTACTAAATTGGCACGTGTCATTCCTATTTACAAGTCCAAGTCGAAAGATCAATTCACAAATTACAGACCAATCTCACTTCTTTCGAATATATCCAAAATCGTCGAGAAAGCAGTCCACAAACGCCTGTATTCATTTGTCACGCGAAATTCAATCTTATATGAAGGGCAATATGGCTTCAGACCGAAACGATCTACAATCGACGCCCTTGTGGACTTCACGGCCAATGTCCGCCCTTGATAAAGGTGAAAAGTGCATTGCGGTGTTTCTGGACCTCTCCAAGGCATTTGACACTATTAACCATAACCTTCTATTGGATAAGCTCCAATACTATGGTATTCGCGGTCTTGCCTTGGAGTGGTTCAGGAGCTACTTATATGATAGACGGCAGTATGTCCTTTATAAGAACACCTGTTCTATCCCTCGCTCCGTGGAATTTGGCGTTCCACAGGGGTCAGTACTGGGTCCGTTATTGTTTACTTTATATGCAAATGATATACCCCGATTATTACATCATAGTAACGTAATTTTGTTCGCAGATGATACGACTGTTTTTCTCACTGGGAAAAATGAATCGAGTTTGTACAATCAAATGAACATTGACCTCAATATCTTGGGCGATTGGTTTAGAGAAAACCAACTATCGGTGAATGCTTCCAAAACTAAATACATACTCTTTTCTAGGAAGACCAATATTTCGGCGGAACATCATCATTTATATGTCGGCGGAGATATCATAGAGAAGGTACAAGTCATGAAATTTCTAGGTATTTATATGGACCAAAATTTCACCTGGGAAACCCATCTTGAGTACGTCAAAAAGAAAGTTGCTTCTGGTCTATTTGCTATCAATATGTCAAAACGATGCCTTTTTGAGGCGCACAAAAAATCCTGTACTACAGCTTGATTTATCCATTCTTAACATACGGTGTCTTGCTCTGGGGAAAAGCTTATCAGTGTTATTTGAATAAAGTTTTTGTCATACAAAAACGAGCGATACGAGCAATTCCAGGTGCAAAATATAATGATTCCTCCTCTCCTCTCTTTAAACATTTAGGTGTGTTGAAACTAAGCGATATTTATAAATTGAATATGGTATTTTCTGCATACGTTTTTCATTGAACGAACTACCTGATGCATTGCTAAACATTTTTGAGGTGCATGGTAGTACTCATGGACACAATACACGTCACAGTACTGACCCCCAGCCGCCGCGGGTAAATTATGACATTATGAAAAGGAGCTTTCTGTATTCCTGCCCTCGTTATTGGCTAACACTTGATGAACGTATCAGGACGTCTTTGTCGAAAGCCATCCTCAAAAGAAAACTCTCGAACCATCTCCTGAGCTCATATTAACCAGTGTTAACTGCTAGTACATTTTAGCCGTATAATGTGTCACTGTTTTATATGCCCACTATGTAGTTTTTTTTCGAATTTTAAATGTTGTGTACACTCTCTGAATCTCAGCTGTTTCATGATCTCGCATCAGTAGCTTGAAGTTAAACTTAGTCAAGATGGAAGGTTTCTCAACCACCTCTTTACAGTGTATTAACCCTGGAGCACATTACACCTTTACCTAGTTGCAATGAAACACCCAAATATCACTCTGTAGCTACTATTCTTACCAGAGCTTGGTCCTTCATCATCCCTTATCTGCCATGCCCTCTGTGTATTTATACTAGGGACTTACATATAAGTTATTCGTCATTAATGTCATTGTTCCTGTCTGTGTACTATGTATTATATGCTATAATTTATCTGTATGGAAGTCACGGCACTCGCGTGTTACAGACAATTGTCTCCCGTGGCTTCCATGAATGTGCAGCAGCCATGTATTATCGTATTGTATTGTTATATGAAATTATTTGCTACAGTGCACATTTGAAATAAACTCTATCTATCTCCGTCTCCGGCTCCGTCTCCGGCTTTACCAACATCAAAAATATACTAAGTTCCAAGACGGAAAACCTTCTAAATATCACCAATACGGAACCGAATGAACCTTTAAACACATATACATTTTAATAAACGGTAATTTAAGCCTAATATCACAAAACACTGCTAGAATTACCTAGGGGAAACTTTTGGGAACACCCCAAACCGTTACAATACAAACGACCTGCCGAACTCGCTCAAAAACTGTCAATCAATACTCTTCGCAGACGACACTACCATTCATCATAGTGGTAGTGACCCGAAACAACTTTATGTCAATGTCAATAATGATTTTTCTAAACTCAGTGACTGGTTCAGAGCGAACCAACTCTCCGTGAATGCTAGTAAAACCAAATCAATGCTTTTTTCTAGAAATAAATTTCAGGTGAATAGCTCCCACCAGCTATACCTTAATAACGAATCCTTAGAACAAGTTCATAAAACAAAATTTCTAGGGATAGTCATGGATGACAAATTACAATGGACCGACAACATTGAGTACTGTAGAAATAAGATATCAAGCGGGCTATATGCCCTCAATGCAAGCAAAAATATTCTGAAAACAGATCACTTAAAAATTTTATACTACAGCTTAATCCATCCTTTCTTACTGTACGGCAATGTACTCTGGGGTAACGCATGTAAAAAACATGTAACTAAGCTGAGCATCCAACAGAAAAGAGCTGTTCGAACTATCGGAAAAGCCACTTATATTGAACACACCTCACCACTTTTTAAAACACTTGATATCGTCAAACTTGGTGATCTGCACGAAATACAGCCTACTACTTTTGTGTTTGAGGCACTACAGGGTAAATTACCCAAGTCCTTGGACGGGGTCCTGCAATTCTATCCCGATAATCACGGTCATCATACAATACTTCCGAAATGTAATATTATCGCCACTAAGAAAAGCCTCGTATTTGAAGCGCCAAACCTTTGGTTGAAGCTGGATGATAAATTTAAATCGTTACCAAACAAGAAAATATTCAAACAGAATATGAAAAAAGAAATCACCAATAAGTATCAGTACTTTTATTTGAACGTTGGAAGCAGTAAACCTTCACACGAGGACACTCTGTCTTCATCCGTTACCTTCTTTTTTCTCATTTGTTGCATGCATATTTAGTTATGTTTCCTTTTCATTTTCTTATGTTCTTATATGTTTTGTTTAAAAGTACATACATAGTCTGTCTATGTTTTTATTCTTTGCATGTTGCCATGTTTTCCGTGTGATCCTCATAAATACATATCACATGCATGTGTATATAAGTTTTCAAGTTCCATGATTGATTTATGTAATATTAATTAAGAGTGACACTGCCTACTCGTAAATATTGAAGTCGATGTACAATTTTGTTCTATTTTAGGTTACAGACTATGTCTTGAGTGTTTCTCCTTGAAAGATGCATATGGAAATGTAATTGCTCATTGTACATGCTTTGTTATATCATCTTTCTCAATAAACAACAACAACAACAACAACAACAGCAACAACAACAACAACAACCGATCATGCCACCAGAGGAGGACCCGAGTCAGCTGACACAGACTGAGGACAGCTTGTTGATGTACACTACTTGATAGAAGAACTGAGCTTCTCAGTGATGCAAAGCCGGAGAGACAGCTCTCATCTCCAGGATATTGGTATGTTCTTCTTGCTGCGAACGAGACCACAATCCCAAGACTTCGTGAGTCACAGTGAGCACCCAAACCCTGCAGAATTGTGTCCATAAAGAGATGCCTGGAGGGAGGAGGCGGACGAAATGGAAGCTCTCAGAACACATACATAGGCCTACGCGTAGATGGGACCCAACTACCAACGCAGTTCATCTACAATCTGTCCTGCCCTAACTAAGCCATGTTCCCGGATACTTGCGACCAGTTTTCTTGAATTTTGTGTTGCATCGACCACGCACTGCAGTTATAAACCCAAATATTCGAGTATTTGTTCATAAAGATAAACATTGTTCGGTGCCATAGGCAAGGGAGGAATGCCAATATGACTTTAGCTGCAGTTACTGACACTTCACTACGTCAAATCCATAACTAGGCCTATTTATGTCCACGTCTTGAAGTGTCTCATCTTGAAAGTTTTCGGGCGCTGTAGATATATTACCCTAGTTTCTCAAATATACACATTGTTTGGTGTAATATGCAACGGAGGTGTGCATAAATTTCTTTGCAGTTTCTGGTACTAATTACTTATTCCGTCATCTCCATGACTGACTATGTCAACCCGTTACCAGATATTGTCAGTCCGTAACCGACTTACAAAATATTGTAACGGTTTTGGGGCGTACCCAAAGGTTTCCCCTAGGTAATTCTGTTAGTGTTTTGTGATATTATGGTTAAATAACCGTTTATTAGGGTGTATATGTGTTTAAAGGTTCATACGGTTCCGTATTGTTAATGTTTTAAAGGTATTCCGTCTCGGAACTTAGTAATTTATGATGTTGGTAAAGCCGGAGACGGATCCGGAGACGGAGACGGAACCGGAGACGGAGCCGGAACAATGGAGTACAAAAACGTAATGACGTTATTTCCGGAAGGTCATGTGATCAGCCTCGTTTTTGGTTTAAAAGGTGACGTGTCAGCCACTGATTGGTTCTAGAGTGTTTTTAGAAATCCGGAAAATATCAGTGTTTTGGCGGACTATGACGTCACAATAGGTTGGTCACGTGACGTGGGTCTCAGGTCTATAAAAGCCCCCGCTTCACAGCGGACGGCGGAGTTGGTGTCCTGACGTCGACCTGTGCAGACCCCTTCTCCCATAGCAGAGTACTCCCTTGTTCCGGATAGAGTCATCCAGATGATAGCAGTTAAGTCTTCCGACTGTGAACTTGGAAAATAAACATGAAAACTTCAACCGAGTTGTTTTTCCGTGTTCGTTAGGGAACTGGAAGTTATAATAAAGTTAGTTTCCCGGAAAAGACAGTTATACGGAGTAAAGGGAGATAAGACTACAGTCGGTTAAGACCAAGTTGTAAAGACGTCTTAGGGTGATCCAAGAACCCAGATCACTGAGGAAGGAGACGGAGACGGAGACGGAGGTGGAATTCGACGGAGCAACTACGGAGGCGGTATCGGACGGAACAGTTGCAGAGACGGGAACGACGAAGCAGTTGCAGAGGCGGTACCGGACGACGGAGTTGCAGAGGCAGTACCTGACGGAGCGGTTGCGGTAACCGGAAGTGGGAACACTTCCGAGATACTCCATTTCAGGTGCAGTCGCAGGTTGCGGTGAGGCGGAGCCAACCGGAGCAGATTGCAGTGCGGCGGAACCTGGCAGAGCGGTTGCAGTATTCGGAAACGGCAACGTTCCCGGATTCTTTATTCCAGGCGCAGTCGCAGTTTGCAGTAAGACGGAAAACGAGGGAGCTGTTGCAGTAAAGCGGTTTCCCGACGGAGCAGTTGCAGTACCCGGAGACGGAAACGCCTCCGGATCCTTACTTTACAGGTGCAGTTGCAGATTAGCAGTTGGACAACGGTTAAGAGGTCCATTCCAGACCACGCTACCAACCTTAGAGACTTCTAGCCGGAGTTCAACCGTACAGCAGTAGCAGTTTCCCGGAGTTTTACCGTTTCAGCTCCGGTTAAACAACAACTCACCCACCTCCCTGGAAAACCGGTTCATCAAGACGTCACAGAAGGGTGCAAACCCGTTACAACTTTTTGGTGGCAGCGGTGGGATCATCTGCAGTATGACTACTAGACGGGGCAAATTGGCGGAACAGCAGCTGAAGGCAGCCGTGTCGGACACGGAGCAGCCTGTAGGAGCTGAGCCGTTGCAGATGCCGGTTGCGGAAAAGGAAGCAGTTCGTCCTGCCGAGCGAAAGCTGTTGCAGCCGGAAATGCAGAAAGCAGTTGCAGAAGAGCCCCTTCGGGTTCCTCAAGGAGTACAGCCTGCAGAGCAGTTAGCAGAGGCGGAAATTAACTTTCCGGACCAGGCTGGCGATCGGGAACCGGATGCGGACCCGGAAGGCGGAGAGAATTTAGTCGACAACCTGACCAGATTACTGGCGACCCAAATGGAGGTGTTTCAGCAGCACCTGGCAGTAACCGGAAAGCAGCAGCAGGCAGAAGCAGTACAACAACCAGCACCAAGGGCAGGAGTAGCCAGATTAATGACATACGACGGAACTGATCCTTGGCCGGAGTATGAGGCTCACCTCCTTGAATACGCTCGGTACTACCGTTGGACAGCAGAGGAAAAGGCGCTGAACTTATGCAGTTCCCGAGCGGATTTAGAATGCTTCAACTGTGGCCGGAAAGGGCATTTTGCCCGAGATTGTAGGCAGCCGAAGCAGCAGCAGCAGCGGCGTCAACCACAACAGCAGCAGTCGCCGCGACAACAGCCGCAGCAGCAGCAGCAACAACTGCAGCAGCCACGACAGCAGCAACAGCAGCCGGAAAACTAGAGCGGGTCGCGGAAAAGGGGAAATCCGGGACCCGGAAGAGAGGACACCCCCATAACCGGCAGGTGGTTCACGGACCCGGTCCCAGGGGCGAGGTGGGCATGTGTGTGACAGCCAGAGTATGCGGAGAGCCAGTAATGCTGATAATCGACACCGGCAGCACTGTCACAATGCTCAACCTACAAACCTGGGAACGGATCCGGAAACCCGGAATGAAGCTGAAGCGGTCGCCGATACGTCTTTCAATGGTTGACGGAAGTAACATACGGACACATGGCCGGAAAGAACTCCCACTCAACATCGCAGGAGTAGCTGAGACCGTGACGTTCGAGATTGCAGACTGTGAAGACGAAGGAATACTGGGAATGGATTTCATCCGTTCCCGGGTATCCGGCATAAATTTCGACCGAATGACCATGCAGATGGGCAGCCAGGAGGTGTTCCTCACCATGTTCGAGCAGACCAGGGAGCCGTTTCCGATCAACGCTGTAGCAGATTACCAAATTCCGCCGGAAACGGAACAGCTGATTATAGGACAAGCAGAGAGTGTCCGTGAAGCAGAAGGAGTACTAGAAATGCCGCAGGAGCCTACTGAGAAAAGACCTTGGCTGATCGGGAGAACTTTATCCCGGATAAAGCAAGGAACAGTCCCGGTTCGAGTGATCAACGTGATGGCAGAGCCGGTAATCATCAAGAAAGGAGCGCAGTTGGCGACGATGACCACCTTAGCAGCCGGTTGCAGTGTTGTGCCGTTGGCGGAGCGGAGCCGGAAGGTGCAGATTTCCACGGAGTCGGAGGCCGGGCGGAATTGGAACGGGTACGAGAAGCTGCGGCAGTTAGCAGAGCAGACCCAGGATGCAGTGCCGAGTCATTTCCGCGAGAGAGTAACCGACCTCCTATTTCGGAATAAGCTGACCTTCAGTAATGATGCCGGAGAACTGGGGCAGACCAACGAGGTACAGCATCAGATAAACACGGGCAGTCACCGGCCGATTAAGCAGCCAACCAGACGAATTCCGCCAGACAAGAGAGAGCTGGTGAGCAGTCTGATTCAGGAGATGAAAGACAAGAACGTCATTGAAGAAAGTAGCAGTCCGTGGGCTTCCCCGATTGTCCTCGTAAAGAAAAAGGACGGGACCACCCGGTTCTGCGTCGATTACCGGCGGTTAAATGCAGTCACGGAGAAAGATGCTTATCCGTTGCCGAGAATAGACGACACCATAGCAGCCTGTGCAGACGCCAAATGGTTCTCCACTCTCGACCTGACCAGTGGCTACTGGCAGGTCGGGATGGATGAAGACGCCCGGAAAAAGTCGGCCTTCTGTGTTCCTGGCGGCCTTTACCAGTTCAAAGTGATGAGTTTCGGCTTGTGCAATGCTCCGGGTACGTTCGAGCGGTTGATGGAGAAGGTGCTAGGCGGTTTGTCCTGGAAGACCTGCCTCATATATCTGGACGACATCATAGTCTACAGCAAGACCCTGGAGGATCACATCCGTGATCTTCAGGAGGTGTTCAGCAAGCTGAGAGAGGCAGACCTAAAAGTCAAACCGTCAAAATGCAAGTTCTTCCAGCAGGAGGTGTCTTTCCTAGGTCACATAGTCGGCAGAGACGGTATCCGCACCGACCCGGCAAAAACGGAGGCAGTACGGAAGTGGCGGACACCCACCAACCTGACGGAGCTGCGCAGTTTTCTGGGACTTTGCTCCTATTACCGGAAGTTCGTGCCGAAGTTCTCCGAGATTGCAGCGCCGCTGAATCACTTGACGGAAAAAGGGGTGCCGTTCCGGTGGCAGACGGAGCAAGAGCAGGCATTTGCAGAGCTGAAGAACCGCCTAGTATCGGCACCGATACTCGGGTACCCAAGGGAGCAAGGCCGATATATCCTGGACACGGACGCCAGTGACACCGGGCTGGGAGCAGTACTGTCACAGAAGCAGGGCAATCAGGAGCGGGTGATAACCTACTTGAGCCGCAGCCTAACCAAAGAAGAACGGAGATACTGTGTCACCCGGAAGGAGCTCCTGGCGGTTGTGTTTGCGGTACAGAAGAATAAGCAGTACTTGCTGGGACGACACTTCCTTCTTCGCACGGATCATGGCAGTCTTACCTGGCTTATGAATTTCAAGGAGCCCCAGGGGCAGGTAGCCCGGTGGATTGAGCTTCTGAGTGAGTTTCATTTCGACATCGAACATCGTCCGGGGCGAATCCATAATAATGCGGATGCCTTGTCCAGATCCCCATGCAGCCAATGCGGAAAAATCGACTGGAAACAAGCCAAGATAGACGCCTGGAACTACGGAGAAAGGATCCGGCAGATACGAAGTGAAGAAACTCCTCAGCCCAAGCCAAGGAAGGGGGGACGCCGGAAGCGGTCAAGGGGATCGGGCGGAGAAGCAGAGGTGACGGAGAAAGCAGCGTCCCGGAAGCCGGCTGCGGTTGCCGTGACGGAGAAAGCAGCGTCCCGGAAGCCGGTTGCGGTTGCGGTGACGGAGAAAGCAGCGTCCCGGAAGCCGGTTGCGGTTGCGGTGATGGAGAAAGCAGCGTCCCGGAAGCCGGTTGCGGTTGCGGTGACGGAGAAAGCAGCGTCCCGGAAGCCGGTTGCGGTTGCGGTGACGGAGAAAGCAGCGTCCCGGAAGCCGGTTGCGGTTGCGGTGACGGAGAAAGCAGCGTCCCGGAAGCCGGTTGCGGTTGCGGTGACGGAGAAAGCAGCGTCCCGGAAGCCGGTTGCGGTGACGGAGAAGGCAGTTCCAGGAAAAGCGGATGCGGTTGCAGAGCAGATTAGGCTGGCGGAAAATGCAGACCAGGATACTGTGCTGGGGCAGAAATATCGACCAGATGATTTGCGGAGAATGCAGCAAGCAGAACCTTGGTACCCACTGGTGACATCGCTGATCGACGGGAGCGGTACAGCTGGCAGTGCAGACTTTTCCAGTATGAGCAGCGAGGAGAAAGTGCTGTACGGGATGCGGAAGACCTTGCTGAAAGTCGACGGAGTAGTCTACCGGAAATGGAAAACGGCAGAAGGAACCAGCCGAATGCAGTTAATAACCCCGAAGGAGCTGAGACAGGAGATTTTCCGTCTGGCCCTCCAGAGCCGGACGGGAGGACACCTCGGAAGCAGAAGGATGGCGGCTAGCATTCGGAGGCGGTATTTCTGGCCGGCTATGATGCGGGACATAAAGCAGTGGGTGCTGAGCTGTGACGAATGTGCGTCAAGAAGTATGCAGAACTTGAAACGATCTCCGATGCAGAAATACCGGGTTGGAGCGCCCATGGAGAGGGTGGCAATGGACGTGATGGGTCCGTTACCTAAATCCACCCGGGGGAACCGGTACATCTTAGTAATCGGCGATTACTTCACCAAGTGGGTAGAGGCTTACCCGATGCCGAATCAGGAAGCGGTGACGGTTGCGGACATATTCGTCAACCAGTTTGCAGCGCGGTACGGCATCCCGATGGAGATCCACACCGACCAAGGCAGAAATTTCGAGTCCGACTTGCTGAGAAATGTTTGCAGAATCCTGGGGATTCACAAGACACGGACAACCGCTTTCCGACCTCAGTCGGACGGTTTCATTGAGCGATTCAACCGGACGCTGCAGCAGATCCTGAGCCTGTACGTAAGCGAGCGGCAGACCAACTGGGATCAGCTAGTACCGTTGGCGATGGCAGCTTACCGGAGTACCCCGCAGGAGACAACCGGGCAGAGTCCCAACTTGCTGATGCTGGGCAGAGAAGTCAACACTCCGGTAGAGTTACTGATTGGCAGACCGCCGGGAGAATCAACAGCAGAAGTAACAGAGTATGGCAGTCAGCTCCGGGAGCGACTAGAAGCGGTATACAAGGCGGTTCAAGCGAAATCTGGCAGAGAAATGGAACGGCAGAAGAAGCTGTACGACCGGAGGAAGGTCGACAATCAGTTCCAGCCAGGAGACCGAGTGTGGATGGCGATCAAAACACGGAAGAAGGGCAAAGCTCCCAAGTTGCAGAGGAAGTGGAGCGGTCCAAAGCTAGTGCTGAGCAGATTTACCGACGTGACCTACGAGATTGCAGAGAGTGAAACTCGACAGAAGGTGGTTCACTTCGATTTGCTGAAACCGTATAATGGTGTCAAGCATCCGAGATGGATGAAGCGGAGAATGGCGGATTCCTGGAGGCAGACGGAGCCGCCGAAGCAGAGTAGTGTTCCGGAGACGGAACCGACGGTCTCTGAGTCGGATACGGACTCGGAGTAAAGCCGCAGAGGACGCAGAAATATGAGAAGACGGAGTGAGCTGTAGAGCAGGAGAAGGAGATAGCTGAGACCCTGGTAAAACGTTGAGTTCCGGCAGAGAGCGACCGCAAGAAGTTGGAACAGTGAGCAAGTGCTGGTTCCGGAAACAGGGCGGAGAAAGGAAGCAGAGCGGAAAGCGGTGCAGAGACCGGATAGAGACATCCTAGAGGTTCTGACTGGGTTGAGCGTTTAGTCAACCAGTCCAGGGTAGCGGCCAGGGGTCCAGAAGAACCTGGGTTAGCGGTCTAGTATCTCCAGAGAAGCAGCTACACGTCTTCCGTATTCGGAGAATTAAGACGGAAAAGTTTTCCAGCTGTAGACATCCGACCGGAGTTTCCACTTAGCAGAGACAGTAAACCGACTGCAGATTGACAGAAACGGAGAAACATCACCCCAGATAGGAAGGCGCCTCCTTCTGGACAGAATGTATGCAGTTTCCAGTGTCGACAAACAGTAATACCAGTGAGCAGATATGCAGTTGAAGAAGCATTACAGATGGCGGAAACGCCCAACTTGCAGTCTAGATGTTCGTCTGAGAGGCAGATTCAACTGGCTGAGACTCTATTCAACCCTCCTGATGGCAGAGATACTTCAAAATTGCAGATACTTCGCACGGAGAAGCAGTTGAAAGGGAGCCGGAAAAACCCGGAGAAGCCGGTTGAGCCGGAGACGGACACCTCTCGGTTAACGGTTGAGTTTTTGCATAATTGTGACGTCACTCCTGAGGCAGCCAATCAGCGTGGAGCTTTTCAAATCACGTGAGCAGAAAGGGTATAAAAGGGCCTTGAAATCGGGCTCTGACAGCAGTTGGAGAGCAGACCTCGAGCTGTGCACATCGCAGACAAAGTTTGGCGGAATCGAATCAAGTCCAGCATTTTCCGGCAGCGACAGATTTTGCAGTGAAAAACGACTAAGTGTTTCCCGGAAGACCACCAGTCCGGAGAAGCGGTGCAGAAGCGGTGCAGTAAAAGCGGTGCAGTAGATCGACAATTTCAGTTTCCCGGCCTTCCGGAATGGCCTACTCGGCGTTCCTTGAAAGACAAGATCGCGGCCGGAGCAGAGATTGGGCAAGCCCTCAGCCACTGGATTATAGCCGGCTGTGTAAGCGGTGTGACCGGATGTTCGAGAGTGCGAGGGACAGGAGACGGCATGTGTGCCCAGCCCAGAGATTTCATTGCTGTTTGTGTGCCTTCTACGGCAACCGGGCGAACGACCTTAGGCGGCATCTCCGGGAGATGCACAGCTGGAAGTACCCTTCCGGGAACCGTCCTCCTCAGGACGAGGCTACCCTCAACCATGTGGGAACCTTTGATTCGGCCTGGCGGGGAACAGCAACGCAGTCCCGGCGAAGGCGGTTCCGGAGATTCTGCACACAGTCACCTAGGGAGAATCCAGTTCCGGAAACTTATGCGGACCAGCTTCCGTTTGGACCTGACTGGGATGCCGGAGCAGCAGCCCCCATCGAACAGCCGGAACCGATCGATCCTCCGGTTTGGGTTCCGGATCCGCAGGGCTGTCTTAGGGCAGCGGAAGACTCATCTCCGGAAGATTGGGAGCCGGAACTGGTGATATCAAAGAAACCAGAAGAGGAAGTTCAGCCGGTGGAAGACTGGGAGGCAGAGATCCGGGTGTGGGAATATAGACCACCTTCTCCCACCTCGGATACGGAATCGGAGACTTCCGAGTACCACACCGCGGATGAGGAGGAACCTTGAGGCGGATGGCAGAGTAGCAGTGGCAGAGGCGGATGGCAGAGTAGCAGTTGACGGAGACGGTTGGCAGTTTGGCGGAGACGGAAGAAGCGGTGGCAGTTAGCAGCAACAACACGAAAAAAAAAAAAAATTATTTATCCAACAAGACCACCAGGAGGCATTGCAGTTTGCTGAGCAGCCAATTACCAAGCAGATAAGCCAGTCACGTGACTTCCAGAGACTATAAAAGGGGCAGTTAGCTGTTACCGGACGCAGAAGGCAGTTTGCTGTAGCTGAGTCAACATCGACACCAAAGCAGAGAATCAGAATGCCGAAAGTAAAGACAACACCCTGCAAGCCCCGCCCTCACCGGTGTAGGGACTGCAACCTTGAATTCAAGAGCAAGCACACGTTGCTCCGGCATGTCACGGAGCAGCACACGAGTGAAGTCACTGTCTTCGCCTGTCCGCAGTGTGACCATTGGAGCAGACGGAAAGAGGGGACACAGAAGCATCTGCAGTCCCGGCACGCAATGGATGCAAACCCGATACGACTAAGGGTGGGCAGAGAGCAGTTTGAGGAGAAAAGCCTCCGGTCCAAGATGACCCCACGGAAAAGCAAGAAGCCGGTAACACGGCATGACCAGTTGTCGGATACGGAGTCGGAGTCGGGAGGTTCGGTTTCGTCCCGGTACCATTCCGGTACCCAGTCGGTGGCCACACTAGCAGCCGACGTTTCGTCCACGGAGGCGGAGAGCAGTTCGGAAGAGGAAGCGGAGCTGAAAATCATGGCAAGTGAAGACGAGTTGCAAGAACCAGGAGACCCGAAGCCGGTCAAGCCGCCTGTGACCCGGAGTTCTTCCCGGAACACCTCCCGGAAAAACAGCCCAGACCCATCTCGAGGTACCGGAGCCGATCGAGACCGCGGAAAGAAGCGGAGTCGCAGCCGTTCGCCGGATAAATCCGGACGTCATCAACGACGGGAATATAGGAAGGAGAGCCCAGAGCGAGCCAAAGACCGAGGCGGAGAACGTGGCCGAGAGGAGAAACGACACACCCCACCCAAGTCTTCCGGAGGCAGCGTCAAAGGAAAAGGCAAGGGGGTGTATGACTACAAGTTCCGGCTGTTGGAGGAAGGTTCCAGCGGAGCAACGGCAGAAGTGGGAGTGGCGGACATTGCGGAAATGCAGAGCCGAGACGATGAGGAAGACCTTTTCCGGAGTCCACCTCCGAGAACAACTAGCAGTGGCAGAGCAGTGAGCAGTGTGATTGTCCGGCCCGGAGGCGGAGCAGAAAGCAGATCCAGCGGCCGAGCCGATAGCAGAGCAGATAGCCGAGCCGATAGCAGAGCAGATAGCCGAGCCGATAGCAGAGCAGATAGCAGAGCAGATAGCAGAGCAGATGGCCGAGCGGACAGCAGACCCATTGGCAGATCAGGAGGCAGACCAGAGACCAAAACGGAAGGCGGAACCCGGAGCAGAGCTGGCAGTGAGACGGAGACCCGAGGATCCACGGAGCGAACTTTGCCGGCTACCATTCAAGCAGTAGCCGGAAGCAGAACCAGTTCAGCGGCTAGGGATGACGGAATGGAGTCTTCCGCGTCTGAACGAAGCCATGCGGACGTGCAGAGAGCCCGGAGGAGTATCCTGGTAGACCAAGCCAGAGCTACACCCGGAATCCTGTCTCCGGTGGAGACCCGGCCTCGACAGTCTTCCAGTGAGCGGTCCGGAAGGAGCCAAGTCCGAGCGCCAACCCAGAGTCCACCCTACACATTCTACCCGTTTGGCGGTCCTTCAACTCAACCGTGTCCGTCACATTGTTTCCCGGTGAATATTGGGGGACGGAGCGCTTCCGTCTTTGCGCCCGCAGTCCCGGAGCACGCCAGATACTATGCAGTACGTTGGGGACCGGAGCAGTGGGGACCAGCCGAGATGAGAGACTCCGGCGTCTACGTGGAGACCATGGAGCAGAGAGAGTCACCGTTTGGTCTCGTCCCGACCCGTCAGATCGTCCGGATCCCAGATTGGTCCATCCGGGACGAACGCCTCAGGAATGGGTTCTACGTCCCGCCCCAGTGGAGCCTCCATGATCCGGATCTTCTCCCGGTTGATGCCAGAGGAACAAGCTTCGGACGACCGTTGGTACCACAGACCATTCCACCTCGTCCGCCGTCGGGGAGCAGTTCGCGCCGTGATACTGGTGGGCAGTAGTCGTTGCAAGTCGTCGCAAGTCGTCGCAAGTCATCGCAAGTCAAGTCGGCGCAAGGAGAAGAAAGAAGAACCATTTCCCGGATTCTAGTATAATTAAGAGTTAAAAAGTGGGAAACGGAACAAGCAAGAAATCCGGGTACAGTGACGGTAAACTAGTTAAGAGGTACCAGTACCCGGATCACGGAAACAAGTTGTGTTTGATTTTACGGACAGTTTAACGGTTGACAATTTGTATATTTGTGATATGTGATATTGTTCTGTTCGGGACGAACAGAGTCTAAGGAAGGGGGAGTGTAACGGTTTTGGGGCGTACCCAAAGGTTTCCCCTAGGTAATTCTGTTAGTGTTTTGTGATATTATGGTTAAATAACCGTTTATTAGGGTGTATATGTGTTTAAAGGTTCATACGGTTCCGTATTGTTAATGTTTTAAAGGTATTCCGTCTCGGAACTTAGTAATTTATGATGTTGGTAAAGCCGGAGACGGATCCGGAGACGGAGACGGAACCGGAGACGGAGCCGGAACAATGGAGTACAAAAACGTAATGACGTTATTTCCGGAAGGTCATGTGATCAGCCTCGTTTTCGGTTTAAAAGGTGACGTGTCAGCCACTGATTGGTTCTAGAGTGTTTTTAGAAATCCGGAAAATATCAGTGTTTTGGCGGACTATGACGTCACAATAGGTTGGTCACGTGACGTGGGTCTCAGGTCTATAAAAGCCCCCGCTTCACAGCGGACGGCGGAGTTGGTGTCCTGACGTCGACCTGTGCAGACCCCTTCTCCCATAGCAGAGTACTCCCTTGTTCCGGATAGAGTCATCCAGATGATAGCAGTTAAGTCTTCCGACTGTGAACTTGGAAAATAAACATGAAAACTTCAACCGAGTTGTTTTTCCGTGTTCGTTAGGGAACTGGAAGTTATAATAAAGTTAGTTTCCCGGAAAAGACAGTTATACGGAGTAAAGGGAGATAAGACTACAGTCGGTTAAGACCAAGTTGTAAAGACGTCTTAGGGTGATCCAAGAACCCAGATCACCGAGGAAGGAGACGGAGACGGAGACGGAGGTGGAATTCGACGGAGCAACTACGGAGGCGGTATCGGACGGAACAGTTGCAGAGACGGGAACGACGAAGCAGTTGCAGAGGCGGTACCGGACGACGGAGTTGCAGAGGCAGTACCTGACGGAGCGGTTGCGGTAACCGGAAGTGGGAACACTTCCGAGATACTCCATTTCAGGTGCAGTCGCAGGTTGCGGTGAGGCGGAGCCAACCGGAGCAGATTGCAGTGCGGCGGAACCTGGCAGAGCGGTTGCAGTATTCGGAAACGGCAACGTTCCCGGATTCTTTATTCCAGGCGCAGTCGCAGTTTGCAGTAAGACGGAAAACGAGGGAGCTGTTGCAGTAAAGCGGTTTCCCGACGGAGCAGTTGCAGTACCCGGAGACGGAAACGCCTCCGGATCCTTACTTTACAGGTGCAGTTGCAGATTAGCAGTCGGACAACGGTTAAGAGGTCCATTCCAGACCACGCTACCAACCTTAGAGACTTCTAGCCGGAGTTCAACCGTACAGCAGTAGCAGTTTCCCGGAGTTTTACCGTTTCAGCTCCGGTTAAACAACAACTCACCCACCTCCCTGGAAAACCGGTTCATCAAGACGTCACAGAAGGGTGCAAACCCGTTACAACTTTTTCACCTATGACTCACAATAATCTGTGTGAACTGTGAATATTAGGATGCTGTGAAAATTTTGCAAAACTGCATGTGTACTAGTGCAAATTAAGTTATGTCTATATCCGACCTTTTCATCAGAATATGAGGAATATTTCCAACATATGTCAACCCGTAACCCGAATCAGTTATACCGTAACTATTTTTAGGAAGAGCAGGGCTCTGCTCTTCCTCTATGGTGTTGGCTTTTTTTGGATTTTTGCAATTTTTCTTTTGTTTACATTCTTGAAAGTGCCACTTGGAACCACAACAGGCCATTCAACTGTGGCCAATTTGGAGGGCCCGGGGCCCTTTGGGAGGAAAATGACGCCCGTATACCTAATCATGGTTAATGTAATAAGTTATTAGCGATAATGATCCCAGGAGATCCCAAAAACGGTCGGTGTGTTCCGACCGTTTTTTTTTGTATGTCACCGTTTCATACCCATCACCACTCCCGTTTTGATCTTCACTG
Organism: Terebella lapidaria; assembly: GCA_949152475.1. Lineage (NCBI taxonomy): Eukaryota > Metazoa > Annelida > Polychaeta > Terebellida > Terebellidae > Terebella > Terebella lapidaria. The sequence continues at coordinate 42,511,940 of OX424561.1, read as the reverse complement.
AAATAGTGCTTTCTTGCGATCATATGCACTCAAAGTTTTTTTTGGCATATACATTCCGCACAATATATAGATACTATGGAAGCATGCGCGTAAAAATTTTCTATGTCATTTCCAGCAAAAAGCTAGCACGTTCGAACGATTTGGGTTTGGGTGTGGTAGTATCAAATGCTTTCACGTGTGAACGTAGTAGCTTTGAATCTTTCTACGTGTGAACGTAGAAACCTAAATCTTTCTACGTGCGAACGTGGAAAGGTATAAATGCTTCCACGTGTGAACGTGGTAGCTTTGAAACTTTCTACGTGTGAACGTAGAAACCTAAATCTTTCTACGTGCGAACGTGGAAAGGTATAAATGCTTCCACGTGTGAACGTGGTAGCTTTGAAACTTTCTACGCGTGAATGTGGAAACCAACATCTTTCTACGTTCGAACGTGATAGGTTTTAAAGTTTCTACGTGCGAACGTGGTAGCTTTGGACTTTCTACGTGTGAACGTGGAAGCCTAAAACCTTTCTACGTGCGAACGTGATAAGTTTTAAAGTTACCACGTGCGAACGTGATGGCGCTTAATGCTTCCACGTGCGAACGTGGTAGTTTCGAACTTTCTACGTTCGAACGTGCAAGGTTTTTAATAGACAAAACCACAAAAAAAATTTCCCGCACCTGTCACCTATGGGCTTCCGTAAGATACAGTATGTTATTGCAAAAATGAAAAACAATTGATACGGCAACATAATAATTATCGTTTTAGTGGTGGTATTCCATATTCCAGTAGGCAAATTCTATCAGCCTGTGGCCCCCGAGCCAGTCAGTCAGCCAGCCAGATAGTCACTGAATTGTCCAATCAGGAAGCTGTCTTGGCGGACATACCACATGTTTATGAACTACACGTGGATATAATTATATGCAAATTATCACGTCAGCGCACTTGGGTCAAGGTCAAAATGCTCCCACGAAATCGTGGAATCTGCTGAGTGCGGTATTTGTGGAAGTACTTATTACGACCCAAATAAATGGTCTTTTCTATGACTCTTTCCTACTTCACTGGGAATATACCTACTGAAGTGAAGCGAGATTTCACGAGATTTGACTAGGAACAGTAACAACCAGAGAAACAACAAAACTTGGCAGATTTGCCGAACTTTTACAGTACACTTTGTCGGGGGGGGGGGGGGGGACTTAGTTTCCTCCTGAAATAAGCAGAAACAAATGGATACTAGCTCATTTATCATGTTTATGATAGTTTTTTATTGCCGACGAAAATTGTCAGTGCTGAATTTTGATAGCAGTCACGCTAGCGGCAATTTTGGTTGTTTGACAGGTTGACGGTCTCTGCTGAGAGTGACACTCATTCGCTCACATATAATCGCGCATATAAGGACATATTCTTATATCCGGAATATTGCGTTTTGGGGCTCTCGCCAAAAAAACAAAGTGTCTCGAATATAGGGACATGTTCTTATATTCGAATATAAGGACACCCCCAATAACCCGCATATAAGAACATGGTAAACTCAATTAAATAATAGCCACATTAACCTTCGTGTGCAAGTAGCATAGACGAGTCATAACCACCACTGATGTCAAATTACATTATATATATGTTGGCTTACATAGGTATTGGAGGCCTATTTTCAATAAGCCCCCAATAATCTCGTGTATATATATATTACCGACAGTGGTCGTAAGCCTGGCAGCACGTGATAGCACGTGAAATGGGTGTCCTCATATTCGGAACATCTTAACGTTTTCGGCGCCAAAACCCAAGTGTCTCCTTATAAACGAATATTGTTTTATGGCGCGAAAAAAGTAAACCTTCTCGAATATAGGAACATGTTCTTATATTCGAATATAAGGACAGGCTCGACTATAAGGACAGTGTCCTTATATGCGCGATTATACGGTACGATGATCTTCAAACCAGCATTTGGGCAAAGAAAAACATGATCGCAAATTTTTAGCAGTGATGAAAAAAGCTTTCATGCATGTCATGAATTATTGGAGATGCAGACAAGTTGTTGAAATGTCTCTGCAGTATAAATCAAAACACTGAAAAAAAAACACCATGAAAAAGATTCCGATCTAGATAGCTAAAAAAACATTGTGCCTCCTAAATAAGAGAAAAATATTCAGAGCCTTGAAAATCTTACACATTGGTCCAAATAATACTCGGGTGATTTTTATACGGGCTCAATAAGGTAAAGCTTCTGAATTGTAGAGATTTCATGGCTGTCACTGAATAAGGTAACATTAGTTTAACTAATTAAGTTTTATTGGCCACAATAAAAATAGTCATGACAAAAAACATTTATTATTGGGCTCGACAATGTAAAGGTTCTAGGGGTCGACAGGTACCCAAATTCACGGCGGGTCATATACAATAATCTGGGTCGGAATTTCGTTATCCATAACGGAGAACGAATAAAGATAAATTTTTGAATATTTATGATGAACAGTATTAAAATCACAAGAATGACAAAGAAATCATCGGGGAAAAAATCGAAGTATAGTTTTATGAGGTCATGACATTGTGATCTTTTTCAAACTTGCAAAAAATAAAAACAATGAGAAAAAAAGTGTCAAAGATCTATGTCTGGCGTTTAGGTGTTATAAATTGGTCCAGTGAGTATCATTCAAATTTTATTATATATTTGGACGGGTTGGGTCAGACCACACAGGTACCCAGGTCGGAAATTTTTTAATCGTCCGGGCCCTAAAAAGTTCTATCCAATCATATCATGGCTGTAACCGAATAGGTTATCATTACTTTTACTAGTTAAGCCTATTATTGACCACAATAAAAAATAGTTACATGTAATACAAGAAACATTTATTGGCCCAACAAGGTATAGATTCTGCCCAGTAGAGTGACAATATGGCGACAACATATATATGTACCAAATCAAATACAGTATTCAAGGATTTTTAAATAGTTCTCTGCAAACATTTTCGAAGCTCTTCCTTTGAGGCCAGTGGCCCTTGTTATGGTTATGGAGTTGGCGGTTATGGGCTGACGGTTTTCATCCTAATCTGGTGATATTTATTTATATCATGCCTCTCTTTCCGCCCATTGTACTTTTTAATGTAGGGTACTGCTGTGATAATATAATATAATCGTCATATAGCTCAGCATGCATTCCCTCCACATGTTCTATTGGTTACTGAGTTGATATTTATTTTTTACTAACACAATTTCGATTCATTTACATGCTTTGTAATTATGGCATTTGGTATATCTGGCAAAATTTGCACGTGGAAGAGATGCCGCAGTGCATAGGCCACCTAACGTCTGAACTAGTAACTAACAATGCAGAAGATAATTGTTCATGACAACATGTATTGGTGTTGGCACGCGCGGTTACGGGGTGACGTGAGAAAAGGGGACAAACCTTTCGAACACATAAATTACGTATTGAAGTCATACGTCATTTGAAAAATTTGTTGTTGCAAAAAATAGCCAAAATATCCATCAGTAATATACTGGAGAAAAATTAAACATGTTGAACATACAAAGTTTACACCAACCAAACAAAGTTGATAAACTGGGCCTGGGGACACACTAAAATTCCACTTATGGGCACATAAATGATGTCATTGAATATATTTAAACTAGTCTGAACTGTTTTTCTGTAGAATGTCAGTGTAGATGTATCATGCCTGGAGATTTATCAGGCATATTTATATCAATAAGTCATTTATTGTATATGTTATACACAGAGGACAGGAATAGTGCCCGAATTTGATAATGACCCGTATGTAACTGGCGTCTGGTCTGTACTGAAGGGCTGCTTTTGCAGAACCTTAATCCGGGTGCCTCTGTAGGCACTGGTCAAATATTCCAGCAGCTGCACCATTTTGACAACATGCAGATCCGTCTTCAGACCCTCCAATCACACGGTGTAACCCGGTAGGCAACCGTGGTTTCGGGACTTGCATGCCGGACAACGTATCTAAAGTATCAATCTACTACCACCAATACAGCCAAATTTTGATGATTTCAATAACAACAAACGTAAAATGAAAACGCGGTCTCGTTAGATGCGACGGACGACTCTTGGGATGGGGCAGGTCCTCCGAGGCATCAGAACCCTCGCGTGAAATGTAGTTTTATGTTTCCGTGCTGTCGTCTGCTGTCATATTCCAAGGAGTCAACTGGAGAGGCATGTCTTCCAGGAACAAGGAGACTACAGCAGGTACGCGGTACTGGAGAGGCATGTCTTCCAGGAACAAGGAGACTACAGCAGGTACGCGGTAGGCTGCAGTGCGTTCATCATCGGATTACTAATCCTGGTCATGGTACCAATGTAACATTTGGTGCCGGCTCTCTAGGGTGCTGATCCCCTGCCCAGTGGCTAGCACAGAGGTACGCTGGACGGGCCGACACATACATGTATGATGGTTAGTACACACATGTAGCCCGGTGCACTTGAGACCAGAAGCCATCGGTTCCGAGCAAGTGGGCGTGTTGCTAGTCTGGCCTTGCTGACATCCCACCACGAGGATAGACCCCCGGATAGCCTGATGGGCTGCCAGACCCTGTACATACTGTCTCAGTGTAAGGCCGTGGACACCAGTGGAAGCACCATGCCACACACCTCCTTCCCTGAGTCCCCGGATATTGTGTCCAGAAGCCAATGGCTTGGCTAGCCTCGAACGGGACAGGGGCATATGTTATGTGCTCACCGTCGTACTCTCGGCTTGAAGCAGTCAGTCTTAAACCGTCGCCACGCGTGCTTCAATGCGAAGTGACCAAAATATGGGCGTACAAAAGCGTATGTAAGTAATGCAAGCTACAAATATATAACTGTGGCTATTCCGATGCTAGCATTCACCCAAGAGCATTCACTGCTCACACCGAATGATCCATTGTGAATGGTGACTATTGTAGAAATATGCAAAGGGATCACTAAAGTAGAGTTGAACAATTTATGTTTATAAAGTTTGATGTCCTCGGGCCTTCGAGGCCCGTTCTGCAGGAATAGGGTGGGACAAAAAGTTACAGTTCTGGGTTTGAACTATTATTTCCCATTTTCAAAGTGAGTAAATGATACTACAGGGGAAAAAAAGTTTTATCTCAAATAAAAAAAAGTTGATTGTCATTTATAAACTTCTCTACTTCTAAGGTACATATTTTTTTTTATTTAGAATAAAACTTATTCAGTAGAATTATTTACTCACTTTTAAAAATGGAAAATCCATTTTTCAAACTCAGTTATATATTCAAACCGGGAGTAAAATAGTTAATGTGAAAAAAATATATTAGAGCCTTTAAATAATTGTTAAAACCGGGAAATACCTGTAAATAAATGTTAATACCTGTAAATAAATGTTCAAACCCAGAATTAAATATTTCAACTGAAAATTAAATAATAAAGCATGGAATTGAGCGGAATTAAATATTAAACCAAGCAATAAATATTAAAATGAGAAGTAAGGCCTAACAAATTAATTTTCTGTTTTTCGTCCTCCTATTTTTTCAAAACTGGGTAGGGAGGGACTTTTTATTTTTTATTTTGCAAAAAAATACCGTCCTCAACTCAAGAGAAAATTGGGTAGGGAGGCACTTTTTATTTTTTATTTCTGGTGGGACGACATTTCACACATATGAAAAAAAATTTGATTCATTGACTGATTAAAAAACACTTGCGCACAGAATTCAAGCCCCAAAAAATCAAGCCTTTTGAATTCAAATCATGTGTAACACATGACTTTAGTGATTTCATTTCTAGAGGCTTGATTTATTTGGGCTTGAAACCTCTTGGCCGGGCACATTGGCACTATTGGTGTGCCATCATTATAGCAATCAGCACAGACAGGGTGATTCTGTGTACTAGTAGTATTATCAAAAACCGTTAGTTGATAATATATTTCAATGATGAGTAATTGTTGAGAACCGTTCTATCAGTTAATATGTTCTTTAGAGTATAACATGAGGAATATAGTAAATCAATTCTTGAACACAATTGTATATGTATTATTACATACACGTAACCACATAGAATAACTGTTTTTGAAAACTGGTAGCGTCTTTGTCTCATTTGGCGGAAAGTGAATACAAGGAGGTAAGTTAAATATATGCCTAAGTTGCTTGCTGTGATTCGATTTCTCGATCATTCGCTACTCTCAAAATAGGGGCGGGAACACTTTTTATTTTTTATTTGAGAATTTTAGGCCTAAATGTTCAAACTCGGAATTGAATATTTAAAACCAGGAAATAAATATTAAAACTGGGTTTAATATTCCAGGTTTTAATATTTAATTCCAGGTTTGAATGATTATTTCCAAGTTTGAACGTTTTATTTACCAGTTTAAACATTTAATTCCAAGTGTTTATACTTAATTCTAGGCGTTAAATACTTAATTCTAGACGCTAATACTTAATTCCAGGTTTGGATATTTATTTCCGGGTTTGAATATTCAATTCTGGGTTTGAACATTTAACTCCAGGTTTTAATACTTAATTCCAGGTTTTGATATTCTATTCCAGGTTTCAAATATTTAATTCCCTGCTTTTCAGGGAGTAAATCATTCTTCAGAAAAAAGCTAATTCATAAATAAAAAAAACATGAATGTCCCCATATATGAAATTCCCTATAAGCTACTTTAAATCCGGAATCTTCGTGTGCTTTATCGTTTTGCTTTGTGGGATGCGAGTGGCGTTGTTTTACCTTTGGTTTAGGTTTAGTGCGCAGCTCCCTTACCATGCTCACCGACGGAGGCAGACTCAAGCTAATATCAGCGCGCCTGATCGAGTCGCTGCGCCGTTATCGAGGGTCTTTAGCGTTGTCGGGCAACCCATAGAGGCACAAGGACCATCCTTCACCAGATATTTATATAATGAAATACCATGGTCGTTGGCAATACTATCTAGTTTAACTAGTGTTAAACTAAAACGCTGTTTGTGTTATTGTCTCTCACGTAACCCTTATTGTGAGTGATACCTTGAAGGACCAGAAAAAAGAAAGTTGAGGGATTTTGGAACCTTGAATAACATTGGATTCTCGGCAGGGGTTGGTTCTTTTGAGTGTGGCTTCGTAGGCTTCACTGAAGGATAAACGCTTGAAAATCGGGACTTCACAAGAAGGCAAATGGTCGGCCAATGAACGAAGTACAGATGAATGTGTTATATTCTTGTCTAACTATATCCCGGATCACGCACTCTGATGTGATCTAACGGTACACGTCGAAATAATGTTCCTCTGGAAACTCCTTTGGCCATATATCAAGCGGATTTAAAAACCAATATTTGTTCAACTGCCGGTCAATAAATTGTGGAATATTTTGTGCATAACTACAAAGAGAGGAATATTCCTTCCTGTGAGCAAACAAATGCATTTTTCCGTTTTATACTGTTTTTTATTCATTCCATTGCTCTGTAAACAGTGTTCCCCTACAGGAAGCGCGTGTGAGTTTGGCAATAAAACACGTAATTACACAAACTGACGACCATGCGTGGCAGGTTGTTCGGTTATGATTTTTCAATTTCACACGGACCAGTTCAAAGAACTTCACGTGAGCGTACTTAAAAGAAAGGATGGTCATATTTCGGGCGAAGGTGATCGAGATCTCCATGCAGGAAAGACCGTGTGTCAGACGGACGTCATACCCACTTCAAACAATACCCCGCAATCTGCCCGTGAAACACCTCCAGTGTCGACCTCTCAGTGCGTGGATAGGTCTAATATAAATAGAGAGGACAACAGGTGAGTTTGTGAGAATGTGCACACACAGATCATTGCATCGTAACACACTTTTTCTTCACGGGGCTATTGAGAAATCTCCGACCACAATTGATGAAAGAGTGGCCGCTAACATATAAAAGAAGAGAACTATATCTTTGTTGGACACTGGAGGAGTAACATAAGAAGTGGTAACGCACTGAGCGTGAACTTCCAGGAGACCTACCCCGGTCATGTGGGTGCGGCGACGGTCATCGCGTACAACTCTCACAGTCTGACCTTACACAGTCGGACCCTGGCGACTTGGGTAGTTACTAGTGTTGTGTGCTAGTGAGTGGATCACTTCTGGATATCGCTCAGGTCACCAAACACAAAATGGACATCTGGAGGACAGTCATCATGGAAGTCTTGGTTCTCGTCATGCTGCTTGCCGAACTCGTCTCTGGTTCAGTGGTAAGTCAGCGATATCATTAATCTGTAGTATAATCCAGATTTATTTTGTCGGAAAGACGTCGTGATCTGGATAACAACTAATAGTCTTGTGTTCTCGGTGTTGCGGCAGATTTGGCGGTGTCCTGACTTTGACCTCCTACAATGTAAGGAGATCCCGACACCGTGTCACTCCTACCACATGATCTACGTCCGCCATGGCAACCTCGAGTGTCCAGGCTGTCTGATATGTGCCGACCCCGAAGCTTACGAGGGCCAGGACCCCGTGGAGGAGACTCCTGATAAGCTGACGCCTAAGGATGAATCGTCCCTCACCCGGCGTCAGAAGATCCGCGAGCGTAAACTTCGGCGCCGCCGCAAGGTACGTCACGGCTTCAGGCTGAGACAAACAGGGGGACGGGGTCATAAACTCCGGGGCCACCACAAGGTACGTCACGGCCTTAGGCTGAGACAGACAGGGGGAGAGGGTCATAAACTCCGGGGCCACCACAAGGTACGTCACGGCCTTAGGCTGAGACAGACAGGGGGAGAGGGTCATAAACTCCGGCGCCGCCACAAGGTACGTCACGGCTCCAGGTTGATAGACAGGGGGGCATAAACTCCGGGGCCGCCACAAGGTACATCACGGTTCCTGGTTATAGCAGAGAGACGGGAGCGTAAATCCAGCGCCGCTGCCAGGTACGTCACGGCGGCTGGTTGAGGCAGAGAGGGTTAGGTTGTAACTTCCGCGCCGCTGCAAAGTAAGTCACGCCGCTGCAAAGTACGTCATGGTAGTAGAGACAGAAGGTACGTCACGGCTGGGACATAGTTGGGACAAAGACAGAGGGCCTCAACCCTGGCGCCCCCGCAAGTCACATCACTGCTCCTGGTTGGGACATGAGAGGCGGGTGCGCCTTAACTCCGGCGCCGCTGCAAGGTAGCCTACGTCACTGCTCTCAAGTGAGGGCAGACAAGGGGAGGAATATGTTAGGACAGAGATCTTTTACGTCCATGGTTAGGAAAACAATGTGGGCATGTTTTTTTTCACAGACTATTGCCCAGATACAGATATATACATCTCTATAGTATTGTAACGGTTCTAGGGGTCGAGTTTCTTTCTTTGTAAGTCTTTCTTTGAAAAGGGGTTCACCGCTTTCTTTTTGCTACCCTTCTTGCCTCCTTTGCTGAGTCTCAGGGTAGCTCCGGGACTCCGGCTGCAGGCTGTCTCGGTTGTCTTTGGTGAGGTACTTTGGGAAGCTCCAGTGCTCCGGCTGCAGGCTGTCTCGGTTGTCTTTGGTGAGGTACTTTGGGAAGCTCCAGTGCTCCGGCTGCAGGCTGTCTCGGTTGTCTTTGGTGGGGTACTTTGGGAAGCTCCGGTGCTCCAGCTGCAGGCCGTCTCGGTTGTCTTAGGTGGTGTACTTAGGGAAGCTCCGGTGCTTCGGCTGCAGGCTGTCTCGGTTGTCTCTGGAACTTTGGCTGCAGTGGCACTTCGGCTGCAGGCCGTCTCGGTTGTCTTTGGTGGGGTACTTTGGGAAGCTCCAGTGCTCCGGCTGCAGGCTGTCTCGGTTGTCTTTGGTGGGGTACTTTGGGAAGCTCCGGTGCTCCGGCTGCAGGCTGTCTCGGTTGTCTCGAGTGAGGTACTTCGGGAAGCTCCAGTGCTCCGGCTGCAGGCCGTCTCGGTTGTCTCCGGAACTTTGGCTGCAGTGGCACTCCGGCTGCAGGCCGTCTCGGTTGTCTCTGGAACTTTGGCTGCAGTGGCACTTCGGCTGCAGGCTGTCTCGGTTGTCTCTGGTGGAATACTTTGAGAAGCTCCGGTGCTCCGGCTGCAGGCCGTCTCGGTTGTCTCTGGAACTTCGGCTGCAGTGGCACTTCGGCTGCAGGCTGTCTCGGTTGTCTCTGGTGGGTTACTTCGGGAAGCTCCGATGCTCCAGCTGCAGGCCTTCTCGGTGGTAGCGTGTTCGGGACTGCAGCTGCAAGTGTTCCCGAAGTAGGGATCACCTATCATGTCATGTAGTTCGGTGTTCGACTCCTTCTCTCGACCTCTTCTTCTTCGGTTGTACGTTCGGTTGATAGCTTGGGTTCACAGCTATCTCAGACGTTATCATCTTTGATTTCAACCCGACTGGTCTTCCAGTCCTTTTTTCTTGTATTACTTAGGTTAAAAAAAAAACAAAAAAAAACGGACATATACCGGTTGTATACCTGGACACAGAGCCGGTTATATACCAGAACACGGAGTCGGCTAGGCCGGCTCAAGAATCAACTCTCGGCAACAGTTTCAAGGTTTATTGACGAATCATACAGTCGGTTGATATAGTTGAGAATTCATCTAGAGATGACATCTTCAGTTGCTCGTCCGCTCTTCGGCCAATTTGACCAGTTCGGCTGGACCGCGATGTGCTCTGGTTGGTGTCCCAGTGACAAAAGGCGCTGACTCCTCTGAGTCGGCAGTATTTATACATTTCGAGGTAGGTGTCACGTGACCTACTTCAACCAATCAAAACTTACCTTTTTACCCGAAAAAAATTGATAGCCAATCAGTAACCGCCACGTAACAATCTGCATTTTTGTAAATCCGTTTCTGAGCACATTACGTAATCGCGTATTTTGACCATCAAAGTCTGATGTCAGCCGAAGCAGCCGAAAAATACCCAAACTTTGATAATCATATATACACACTTAGAATCAATTTAAAATTCATTTAACGACCATAAAACATCATGTAACCACCTATATCATTAACAACCAGGTATTAAAACTTGGCCGAACACAATTTTCGACCTAAAATCGTTACAGTATTATATATTACAATTTGCTTGAATAAGTTGGTGTTCAAAGCATCCATCACCTTCGTTTTGGGGGAATCGCGAAAAATTGATGGTTGCATGCGCACGTGTGGAAATGGTTCCTATAGTCCCTTGTCTGCCATTTAGTGTAATTTACAACTTCTTTGTCTGAAATGGAAATATTTATCTTTGCAGAAACGAGACCGGAAAGAGAGAAAACGACTGAAGAAGCTGAGGAAACAGAAACGCGCTAAAAAACAGAACGAGATCATTTCAGTGGAACGCGGATCATAACGAAACAATGTTTGGATATCGGATTTTTATGGACAACAGTTGCAGCAATATGTGTAAATAATCGTATGAACGATGCGACTGACGTCATATTCATGCATTTATTTGTTGCCTTGTGTATTCTGACCTCGTACCGTGATATATATTTATATGAATTGTTGGAGATTAAAATTTGTTGAACGTACCTTTATTTTACATCTTTTCTGAAGGGACATGATAAACTGGATAAATTTCTCGTTCTCGTCCATGTTGGTAGGGAATAAATACGTCAATCTATAGGCCGTCCTTGTTAGCAGGGTATAAATACGTCAATCGATAGGCCGTGCATGTCTAGCAGGGAATAAATACGTCAATCTATAGGCCGTCCGTGTTAGCAGGGAATGAATACGTCAATCTATATGCCGTCCGTGTCTAGCAGGGAATGAATACGTCAATCTATAGGCCGTCCGTGTCTAGCAGGGAATAAATACGTCAATCTATAGGCCGTTCGTATTAGCAGGGAATAAATACGTCAATCTATAGGCCGTCCGTGTCTAGCAGGGAATAAATACGTCAATCTATAGGCCGTCCGTGTCTAGCAGGGAATAAATACGTCAATCTATAGGCCGTCCGTGTTAGCAGGGAATAAATACGTCAATCTATAGGCCGTCCGTGTTAGCAGGGAATAAATACGTCAATCTATAGGCCGTCCGTGTCTAGCAGGGTGTCTGTCGCATCACGAACTGTACAAAAATTGGCAACGATTTGGCGCTAATTAGGATAAAAGTGGCTAGAGTAAACATTGTTGTATACGCCTAGTGTCGAGAGAGCTGGATCCTGTCTGTCTGGATAACTTTCATGGCGAGCCGATCACCCGTATCCCGACTGCCTGGGAACCTGATCAAACACTGCACGTCGCGGCCTGTGATCACAAGCCGCGCTCGGGATGATGCGCTCTGTGGCTCTTGATGCAAGTTTCATAGCGTTTGGACCAAACAAACAAAAAAGAGCTCGAAGAGATGCAATTTTCCTGGCTGCTATTTTCAAGTCGGGTGCTGCGGCATGCTCATTGAGTGAAGGGCATGCACGGTGTGCGTAAAATGTACGATTCCCAATGTGCAATGACTGAATGTAGGTGTTGATGCAGCGCACGTGTGAAAAGCATTATTTACTTCACAAGCAATGCAAACACGATCCTTATAACAAGAAGGGAAATAGAGACGCCAATTTGAGTAAATAATATCTAAAGAAACAAAGATTTTATTTCTTCCACACATGTGTTTTGTGGGATTCTGTTGAATGGTTGACTTAATTTTCATGGCAAACAATAACTACACAATCGCGACTTGTATGATGATTTTAGCTTTAGACTAGTGGCCCAGATAGGGGCCCGAGCATCCCTGCAGTTATTCACGGAACTGAAATTCTTAGGCTCTTTAATCAGTATGTCTTGTGAACCAAAAAAAGATGTTAACATGGTCAACTCTTTGGCCGCGGGGTTCGTTTGGTTTACGTTCGTTTGGCGATTTTGAATTACGCCATAGGGTTTCGTGAAAAGCTAATATATTTAGGCTTGGACTAATTTGCACTCCGCGCCAGCGCGAGCCGCCCTGAATATGGCGCGGTGCCCTAGTTTGTTCCAGAAGGCAGGGAGTAACATTGAATTTAGCCTATGTGCATTGTAAAGAAATTAATTGATTTTAATTCGCAATTTTGCTTTAATATTTGTCAAATGGCTACGATCCGCCCACGCTGATCGAGTTCCTGTTATTACATTAATATCGACGACAAATTTATAGGATAATATATTCGAAATTTAGAAGCGAGCCAATAACCTACACTAAACCCAAAATTACCAAATAGTCGCTCAATATGAAGTTAATCCAGAATGTAGATGTATTACTGTTTTTATTCATTTATTATTTCTTTGTTGTTTTTTTTTGTCATTGGTTAATCGTGATGTCATATTTATCCATCAGGCCATTCTCGTCCTCCCTATTTGTCAAAGAAGGAAGGGCGGTCTTATTATTTTTGTAGATTATATTGCCAAGTCTGGCGCCTTTTCGACCGCTATATGATTAGCTGCTAAACACCCACCAAAATATAAAACATAGGCCCAAGGGACCTGTAGCTTACCGGCTAGCCAATAGGTGATCGGACCGATGGTCTGGTAACTTCAAGGTTACAAGTATAGTCAGCATACATGTATATAATTTCCTATATGTCCACAATTGATTCATAAGCTGTAAAGTTAACAACAAGTGAGATAAGCGCCATTTCGTGCTCTGACCTTGAAAATGAGGTCAAAGTTCATATCCAAAGGCACGAGAATATTCAGTATATATTGTTTCTTATATGTCCACAGTTGATTCCCAAGCTGAAAAGTAAATAATAAGCGAGATATTAGCCATTTTGTGATCTGACCTTGAAAATTAGGTCAAGGGTCAAATTCAAGGTAATCAGAATATTCAGCATATATCCCTATTTGTCCACATTTGATTTCTAAACTGTAAAGTCGATAATAAGCGAGATATTAGTCATTTCGTGCTTTGACCTTGCAAATGAGGTCAATGATCATATTCAAGGTCATGAGAATATTCAGCATATATCATTTTTTATATGTCCACAATTGATTCCCAAACTGTAAAGTGAATCATAAGCGAGATATTAGCCATTTTGTGCTCTGACCTTGAAAATGCGGTGAAACTTCAAAATCAAGGTCATCAGAATATTCGGCATACCTGGTATATCATTTCCTATATGTCCACATTTGATTTCTAAGCTGTAAAGTCGATGATAAGCGAGAAAATAGCCATTTTGTGCTTTGACCTTGAAAATTAGGTCAAAGGTCAATTTCAAGGTCATCAGAGTATTCGACATACATGTATATATCATTTCCTATATGTCCGCAATTGATTCCCAAGCTGTAAAGTGAATGATAAGCGAGATATTAGCGATCTTGTGCTCTGACCTTGAAAATGAGGTCAAAGGACAAATTCAAGGTCATCAGAGTATTCGACATATATAATTTTCTATATGCCCGCAGTTGATTCCTACGGAGCCCCTGAGGTGACATACCGAAAATATTTATTAATTCGTGCACATGGTTTACCAATCCGTGCACACGGTTTACCAATCCGTGTGCACGAATTACCAAACTGTGCGCACAATATAACAATTCGTGGCCACGAATTAACAATCCGTGGGCACGATTTACTAATTCGTGGGCACGAAATACTAATTCGTGCTCACGAATTGTTGAATCGTGCGCACGAATTGTTAAATCGTGCCCACGAATTATTAAATCGTGCCCACGGATTGTTAAATCATGCCTACAGATTAGTTAAGGTAATCCGTGTGCACAGTTTACCAATTCGTGGCCACGGTTTACTAATTCGTGCGCACAGTTTACTAATTCATGCGCACGGTTTTACTCATTCGTGCGCATGGTTTACTTAATTGTGGCCACGGTTTACCAATTCGTGGCCACGGTTTACTAATTCATGCGCATGGTTTACTAATTCGTGCACATGGTTTACTAATTCGTGCGCACGGTTTACTAATTCGTGCACACGGATTGATAAATATATCTGGTATGTCACCTCAGGGGTTCCGTAGATTCACAAGCTGTGAAGTAAATAATAAGCGAGATATTTGCGATCTTGTGCTCTGATCTTGAAAACGAGGTCAAAGGAAAAATTCAAGGTCATCAGAATATTCGGCATATATCATTTCCTATATGGTCACAATATATTTCTAAGCTGTGAAGTCAATAATAAGCGAGAGATTAGCCATTTTGTGCTCTGACCTTGAAAATGAGATCAAAGGTCAAACTCAAAGTCACGAGAATATTCAGCCCATATCACTTCCTATATGTCCACAATTGATTCCCAAGCTGTAAAGTGAATAATAAGTGAGATATTAGCGATTTTGTGGCTGACCTTGAAAACGAGGTCAAAGGTCAAATTCAAGGTCATCGGAATATTCAGCATATATCATTTCCTCAATGGTCACAATATATTTCTAAGCTGTAAAGTCGAAAATAAGCAAGATATTAGCCATTTTGTGCTTTGACCTTGAAAATGAGGTCAAAGGTCAAATTCAAAGCCACGAGAATATTCAGCATATATCACTTCCTATTTGTCCACAATTGATTCCTAAGCTGTAAAGTCAATAAAAAGCAAGATATTGCCCATTTTGTGCTCTGACCTTGAAAATGAGGTTAAAGGTCAAATTCAAGGTCACGAGAATATTCAGCATATATCATTTCCTATATATCCACAATTGATTCCAAGTCTCTAACCAACCAAAACGTCCTACAGAAATCTGTGACCCCACTTTTCAGTCATAAGACTTTCGCTTGCTAAGCTCAAGGGGATAGTTATTTTGATGAACAATACATATTCAACACCTCAAATACGGTAGGAAAAAAGTTGAGAAGTTACATCATATCTTTGTGTTTCTATTGGTTTATCGTGTGTAATGTGATATTGGATTGTACATGTAGTTAGGTGATCAAAAGATATTCCAAGCCGAGGTAGCCAACTCGATCAGCAGGGGCGCCGGAACCACGGGGACAGCAGACGTATTGCCTAAATGACAACATCATGTAGATGTAGGGATGAAATACCTTACTGACGAATACTGAAATCAAATGATGATATTTTGCTACCAACATAAGAGTACGTACAAATAAAAGTATTAGATGTAAACGCAGATGCGAGTGGGACCCAAAAAGCTGGATTATTATATCACCAGAGATGTCGTTTGCAATCGGGAAAAGAGTAATTTACGTCCCACTCAGTGTTTTTACCTGTCCATGAACCTTTGATTTAGTATTATTCCCCTATCTTGTACCGGAAATAAGCGTTATGTGCCCGGCTTGCACTATAAAACGCGATCTACGCTGACGGATCCGACTCGCAGATCTCGCGGTATAAGCCCTGTTCTCGCGTCAAGCCCGAAAGCAATATTCGACCCCTGGTTCCAGATTCAACACAAACACATCTGGACTTTAGCGCTGCAAACGTAATAAATACCGGGCAATGGTGAACATTGCATTTGGTGGTGGGAAGCACAAAAGCCAACAAGTAAAAAAAGATGTGGAGAGATCAGCGAGCGTAACTGAGGATCAACCGGCGGACTCATTGAACCGTCGGTACTGGGCTTATATATATAACTCCAACTTTCAAATTAAGAACAAAAGTTAAACATACAAGCATAGTTAGAGCACAATACAATATTGATTTGTTTAATCTGTTCACATAAATTTTGTCCGTAGTTAATCGACGCTAAGTTATCATCATGTATATTGACACATCAACCTACAATCAAACGGCAAATAATTTATAAACAAAAAATATGTACCGGCTTCTATCTCAAAATTTAGCGCAAGGTCTGAAAAAGGTCAAACGACAATTTTGCGACAAAGCTTTGCACCTAAAAATTTACCAATCAAGGTCATCTTTGTTTACTTCAATGTCACAATGAGGTGTACTGTATATGACTTCTACATGTTCAGGCTACAAACGTAAGCTCTGTCTACTAGAATTTTGTCTGTAGTGGCCAATATACACATTTCAGGTCAGGATGATCTCGAGATTTAGACTTCAAGATCGTTCAAAGTCACAAAAAGATTTGTCATATATATTCCTATTCCTATATGCTCATGATACAGACATCAGCTCGATCTCCAAGCATTGTGTCTATTCACTATTGAGGCCAAACTACACATTTCATCTCAGACGTGACCTTGATAGCCTTCGAGGTTGCGGGGTCAATTTCAAGGTCACCAAAAGATATGATATACATAACTTTCTATATTCTCATTATACAAACATAAGCTGAGCATCATCTACAAGCATTTTGTCTGCAGAGGCCGATTTACAGACTTCGGGTTGAGATTTAGCCTTCAAGGTCGTCTGAGGTCAACCTCAAGGTCACCATAAGATGCCCCATATATGACTCTATATATTTTTTATAATACAAACCTCTGAAGAGATCTCTGAAGAGTCAATAGACCTATCCTCGAATTAAGGTTGTTCGAAACACCCGGGAAGGTGTTTTTATTGAGTAAAAAATTATATTTCTTGATAGCTAGACATGTGTTGGTTACAAAAAGCAGAAAAAAATAGTAGGTCACCGTATGATTTTTTGCTATGATGCATTTGTTGACCTCCTATCAGTCTTAAAAGTACCTCAGCATTAGCCACAATCCATTACATCATGACATGCTATCTAACTGCATATTTTTGCCTAAAACTCTATATTTATAGGATTTTTAGTACAGAACTGTTGTATATGCAACGGTTCATTAAACTGATGAAACTAAATTCGCTAGCACTGAGTTTGATATGTTTCGTGGCAAGAGTGAGAACATGTGTATATATTTCCGTACTGAAATTTTACAGAAAAAGAGCAACTTCTGATAATCCACACAACGTTGAGTATCACTGCTCGGTCAGTAATATAGTATTTTTTTCTATTTTTTTTACACATATTTCTTCAATGATTTTTGGCTTTGTAAAAATAATGTAACAAATATACCTATCCAGGTTACTTTTCGCGATATAAGCGTTAAAACATGAAAAGTGTCATTTTATGGAAACAAAAAATCTATAATTTCATGAATTTGGAGTGCATACGGCGGTTTTTACGCTTAGGAAAATTTGTTTGCGAATTTTAAAGAAGGCCTGTATTTTCAAAACTATTGGTCACAGTTTCTATATCTTGTTATTCTGTTATTGGGAATGGATCAGATATTTATTAGAAACAGTCTGTATGTATCTATTAGAAAATTATTTATTATTCTGCTCATAAATCATCAAAAAGTAACGGATTTAGGACGGACATAATTCCCGATATTTTTTTATGCATCGTATAGCAAACAATGTGACAAAATGGCTCAGTCGGAAAGTTGTGGGGAGTGTGTATGTCGAGAAATGGATATGATCTGCATTGAATAAACTGAAGTACATGTTTCGCAGACAAGAGTAATTTTTTGTACTATAAATTTGAAAGTGCACTTTAAATTATCTCTTTGTCCGTCCAAGACGGACAACATATACCCCAAAAATGTAATGTACCATAATATTATAAAAATTAGCCCAAGGGCTAAGTTACCGGACAATATATATTTTAGATATTAGCCTTTTGTCCCGTGACCTTGAAAATAAGGTCATTGGTCAATCTAGGTCACGAGAATATTCAACATATATCATTTCTAGTAAATCCACAATTGATTCCTAAGCTGTAAAGTCGATAATAATTGAGATATTAGCCATTTTGTTATGTGACCTTGCAAATGGAGTCAAAGGCCCAATTCAAGATCACCAAAATATTCAGCATATTTCCTATATGTTCACTATGGAATCCTAAGCTGTAAAGTTAATAATAAGCGAGATATAAGCCAATTTGTGTTCTGACCTTGAAAACAAGTCAAGATCAAATTCAAGGTCATCAAAATATTCAGTGTATATCATTTTCTATATGTCCACAATTGGTTCCCAAGCTATGAATCAATAGAGCAACAAGACATTAGCCATTTTGTCCGATGACCTTGAAAATGAGGACAAATGTCAAATTCAAGGTCGTGACAATATTCAGCATATATCACTTTTTATACGTTCACAATTGATTCCTATGCTGTAAAGTCGATAATAAGTGAGATATCCATCGTTTTGTCCTGTGACCTTGAAATTTAGGTCAAAGGTCAAATTCAAGGTCATGAAAATAATCTGTATATATCATTTCCTATATATGTTCATAATTGAATCCTAAGCTGTAAAGTTGATAACAAGCGAGATGGACATATTATTAGGCATAATATGTCCAATTATAAAGCATAGGGGAAAGTTCCATTTTGGCCGAGTTTGTGCCAAATTGGCCCACTCCGAGCGATTCAAGAGCAACGAAACTTACACACATCACAGGAGTATATACGAGGAGTGTTATGCACCAATAAGAAAAACAGTTACTCAACAGATAATGAGAAAATGGCCGTCAAAGTCGAAAATTGATCGTTTTTCGTAAAAAATGGCCGTCATTTCGAAACAATTGCGAAAATGAAAAAACTTAAAAATACCTCCTTCTTGAAATATTTTTAGGTATTTTTGTGCAAAACCTCAGAAAGATTCGATCATGAACTTTAAAGATAAAAATGTAGACGGACGACGGACGACTGACGCAACGCCACGGCAATAGGTTATCGGACCAAAGGTTCGGTAACCTAAAAATAGGTTCTGCCCCAATATCGTAGGAACAACACGAAATATATTGGTACCATTGTGAAGTACTTGATGCAAACACCAATTTTTATTGTTCTTTATGAGTTTTTGACGGATTGAAAAAATTGCGAATGTTACGTGTTTTTTTGTCCGTCCAATAGTCCATGAGCCCAGGGGGTCCACCGTGCACCCCCCCCCCCAGGACTCTCCGCGAGGGGTGTCATTTTGTGTTAACACTCGATATCCTGGGATGAACTATCCAATATGGCGGCTTTCCAAAATGGCCGCCATCAAAACCGAGACATTTCTTGAAACACAAATTTGTATTTTTCTTCACCCCTAATTGTGCTAGAGACACGAATTTGGTACCTAAACATATGTTTTAGAGGTCAAGGAATGCAATAAAAATATTTTCAACTACTTCAGCCTATCCCTTCAGCATGAAATCCAAGATGGCGCCCATCAGAATCGCATATTTTGTCATATTTTTTTTAAAACTTTAATATTTTGAGGAACTGTGTGGCCATTATTTACAATTATGTGCCCTAATACATGCTATTGGTACTTGGTAACATCAGTGGCAAAAATAACAATGTCCCCAATGCCCCAATTGCTGAAAAATGCGTCGAATTCGGCAATAAACATAATCGCGGCGAAACCGAATTCGATCAACAATAAACACAAAGTTGTATTTATCTTTGCCCCTAGTTCTGCTAGAGACACAAAGTTAGTTGCTGAACATATGTTTTAGACGGCAAGGAATGCAATAAAAAATATTTTCAACTACTTCAGCATACCCCTTCTGCTTGAAATCCAAGATGGCGACCATCAGAATCGCATATTTTGTCATATTTTTTCCTAAAACTTTAATATTTTAAGGAACTCTGTGGAGATTATCAAAATTGTGTGCCTCAATACATGCTATTGGTACTTGATAACATCAGTGGCAATTATAACATCGTCCCCAATGCCTTAAATGCTAAAAAAAAATACTTTGAATTGGCAATAAACACAGTTGCGACAAAACCAAATTTAATCAACAATAAACAAAATTGCATACATTTTTGCTACTAATTGTGCTAGAGACACAAACTTGGTACCTAAACTTACGTTTAGAGGTCAAAGAATGCAATGAAATTGTTTTCAACTACTTTAGCATAGCGCTTCGGCATGAAATCCAAGATGGCGTCTATCATAATCGCATATTTTTTTTCATATTTTGCTCATGAAACTTTAATATTTTAAGCAAATGTGTGGTCATTATCACCAATTATGTGCTCCAATACATGCTACTGGTTCTTAAAAACATCAGTGGTGGAACTAACAATGTCCCCTATGCCTTAATTGCTCAAGAATATGTTGACTTTGGCAATAAACACAATCACGACAAGACCGAAATTGATCAATGATAAGCCCAAAATTGCATACATGTATATCTTTTACCCTAATTGTGCGAACTTTGTACCTAAACATATGTGTTAGAGTTTAGGAAATGCAATAATATTGTTTTCAACTACTTTAGCATAGTCCATTAGCAGGAAATGAAAGATGGCAGGCACCAGAATGGCATATTTTATCATATTTTTTTTTAAAACTCTAATATCTTAAAACAAATGTGTAGCCATTATCACCAATGTTGTGCCTTAATTACATGCTGATGGTGCTTAATAACATCAGTGGTTAAAATAACAATGACCCCAATGCCTCAACTGCTAAAATATATATTGAATTTGGCAATAAACACAATTGCAGCAATATTGGATTAGATCACAATCAACAGTTAAAGTCATGTAATGTGCATAAACGTGACGTTAAATGTCATTAAGTTGTGTCTTTATCATTGTGTCAGAAGTCAGGTTTAAAACATTAAGTCATCCACATTCACTCAGTTCACACCATTGAGTCATCAGTGGTCAATTAGTCAATAAATATGTCATCAGTTATCACTCAGGTAAGAACATTATGTTACCAACATTCACTCAAATACCAATATTACCATAAGTGTTCTGTGACCACATAACACTCAACTTAACAACATTAAGTCAGACAAAATCTCTATTTTGTATGATCTTGATTTTACTCAACGATGTTACCTAAGTTTTCAGCAACTGTTAAGATAACAGCATATTCAGTGGTATGTGGTAAAAGATTACTTACAGTAGTTTTGATATGTGAGTAGATGTTGGTGAAATAATGTTCTTACCGGAGTGATAACTGATGACATTTATTGACTGATTGACTACTGGTGAATCAATGGTGTGAACTGAATGATTGTGGATGACTTGATGTTGTAAACCTGAGTTCTGAAAAAAAAAACAGTGATACATGTGTGTCGTTATATCCTGCATGTGTGGACATATTGGTCGTTGTCTTATAACAAACATTCACTGGCATATTACAATATATGTACCTGGATTTGGCATTCCATAGAACCATTTTGACCTTATATGTTCAGGAGGAGTAGTTCATTTCATGCCAAATTAAGTACATATTTGAAATCTACATACATGGAAATATAAGAATAAACCAAATTCTAGACCAAATATCGGTGAAGAGAGTACATTATCTTCGTTCAGCTATGCACAATTGTGGCCATCTTGGATTTTTTCCATGATGAATGCTTTGCATGTTGGAAATGGCTTTTGCAATGTACATGTACATGTGTATATTTCATATAAATAAACTAACTTAATGACATTTAACATCACGTTTATGCACATTACATGACTTTAACTGTTGATTGTGATCTAATTCAATATTGCTGCAATTGTGTTTATTGCCAAATTCAATATATCTTTTAGCAGTTGGGGCATTGGCGACATTGTTATGTTAACCACTGATGTTATTAAGCACCATCAGCATGTAATTAAGGCACAACATTGGTGATAATGGCTACACATTTGTTTTAAAATATTAGAGTTTTAAAAAAAAAGATAAAATATGCCATTCTGGTGGCTGCCATCTTGCATTTCATGCTAATGGACTATGCTAAAGTAGTTTAAACAATATTATTGCATTTCCTAAGCTCTAACACATATTTTTAGGTACAAAATTCGCACAATTAGGGTAAAAGATATACATGTATGCAATTTTGGGCTTATCATTGATCAATTTCGGTCTTGTCGTGATTGTGTTTATTGCCAAAGTCAACATATTCTTTAGCAATTAAGGCATAGGGGACATTGTTAGTTCTACCACTGATGTTTTTAAGAACCAGTAGCATGTATTGGAGCACATAGTTGGTGATAATGACCACACATTTGCTTAAAATATTAAAGTTTTATGAGCAAAATATGAAAAAATATGCGATTATGATAGACGCCATCTTGGATTTCATGCCGAAGCGCTATGCTAAAGTAGTTGAAAACAATTTCATTGCATTCTTTGACCTCTAAAACGTAAATTTAGGTACCAAGTTTGTGTCTCTAGCACAATTAGTAGCAAAAATGTATGCAATTTTGTTTATTGTTGATTAAATTCGGTTTTGTCGCAACTGTGTTTATTGCCAATTCAAGGTATTTTGTTAGCATTTAAGGCATGGGGGACATTGTTATCATTGCCACTGATGTTATCAAGTACCAATAGCATGTATTAAGGCACAAAATTGTTGATAATCTCCACAGAGTTCCTCAAAATATTAAAGTTTTAGGAAAAAATATGACAAAATATGCGATTCTGATGGTCGCCATCTTGGATTTCATGCAGAAGGGGTATGCTGAAGTAGTTGAAAATATTTTTATTGCATTCCTTGCCGTCTAAAACATATGTTTAGGTACTAACTTTGTGTCTCTAGCACAATTAGGGGCAAAGATAAATACAACTTTGTGTTTATTGTTGATCGGTTTCGCCGCGATTGTGTTTATTGCCAAATTCGACACATTTTTCAGCAATTGGGGCATTTGGGATATTGTTATTTTTGCCACTGATGTTACCAAGTACCAATAGCATGTATTAGGGCACATAATTGTAAATAATGGCCACACAGTTCCTCAAAATATTAAAGTTTTAGAAAAAATATGACAAAATATGCGATTCTGATGGCCGCCATCTTGGATTTCATGCTGAAGGGATAGGCTGAAGTAGTTGAAAATATTTTTATTGCATTCCTTGACCTCTAAAACATATGTTTAGGTACCAAATTCGTGTCTCTAGCACAATTAGGGGTGAAGAAAAATACAAATTTGTGTTTCAAGAAATGTCTCGGTTTTGATGGCGGCCATTTTGAAAAGCCGCCATATTGGATAGTTCATCCCAGGATATCGAGTGTTAACAAGTGGATTCTGAAGCTCAAGGGTCCCCCGAACAAAATAACACCCCTCGCGGAGAGTCCTGGGGGGGGGGGTGCACGGTGGACCCCCTGGGCTCATGGACTACAAGTAATGTAACGATCGCAGCGTATGTTTAATCTTTGATTACGTTACTGATTTTGGCAAGCACGTGTTTCTTTTCGGGTCCCAGGTGGCCACCGATCAAGCTGGTGATGACGACAACCAGAATAGGAAGATAGTAATCTTCATGAGAAAACTGTGCAACATTGTCGTCAGTCCGTCCAATTAATAACGATAGATGCATGTAACATTCGCACCTAAATAGGGCAACCTATTCTGCAGATACTTGTTCAATATCACAGTTTTAAAGTCAAAAATTTTGTAGAAAGGTCGCATGATTGCGACTCTCACCGTTTGGAAATTCCTTGTCATAGTGTGACGGATTTTGACATCTTGAAAGCATTCTCCTGGTACGAACCTTACCCATGAGGACGGATGGTGTTGCGAATGTTATGGATAGGGGACAGACAACTGTGTGCGAACGTTATCAACAGAAGACTTGTGATTTAGTAGTTGCTCTGTGATACTGAATTGTTATTCAATTTTGAACCAAAACCTCACGTGCAACAGAAAGAGTAACAAAATCACCAAGTAGTCTACATACTTTCGCTACCCCAAAATCGATTTTCTATCTGGTAAGATACTTTTGTATAATGCTATCGTTATATTTGAGGACGGACAACGTGGCAAACTTTATAGCTAGGACGGACAAGATATATGCGAACGTTACTAAGCAATTGGAGGCATATATGCTAAACGTTCTTTCATATAATATATTGAAAGTTCACTCATCGAAGATGAATATTACCATTCATATCGATAGAACGCAAGAACTGGAGCAGTTTAAATGTATGGGATGTCAATCTGAAAGAACCGTCTCTAAAGTTATTGATTTGGACGAACATGAGATGCGAACTTTAAAAAAGACGGAAAAAATGGTGCGAATGTTACTAATACAAATACAAATCTACTCAATACTGAATAAAAAGAATGATAGCTATTTATAATGCACGAGGCAGAACTAGAGGCGTGCAAGAAACATTTCGATTCACAATACCAGTATTCTTCAACAGCATACAGTATGGGCGCCCACTTTACAAGTTGGACGGGCTGACGTGGCGAACAGTACGACAATGTTGATAAAGTACAGCAGAGGCTGAGCAGGGGCGCCGGAACCACGGGGGCAGAAATGTGCCCTTTCGTGAGTTTGATGTTGTAGTAGATTATCTGATATTGTACTGAATGGCTTTGGAGCAGTAATTTCATTAAAATGAATACTGGGCTGATTGGTGCATGTATTCAAAGTGGGGGCATTTGACCAATACCAGTTAACTCGCCGATATCTAGCTTTCACATTACCGATTCTATGGTCCCATACTTAGTTGACATGGCGTTGCATTCGACAGAAAATGACTAATGTTGGACTTTGATGAGCGTTTTCTCAAAATCTGGCTAGTATTGTTTTAGTCTAATTTTGCACAAGCGTGACGCTTCAAGTTATATATTATGAAGATGACATGTTTTGAATTGCACTAAAGGCCCTAAAGGTAGTCCCAAAATGCCAGAAAAAAAAGAATTCGAAAATCAACTTTTCCTGGATCTATTCATTAATTCCTAATTTTACGTATGTATAACGTTTTGAACTGCTTATTTTACTTTCCCGCCAAAATATGACAAACCACATAAATGAGTCCAATTAGAGGTCACAAATCGACAATTTTGTTATATGGTGTGAAAACAACTACCTCGAGCTCAACCCTAAAAGAAACAAAGGAAATGATTGTTGATTTTAGGAAAAATAAATCGCAGCTACCAGTACCTGTTGTAATCAAAGATGATGTCATCCAGATTGTAGACCAGTACAAATATCTCTGTACTATTGTTGACAACAAGTTGACATTCAGTTCAAACATTCATTACCTGTATACCAAAGGACTTCAACGCTTACAGTTTTTACGTATACTAAACAAGCTTCGAGTTGACAACACAATCTTATACCTCTTCTATAAATCAGTTGTCCAGTCTGTCATGACGTTAGGCATTTCCATCTGGTATTCTGTAGCAGCCCGTAAGGACACCAATAAATTAGCACGAATTGTTAGGAAAGCCAGGGAAATGCATATAGAGGCACTCGAGTTGAACTCCATCTGTAAACATACAACTTTGAAACATGTATCCAATATGTTAAACGACACAACACATCCCCTTAATCACCTGTACAGTTTGCTTCTATCTGGTAAACGTCTTCGTGTACCGCGTGTCAGAACCAGTCGCTACCACAACAGTTTTGTTCCCAATAGTATCCTAATGTTCAACCAGATCCATTAATTACGGTATTTTGTCATTGTAACACATTGTATATTCGTCATTTTGTTCCATGTTCTCACCTGTATATACCTGGTTCTGTTCTACAACAAGTTTCATCTTTTGATGACAATAAAGGATATCTTATCTTATCTTATCTCTTATCTTATTTTGTTTATGAGTATGAAGTATGCACAAATACGAGATAAAACTCAAGTAGATACATCTTGGATCATGTATTATGAGCATATAGTAAATCATATATAGAACACTTTTTGGTGACTTTGAACTCGACCTAATTTCGGCCTTAAATGGACCTTTTCACAGACTTTCCCGCCAAAAATATTTGTAGCGGAGATAAAGCCGATTTTCACATCAAAAAATACAAAATATGAAGTATTTTCATAAGTAGAGTTGCCATATTGGCCGTTTTTTGACAGGCCCGTAGCCAGGATTTCTGCAGGGGGGGGGGGGTTACCAAAAAAATAAGAAGGCTTAATACTGCATGTGAAAAAGCGAAGCGAGCGTAGCGAGCGCTCGTCATACGCACTCTGGGGGTTCTGGGGGCGGCGTAAGCCCCCCGAGAAAATTTGTTGAATATGTTTGCTCACAGAGCTGAGGTATACTTCAGAGTTAATTTTCTTCTCCATACGCACTTTGGGGGTTCTGAGGGCGGCGTAAGCCCCCCGAGAAATTTTTTTGAATTTGTTTGCTCACAGAACACTTCTGAGGTATACTTCAGAGTTAATTTTCTTCTCCATAATACATGTTTATCGAAATGTGTATGCCAAATCAGATACACATATTTGAAAAAAATAGCTCAATGGCTAAGAAAGGTTACCGGACAATATATATTTCAGATATTAGCCTTTTGTCCCATGACCTCAATAGTAAAGTTGTTGGTCAAATCAAGGTCACGAGAATATCCAGCATATATCATTTATCATGTTTATTGTATGTCCACAACTGATTCCTAAGCTGTAAAATCGATAATAGGCGAGATATTAGCCATTTTGTGCTCTCGACCTTGAAAGTGAGTCAGAGGTCAAATTCAAGGTCACGTGAATATTCAGCATATAGCATTTCCTATATATATGTCCGCGATTGATCCCTAAGGTGCAAAATCGATAGATATTAGCCATTCTGTTCTCTGACCTTGAAAATGAGGCCAAAAGTCAAATTCAGATCAACAAAATATTCAGCATATATCATTTTCTATATGTTCACAATTGATTCCTAAGCTGTAAAGTCGATATTAAGCGAGGTATTAGTCATTTTGTCCTTTGACCTTGAAATTTAGGTCAAAGGCCAAATTCAAGGTCAAGAGAATAATCTGTATATATCGTTTCCTATATGTTCACAATTGATTCCTAAGCTGTAAAATCGATAATAAGCGAGATATTAGTCATTTTGTGCTCTGACCTTGAAAATTAGGGCAATGGTCAAATTCAAGGTCACGACAATATTCAGAATATATCATTTCCTATATGTTCACAATGGATTCCTAAGATGTAAAGTCGATAATAAGCGATATATTAGCCATTTTGTCCAGTGACCTTGAAAATGAGGTCAAAGGTCAAATTCAAGGTCATGAGAATATTCAGCATATATCATTTCCTATATGTCCACAATTGATTCCTAATCTCTAACTTTAATATTAAGTGAGATATTTGGAAAAATGTGCCCCATTATAAAGCATAAGAGAATTTAAAATGAGACCGGCTATTCAGGGGCAACCAAACTTATACACATCACGGAGGTATATGAGGGAAAGATTCACCTGTAAACTTACAAATATACATATATGGACGGACAACGCTGAAGCCGACGCAGACGACGGACGACGGACACAACGCCATGCCAATAGGTTATCGGACCATAGGTACGGTAACTAAAAAAGCACTTGTCACACAATCACACTTGTAATGCTAAACATGGTCCATTGATTCTCATCTCTTATTCATACATCATATTACGATATTACAATATTGACATCAGTTTTCAGGGGGTAATTTTCAGAGGGGGTTACGCGTAACCCCCCCCCCCCCCCCCTGAAGCGAAAAAGGTACGCATTTCTTGAGGCGGGTTTAAGGGTGCTTATCAATCAGGATCCATGTCTTAATCAGCAGAATTCTGGTATGTTTTGTTTGGTCTATAACTCTGCAGTTTGGTAATGGATTGCGCTGAAAATTGTCGTGTAGGTTCTATCCACGACTACAATGCTTGTCCAATGGCCATATTAAAGACCCAGTCGATATTCATACAGATCCTGAACGTTTTACACCGCCAATCAAATGTAACTTACATAGAAAACTGACAGCGTTTTAGGGTACAGTTTCTTGACTATGGTTAGATTACCTAGCATAGAACAATAACCTACTGCCTGTTTTGGGATTTACCTAAACACTTGATGGGAGTTTGTGGTGAAAATAGCATGTTATGTACCATCCGCATCGAAAATACACTGGGCAAAAGAAATTGATTGTCAATCGTATTGATAACGTCTAAGATAAGATAAGATAAGATAAGATAAGATAAAATTTTATTTAATGTCGGATACAGGGGCAAAACAACAACATTAGCACAAGTGCTATTGACCGACAGAGTGGTAACCAGTAACAAAACAGATTGGTGATTTCACATCTGGTTTAGGATACACAGAGTACAATAAGAGCAATTACAACCTGAACGTATCCATGTGTTAATAAGTACTTTAAATTGCTTCACATTTTCTGCCATTTTAAACATTGATGGCAGTCCATTCCATAACTGAGCACCATAATACCTTAATGATTGTTTTCCATTGCGTATAGTTTTGTATTTCGGAATCCTGACACCTTTAGTCAATCTGGTATCATACTCAGATTCATATTTTGAGACAATATCATACAAATAAGAAGGTCCTAATTCATGGTACATTTTGAAATATTCAATAGCTATGTTTTTTTCACGTTCTACGAAGAGAAAAGACTTGTTTGCAAGACTTAGAAGGTCAACATAAGAGGATTTATAATCCTGAAAAATACATTGAAGTGCACGTTTCTGTATCTTTTCCATTTTCTTGGTATTCTCCAATCTACAGAAGTGCCAGACTAGTGGACAATATTGGAAATGCGATAAGACAAAAGTATTGAACAATTCCATAATACATTGCTTATCAATAACATTTGTTAATCTCCTGAGAGCATTGATTTTCATACCACCCTTTTTACAAAGCGTGTCAATATGGCGAGTAAAAGTTAAGTTAGAATCAATATGTACACCAAGAAGTTTAACAGTATCTTGTGGTTGTAGGTCAACCTTGTTGACAGTTAAGAAACTATCTGATACATCAGCACCAAAGAGTACAAACTGAAATTTATCCGGATTTGGTTTCATGTGGTTTGCCATAAACCATTCAATTAACAACGTACAGTTTGCTTGTAATTTTTCCAGGACATCTGTAATTTGATTACCAGAGCAACTGATGGTAGTATCGTCTGCATAATATATATCCGTTGGCATTGTAAACTCAACCGCAAACAACATCAATAATTCAGCGACTCTAATATAAGTGCAGTATAGAACCAAAATCACAACAACATCTCACTCCTGGGTACAACGTTCTCGACAGCTGAGCATTGACGGTATTTGCCATACGAATAATCCGCTGATCTGTACTTAGCGCTTCACTGATCAGCGGCACAAGACATTTTTGCTGGATTGCAATAGATATACACATTTGAGCATCAATTTGACATGATTATCGATGGGATACTTAAAATTTAAGGGTAGGTTATTGATCACGGATATGTGCACTCGCTGCAGTTAAGAAACTACACCATGTAATGCTTCGTGTACGCAACGTAAGTTACATTTGTTCAAGCAACATTCAACTCCATTTATATACTAAGTCATCAATGAAATCTTCAATCTCTTATTCAAGTCTGCTTCATAGATATATACAGAATATATATTCCAAAGCTCATGTAAGTTTGTTATGAAACGGCCGAGATATGAACCATCATTGCACGTGGTATGAAACCATTGAAATTGCGTGGATCGTGCTCGATACTCAATCTTAAACGGTCGTTCGACATAATAGGCCTACTAAAACCACGTGCGGCTAGCACGTGCAATCTTGAGATCACGGCAAGAGATTCTTTGTAAACGCTACTCTTATTTTGGCCGCTTCATGTTTGAAGCATGAGCAGTGCATAGCAACGCCGTCTTAACCTCTCGCTCCATTGTACTGTAAAAATGGTCTCACGTCATCCCTCGTGTCTCGTGCTTTAAAAATTATAAATACTCTAAAGCTGAGTTGTCTCAGTGCTGGCAAGGCGAGAGGACGACGGAGAGCTCGGCCATGAGCTCTACGTCCCACCCCACCGGCTAAGGCCCGCGAGGGCCCTGGGGACAACTCTCATAGGGGGCCCAGGAGGGGGACTGTCCTGATTTGGGGCTCGTCCCTGTGATCACCGGTCTCTCGCCCTGGGATGGTGCGACACAGACTCTGGCAGACCGTCGGGCTGTCCGGGCTTCTATCCCCGCCGCGTACCGTCGGCGAGCCGGCCACAGTTAAAACCACGGTGATGATCCAGTATCTGAGTGGTGTCCGTATGTCTGGGTTTGCTGGGCGGGCTGCTACCTGGTAACGTTCTGAAGTATATACTGTGCCTGCAGTGACCCTCGGTGAGCGGACTATCCGCGAGGATCCGGGATAGCGGGCGTGCGTAGAACTTTACACTAATCAGATAGTTTTCGAGAAGAATTTTGGGCCTTTTTTTTTGGCTTTTTGAACCTTGCGTTCGGGCCTTTCGAGCTATTCAGGGCACTCAATCTTTATACACAATTTCAAAGGCACTAATTAGTACGGAGCTTTTGAGGGGACATGCGTTCCCTCGCATTTCGGATCGCATTCCCTCGAGATCTTATTGCGTTCCCTCGCATTCCGGATCACGTTCCCTCGCGATCTTAAAAGTTATTGCGTTACCTCGCAATCCGGATCGCGTTCCTTCGCGATCTTATTGCGTTCCCTCGCATTCCGGATCGCGTTCCCTCGCGATCTTGTAGAAAAACCTTCTCAGAAGTCATTGGCGTCAGCACAATGAAGGCTATCGCGAGGGAACGCGATCCAGAATGCGAGGGAACACAATAATATCGCGAGAAAACGCGATCCGGAATGCGAGGGAACGCAATAAGATCGCGAGGGAACGCGATCCGGATTGCGAGGGAACGCGATCCTTAATGCGAGAGAACGCGATCCGGAATGCGAGAGAATGCAATAATATCCGAGGGAACGCAATATTAATGCGAGGGAACGCAATAACGATATGTCAAAAAGTATTTCTTCCATGCCCTTTCAGCGGCTCCGTAAATTAGGAAGTTTTGAATGGAAAATATCGACACTCATCAGACAGGTCAAAATCCAAAAATGAGCCTTTTTCGTCAAAAATGACTGCCTGTTTTTTAAAATGTGAAAATCGAAAAACTAAAAAACACTTTCTGGAAATATTTTCAGGTGTATTTGTGCAAAATGTCAGGAATATTCGACCGTAAATTTCAACGATAAAAATGCGGACGGACGGTAACCTAAAAATGGATGAAAAATTGGTCCATAGTGGCAGGTCGGTGCATGAAGAAGGCCAAGTCCTAGATAATTCTTATCTTCGATATTTGTGTCATGTTGACTGATCGATTCGCATTGAGAAAAGCATGTCAAAATATGATTGACCAGTGTTTCATTGTTTCGAGTCTGGACGAATTAAAACCCTATACATTATTCAGATGATTTTGTAGGACATATTTATCCTCATGCCCCTCTGGCGCTTTTAATATTTTTTCTAATCGGTTGGTTCAACATTATCATAACCCGTACACCCTAATACAAACTTTTTATTTTTTATATCCAAATGAATGCAACATTGTTATGACTGCATCCACATTCGTATACTATTATCATTGTAGAACTTTTTTCATGTAAGTAGGCCACGTACGAAGCCTCCCACATGTACACGTAGACCACACACTAGTACACGCGCATTTCAGCCACAACGTGACTTACTTACACGCAGTGTACCATTACATAAGCTTTCCAGAAACTTCTTACCGGAAGCTGCACCCAGGTAGGTCACGTAACTCACTGACACCAATCACAACACGCCGCAGACATGACACCACACTTACTCACTGACACCAATCACAACACGCCACAGACATGACAGCACACTTACTCACTGACACCAATCACAACACGCCACAGACATGACAGCACACTTACTCACTGACACCAATCACAACACGCCACAGACATGACACCACACTTACTCACTGACACCAATCACAACACGCCACAGACATGACACCACACTTACTCACTGACACCAATCACAACACGCCACAGACATGACACCACACTTACTCACTGACACAAATCACAACACGCCACAGACATGACACCACACTTACTCACTGACACCAATCACAACACGCCGCAGACATGACACCACACATACTCACTGACACCAATCACAACGCACCGCAGACATGACACCACACTTACTCATTGACACCAATCACAACACGCCAAAGACATGACACCACACTTACTCACTGACACCAATCACAACACGCCGCAGACATGACACCACACTTACTCACTGACACCAATCACAACACGCCGCAGACATGACACCACACTTACTCACTGACACCAATCACAACACGCCACAGACATGACACCACACTTACTCACTGACACCAATCACAACACGCCACAGACATGACACCACACTTACTCATTGACACCAATCACAACGCACAGACATGACACCACACTTACTCACTGACACCAATCACAACACGCCACAGACATGACACCACACTTACTCACTGACACCAATCACAACACGCCACATACATCACACCACACTTACTGACACCAATCACAACACGCCGCAGACATGACACCACACTTACTGACACCAATCACAAAACGCCACAGACATGACACCACACTTACTCATTGACACCAATCACAACACGCCACAGACATGACACCACACTTACTCACTGACACCAATCACAACACGCCGCAGACATGACACCACACTTACTCATTGACACCAATCACAACACACAGACATGACACCACACTTACTCACTGACACCAATCACAACACGCCACAGACATGAAACCACACTTACTGACACCAATCACAACACGCCGCAGACATGACACTACACTTACTCAATGACACCAATCACAACACGCCGCAGACATGACACCACACTTACTCACTGACACCAATCACAACACGCCGCAGACATGACACCACACTTACTGACACCAATCACAACACGCCGCAGACATGACACCACACTTACTGACACCAATCACAAAACGCCACAGACATGACACCACACTTACTCATTGACACCAATCACAACACGCCACAGACATGACACTACACTTACTCACTGACACCAATCACAACACGCCACAGACAGGACACCACACTTACTCACTGACACCAACCACAACATGCCGCAGACATGACACCACACTTACTGACACCAATCACAACACGCCACAGACATGACACCACACTTACTCACTGACACCAATCACAACACGCCGCAGACATGACACCACACTTACTGACACCAATCACAACACGCCGCAGACATGACACCACACTTACTCATTGACACCAATTACAACACGCCGCAGACATGACACCACACTTACTCACTGACACCAATCACAACACGCCACAGACATGACAGCACACTTACTCACTGACACCAATCACAACACGCCACAGACATGACACCACACTTACTCACTGACACCAATCACAACACGCCACAGACATGACACCACACTTACTCACTGACACCAATCACAACACGCCGCAGAAATGACACCACACTTACTCACTGACACCAATCACAACACGCCGCAGACATGACACCATACTCACTCACTG
Organism: Terebella lapidaria; assembly: GCA_949152475.1. Classification (NCBI taxonomy): domain Eukaryota; kingdom Metazoa; phylum Annelida; class Polychaeta; order Terebellida; family Terebellidae; genus Terebella; species Terebella lapidaria. Next base: position 42,477,952 of record OX424561.1, on the reverse strand, counting down.
GCACCAATCACAACACACCGCAGACATGACACCATACTCACTCACTGACACCAATCACAACACGCCGCAGACATGACACCACACTTACTCACTGACACCAATCACAACACGCCACAGACATGACACCACACTTACTCATTGACACCAATCACAACACGCCACAGACATCACACCACACTTACTCACTGACACCAATCACAACACGCCACAGACATGACACCACACTTACTCACTGACACCAATCACAACACGCCACAGACATCACACCGCACTTACTGACACCAATCACAACACGCCGCAGACATGACACCACACTTACTGACACCAATCACAACACGCCACAGACATGACACCACACTTACTCATTGACACCAATCACAACACGCCACAGACATGACACTACACTTACTCACTGACACCAATCACAACACGCCACAGACATGACACCACACTCACTGACACCAATCACAACACGCCACAGACATCACACCACACTTACTCACTGACACCAATCACAACACGCCACAGACAGGACACCACACTTACTCACTGACACCAATCACAACACGCCGCAGACATGACACCACACTTACTCACTGACACCAATCACAACACGCCGCAGACATGACACCACACTTACTCACTGACACCAATGACAACACGCCACAGACATGACACTACACTTACTGACACCAATCACAACACGCCACAGACATGACACCACACTCACTGACACCAATCACAACACGCCACAGACATCACACCACACTTACTCACTGACACCAATCACAACACGCCACAGACAGGACACCACACTTACTGACTGACAACAATCACAACATGCCGCAGACATGACACCACACTTACTCACTGACACCAATCACAACACGCCGCAGACATGACACCACACTTACTCACTGACACCAATGACAACACGCCACAGACATGACACCACACTTACTCACTGACACCAATGACAACACGCCACAGACATCACACCACACTTACTCACTGACACCAATCACAACACGCCACAGACATCACACCACACTTACTGACACCAATCACAACACGCCGCACACATGACACCACACTTACTCATTGACACCAATTACAACACGCCGCAGACATGAAACCACACTTACTGACACCAATCACAACACGCCACAGACACCACACTCACTCACTGACACCAATCACAACACGCTGCAGACATGATACCACACTTACTCACTGACACCAATCACAACACGCCGCAGACATGACACCATACTCACTCACTGACACCAATCACAACACGCCGCAGACATGACACCATACTGACTCACTGACACCAATCACAACACACCACAGACATGACACCATACTCACTCACTGACACCAATCACACCACGCCACAGACATGACAAAGCACTCACTCACTGACACCAATCACACCACGCCGCAGACATGACACCACACTTACTCACTGACACCAATCACACCACGCCACAGACATGACAAAGCACTCACTCACTGACACCAATCACAACACGCCGCAGACATGACACCATACTCACTCACTGACACAATCACAACACGCCACAGACATGACACCACACTTACTCACTGACACCAATGACAACACACTGCAGACATGAAACCACACTTACTCATTGACACCAATCACAATGCACCGCAGACATGACACCACACTTACTCACTGACACCAATCACAACACGCCACAGACATGACAAAGCACTCACTCACTGGCACCAATCACAACACGCCGCAGACATGACACCATACTCACTCACTGACACCAATCACAACACGCCACAGACATGACACCACACTTACTCACTGACACCAATCACAACACGCTGCAGACATGACACCACACTTACTCACTGACACCAATCACAACAAGCCGCAGACATGACGCTACACTTACTCATTGACACCAATCACAACACGCCACAGACATGACACCACACTTACTCACTGACACCAATCACAACACGCCGCAGACATGACACCACACTTACTCACTGACACCAATGACAACACGCCACAGACATGACACCACACTTACTCACTGACACCAATGACAACACGCCACAGACATGACACCACACTTACTCACCGACACCAATGACAACACACAGACATGACACCACACTTACTCATTGACATCAATCACAACACGTCATAGACATGACAACACACTTACTCACCGACACCAATGACAACACACAGACATGACAACACACTTACTCATTGACATCAATCACAACAAGCCGCAGACATGACACCACACTTACTCACTGACACCAATCACAACACGCCGCAGACATGACACCACACTTACTCACTGACACCAATGACAACACGCCACAGACATGACACCACACTTACTCACTGACACCAATGACAACACGCCACAGACATGACACCACACTTACTCACCGACACCAATGACAACACACAGACATGACACCACACTTACTCACTGACACCAATCACAACACGCCGCAGACATGACACCACACTTACTCACTGACACCAATGACAACACGCCACAGACATGACACCACACTTACTCACCGACACCAATGACAACACACAGACATGACACCACACTTACTCATTGACATCAATCACAACACGTCATAGACATGACAACACACTTACTCACCGACACCAATGACAACACACAGACATGACAACACACTTACTCATTGACATCAATCACAACAAGCCGCAGACATGACACCACACTTACTCATTGACACCAATTACAACACGCCGCAGACATGACACAACACTTACTCAATGACACCAATTAGAACACGCTGCAGACATGACACCACACTTACTCACTGACACCAATCACAACACACAGAGATGACACCACACTTACTCATTGACACCAATTACAACACGCCACAGACATGACACCACACTTACTCACTGACACCAATCACAACACGCCACAGACATGACAGCACACTTACTCACTGACACCAAGCACAACACGCCGCAGACATGACACCACACTTACTCACTGACACCAATCACAACACGCTGCAGACATGACACCACACTTACTCACTGACACCAATCACAACACGCCGCAGACATGACACCACACTTACTCACTGACACCAATCACAACACGCCGCAGACATGACACCACACTTACTCACTGACACCAATGACAACACGCCACAGACATGACACTACACTTACTGACACCAATCACAACACGCCACAGACATGACACCACACTCACTGACACCAATCACAACACGCCACAGACATCACACCACACTTACTCACTGACACCAATCACAACACGCCACAGACAGGACACCACACTTACTGACTGACAACAATCACAACATGCCGCAGACATGACACCACACTTACTCACTGACACCAATCACAACACGCCGCAGACATGACACCACACTTACTCACTGACACCAATGACAACACGCCACAGACATGACACCACACTTACTCACTGACACCAATGACAACACGCCACAGACATCACACCACACTTACTCACTGACACCAATCACAACACGCCACAGACATCACACCACACTTACTGACACCAATCACAACACGCCGCACACATGACACCACACTTACTCATTGACACCAATTACAACACGCCGCAGACATGAAACCACACTTACTGACACCAATCACAACACGCCACAGACACCACACTCACTCACTGACACCAATCACAACACGCTGCAGACATGATACCACACTTACTCACTGACACCAATCACAACACGCCGCAGACATGACACCATACTCACTCACTGACACCAATCACAACACGCCGCAGACATGACACCATACTGACTCACTGACACCAATCACAACACACCACAGACATGACACCATACTCACTCACTGACACCAATCACACCACGCCACAGACATGACAAAGCACTCACTCACTGACACCAATCACACCACGCCGCAGACATGACACCACACTTACTCACTGACACCAATCACACCACGCCACAGACATGACAAAGCACTCACTCACTGACACCAATCACAACACGCCGCAGACATGACACCATACTCACTCACTGACACAATCACAACACGCCACAGACATGACACCACACTTACTCACTGACACCAATGACAACACACTGCAGACATGAAACCACACTTACTCATTGACACCAATCACAATGCACCGCAGACATGACACCACACTTACTCACTGACACCAATCACAACACGCCACAGACATGACAAAGCACTCACTCACTGGCACCAATCACAACACGCCGCAGACATGACACCATACTCACTCACTGACACCAATCACAACACGCCACAGACATGACACCACACTTACTCACTGACACCAATCACAACACGCTGCAGACATGACACCACACTTACTCACTGACACCAATCACAACAAGCCGCAGACATGACGCTACACTTACTCATTGACACCAATCACAACACGCCAAAGACATGACATCACACTTACTCACCGACACCAATGACAACACACAGACATGACACCACACTTACTCATTGACATCAATCACAACACGTCATAGACATGACAACACACTTACTCACCGACACCAATGACAACACACAGACATGACAACACACTTACTCATTGACATCAATCACAACAAGCCGCAGACATGACACCACACTTACTCATTGACACCAATTACAACACGCCGCAGACATGACACAACACTTACTCAATGACACCAATTAGAACACGCTGCAGACATGACACCACACTTACTCACTGACACCAATCACAACACACAGAGATGACACCACACTTACTCATTGACACCAATTACAACACGCCACAGACATGACACCACACTTACTCACTGACACCAATCACAACACGCCACAGACATGACAGCACACTTACTCACTGACACCAAGCACAACACGCCGCAGACATGACACCACACTTACTCACTGACACCAATCACAACACGCTGCAGACATGACACCACACTTACTCACTGACACCAATCACAACATGCTACAGACATGACACCACACTTACTCACTGACACCAATCACAACACGCCACAGACATGACACCACACTTACTCACTGACACCAATCACAACACACCGGAGACATGACACCACACTTACTCACTGACACCAATCACAACACGCCACAGACATGACACCACACTTACTCACTGACACCAATCACAACACGCCGCAGACATGATACCACACTTACTCACTGACACCAATCACAACACGCCACAGACATGACACCACACTTACTCACTGACACCAATCACAACACACCGCAGACATAACACCACACTTACTCACTGACACCAATCACAACACACCGCAGACATGACACCACACTTACTCACTGACACCAATCACAACACGCCACAGACATGACACCACACTTACTCACTGACACCAATCACAACACGCCGCAGACTAGACACCACACTTACTCACTGACACCAATCACAACACGCCACAGACATGACACCACACTTACTCACTGACAGCAATCACAACATGCCGCAGACATGACAAAGCACTTACTCACTGACACCAATCACAACACGCCACAGACATGACACCACACTTGCTCACTGACACCAATCACAACACGCTGCAGACATGACACCACACTCACTCACTGACACCGATCAGAACACGCCGCAGACATGACACCACACTTACTCACTGACACCAATTACAACACGCCAGAGACATGACAAAGCACTTACTCACTGACACCAATCACAACACGCCGCAGACATGACACCACACTTACTGACACCAATCACAACACGCCACAGACATGACACCACACTTACTCACTGACACCAATCACAACACGCCACAGACATGACACCACTCTTACTCACTGACACCAATCACAACACGCCACAGACATGACACCACACTTACTCACTGACACCAATCACAACACGCCACAGACATGACACCACACTTACTCACTGACACCAATCACAACACGCCACAGACATGACACCACACTTACTCACTGACACCAATCACAACATGCCGCAGACATGACACTACACTTACTCACTGACACCAATTACAACACGCCACAGACATGACACCACACTTACTCACTGACACCAATCACAACACGCCACATACATGACATCACACTTACTCTCTGACACCAATTACAACACGCCAAAGACATGACAACACACTTACTCACTAACACCAATCACAACACGCCGCAGACATGACACCACACTTACTCACTGACACCAATTACAACACGCCACAGACATGACACCACACTTACTCAATGACACCAATCACAGCACGCTGCAGACATCACACCACACTTACTCACTGACACCAATTACAACACGCCACAGACATGACAAAGCACTTACTCACTGACACCAATCACAACACGCCGCAGACATGATACCACGCTTTCTCACTGACACCAATCACAACAAGCCGCAGACATGACACCACACTTACTCATTGACACCAATTACAACATGCCGCAGACATGACAGAACACTTACTGACACCAATCACAACACGCCACAGACATGACACCACTCTTACTCACTGACACCAATCACAACACGCCACAGACATGACACCACACTTATTCACTGACACCAATCACAACACGCTGCAGACATGACACCACACTTACTCACTGACACCAATCACAACACGCCACAGACATGACACCACACTTACTCAATGACACCAATCACAACACGCCGCCGACGTGACACCACACTTACTCACTGACACCAATCACAACACGCAGCACGTCAGAGACATAACACCACACTTACTCACTGACACCAATCACAACACGCCGCCGCCATGACACCACACTTACTCACTGACACCAATCACAACACGCCGCAGACATGACACCACACTTACTCATTGACACCAATCAGAACCCCCACAGGCATGACTCCACACTTAGTAACTGACACCAATCACAACACGCCGCAGACATGACACCACACTTACTGACACCAATCACAACACGCCGCAGACATGACACCACACTCACTGACACCAATCACAACACGCCGCAAACATAACACCAAACTTACTCACTGACAGCAATCACAACATGCCGCACACATGACAGAACACTTACTGACACCAATCACAACACGCCACAGACATGACACCACACTTACTCACTGACACCAATCACAACACGCTGCAGACATGACACCGCACTTACTCACTGACACCAATCACAACACGCCACAGACATGACACCACACTTACTCACTGACACCAATCACAACACGCCGCCGACGTGACACCACACTTACTCACTGACACCAATCACAACACTCAGCACGTCGCAGACATAACACCACACTTACCCACTGACACCAATCACAACACGCCGCAGACATGACACCACACTTACTCACTGACACCAATCACAACACGCCGCAGACATGACACCACACTTACTCATTGTCACCAATCAGAACCCCCACAGGCATGACTCCACACTTAGTCACTGACACCAATCACAACACGCCGCAGACATGACACCACACTTACTCACTGACACCAATCACAACACGCCGCAAACATAACACCAAACTTACTCACTGACAGCAATCACAACATGCCACAGACATGACAAAGCATTTACTCACTGACACCAAGCACAACACGCCATAGACATGACACCACACTTACTCACTGACACCAATCACAACACGCTGCAGACATGACACCACACTTACTCACTGACACCAATCACAACACGCCACAGACATGACACCACACTTACTCACTGACACCAATCACAACACGCCGCAGACATGACACCACACTTACTCACTGACACCAATCACAACACGCCGCACACATGACACCACACTTATTCACTGACACCAATCACAACACGCCACAGACATGACACCACACTTACTCACTGACACCAATCACAACACGCCGCACACATGACACCACACTTACTCACTGACACAAATCACAACGCACCGCAGACATGACATCACACTTACTCACTGACACCAATCACAACACGCCACAGACATGACACCACACTTAGTCACGGACACCAATTACAACACGCCACAGACATGACACCACACTTACTCACTGACACCAATCACAACATGCCACAGACATGACACCACACTTACTCACTGACACCAATTACAACACGCCACAGACATGACACCACACTTACTCACTGACACCAATCACAACACGCCACAGACATCACACCACACTTACTGACACCAATCACAACACGCCGCAGACATGACACCACACTTACTCATTGACACCAATTACAACACGCCGCAGACATGACACCACACTTACTCACTGACACCAATCACAACACGCCACAGACATGACAGCACACTTACTCACTGACACCAATCACAACACGCCACAGACATGACACCACACTTACTCACTGACACCAATCACAACACGCCACAGACATGACACCACACTTACTCACTGACACCAATCACAACACGAAGCAGAAATGACACCACACTTACTCACTGACACCAATGACAACACACTGCAGACATGACACCACACTTACTCATTGACACCAATCACAATGCACCGCAGACATGACACCACACTTACTCACTGACACCAATCACAACACGCCACAGACATGACAAAGCACTCACTCACTGACACCAATCACAACACGCCGCAGACATGACACCATACTCACTCACTGACACCAATCACAACACGCCACAGACATGACACCACACTTACTCACTGACACCAATCACAACACACCGCAGAGATGACACCACACTTACTCATTGACACCAATCACAACACGCCAAAGACATGACACCACACTTACTCACCGACACCAATGACAACACACAGACATGACACCACACTTACTCATTGACATCAATCACAACACGTCACAGACATGACAACACACTTACTCACCGACACCAATGACAACACACAGACATGACAACACACTTACTCATTGACATCAATCACAACAAGCCGCAGACATGACACCACACTTATTCACTGACACCAATCACAACACGCCGCAGACATGACAGCACACTTACTCACTGACACCAAGCACAACACGCCGCAGACATGACACCACACTTACTCACTGACACCAATCACAACACGCTGCAGACATGACACCACACTTACTCACTGACACCAATCACAACATGCTACAGACATGACACCACACTTACTCACTGACACCAATCACAACACGCCACAGACATGACACCACACTTACTCACTGACACCAATTAGAACACGCTGCAGACATGACACCACACTTACTCACTGACACCAATCACAACACACAGATATGACACCACACTTACTCATTGACACCAATTACAACACGCCACAGACATGACACCACACTTACTCACTGACACCAATCACAACACGCCACAGACATGACAGCACACTTACTCACTGACACCAAGCACAACACGCCGCAGACATGACACCACACTTACTCACTGACACCAATCACAACACGCTGCAGACATGACACCACACTTACTCACTGACACCAATCACAACATGCTACAGACATGACACCACACTTACTCACTGACACCAATCACAACACGCCACAGACATGACACCACACTTACTCACTGACACCAATCACAACACACCGCAGACATGACACCACACTTACTCACTGACACCAATCACAACACGCCACAGACATGACACCACACTTACTCACTGACACCAATCACAACACGCCGCAGACATGATACCACACTTACTCACTGACACCAATCACAACACGCCACAGACATGACACCACACTTACTCACTGACACCAATCACAACACACCGCAGACATAACACCACACTTACTCACTGACACCAATCACAACACACCGCAGACATGACACCACACTTACTCACTGACACCAATCACAACACGCCACAGACATGACACCACACTTACTCACTGACACCAATCACAACACGCCGCAGACATGACACCACACTTACTCACTGACACCAATCACAACACGCCACAGACATGACACCACACTTACTCACTGACAGCAATCACAACATGCCGCAGACATGACAAAGCACTTACTCACTGACACCAATCACAACACGCCACAGACATGACACCACACTTGCTCACTGACACCAATCACAACACGCTGCAGACATGACACCACACTTACTCACTGACACCAATCACAACACGCCGCAGACATGACACCACACTCACTCACTGACACCGATCAGAACACGCCGCAGACATGACACCACACTTACTCACTGACACCAATTACAACACGCCACAGACATGACAAAGCACTTACTCACTGACACCAATCACAACACGCCGCAGACATGACACCACACTTGCTCACTGACACCAATTACAACACGCCACAGACATGACACCACACTTACTCACTGACACCAATCACAACACGCCACATACATGACATCACACTTACTCACTGACACCAATTACAACACGCCAAAGACATGACAACACACTTACTCACTGACACCAATCACAACACGCCGCAGACATGACACCACACTTACTCACTGACACCAATTACAACACGCCACAGACATGACACCACACTTACTCAATGACACCAATCACAGCACGCTGCAGACATCACACCACACTTACTCACTGACACCAATCACAACACGCCACAGACATGACAAAGCACTTACTCACTGACATCAATCACAACACGCCGCAGACATGATACCACGCTTTCTCACTGACACCAATCACAACAAGCCGCAGACATGACACCACACTTACTCATTGACACCAATTACAACACGCCGCAGACATGACAGAACACTTACTGACACCAATCACAACACGCCACAGACATGACACCACTCTTACTCACTGACACCAATCACAACACGCCACAGACATGACACCACACTTACTCACTGACACCAATCACAACACGCAGCACGTCAAAGACATTACACCACACTTACTCACTGACACCAATCACAACACGCCGCAGCCATGACACCACACTTACTCACTGACACCAATCACAACACGCCGCAGACATGACACCACACTTACTCATTGACACCAATCAGAACCCCCACAGGCATGACTCCACACTTAGTCACTGACACCAATCACAACACGCCGCAGACATGACACCACACTTACTCACTGACACCAATCACAACACGCCGCAAACATAACACCAAACTTACTCACTGACAGCAATCACAACATGCCGCACACATGACAGAACACTTACTGACACCAATCACAACACGCCACAGACATGACACCACACTTACTCACTGACACCAATCACAACACGCTGCAGACATGACACCACACTTACTCACTGACACCAATCACAACACGCCACAGACATGACACCACACTTACTCACTGACACCAATCACAACACGCCACAGACATGACACCACACTTACTCACTGACACCAATCACAACACGCCGCACACATGACACCACACTTATTCACTGACACCAATCACAACACGCCACAGACATGACACCACACTTACTCACTGACACCAATCACAACACGCCGCACACATGACACCACACTTACTCACTGACACAAATCACAACGCACCGCAGACATGACATCACACTTACTCACTGACACCAATCACAACACGCCACAGACATGACACCACACTTACTCACTGACACCAATTACAACACGCCACAGACATGACACCACACTTACTCACTGACACCAATTACAACACACCACAGACATGACACCATACTCACTCACTGACACCAATCACAACATGCCACAGACATGACACCACACTTACTCACTGACACCAATTACAACACGCCACAGACATGACACCACACTTACTCACTGACACCAATCACAACACGCCACAGACATGACACCACACTTATTCAATGACACCAATCACAACGCACCGCAGACATGACACCACACTTACTCACTGACACCAATTACAACACACCACAGACATGACACCACACTTACTCACTGACACCAATCACAACATGCCGCAGACATGACACCACACTTACTCACTGACACCAATCACAACATGCCACAGACATGACATCAAACTTACTCACTGACACCAATCTCAACACGCCACAGACATGACACCACACTTACTCACTGACACCAATCACAACGCACCGCAGACATGACACCACACTCACTCACTGACACCAATACAACACGCCGCAGACATGACACCACACTTATTCACTGACACCAATCACAACACGCCGCAGATACGACTCCACTCTTACTCACTGACACCAATCACAATGCACCGCAGACATGACACCACACTCACTCACTGACACCAATACAACACGCCGCAGACATGACACCACACTTACTCACTGACATCAATCACAACACACCGCAGACATGACACCACACTTACTCACTGACACCAATCACAACATGCCACAGACATGACATCAAACTTACTCACTGACACCAATCTCAACACGCCACAGACATGACACCACACTTACTCACTGACACCAATCACAACGCACCGCAGACATGACACCACACTTACTCACTGACACCAATCACAACACGCCACAGACATGACACCACACTTACTCACTGACACCAAGCACAACACGCCACAGACATGACACCACACTTACTCACTGACACCAATCACAACACGCCGCAGACATGACACCACACTTACTCATTGACACCAATCAGAACCCCCACAGGCATGACTCCACACTTACTCACTGACACCAATCACAACACGCAGCACGTCGCAGACATAACACCACGCTTACCCACTGACACCAATCACAACACGCCGCAGACATGACACCACACTTACTCATTGTCACCAATCAGAACCCCCACAGGCATGACTCCACACTTAGTCACTGACACCAATGACAACACGCCGCAGACATGACACCACACTTACTCACTGACACCAATCACAACACGCCGCAAACATAACACCAAACTTACTCACTGACAGCAATCACAACATGCCACAGACATGACAAAGCATTTACTCACTGACACCAATCACAACACGCCACAGACATGACACCACACTTACTCACTGACACCAATCACAACACGCTGCAGACATGACACCACACTTACTCACTGACACCAATCACAACACGCCACAGACATGACAACACACTTAATCACTGACACCAATCACAACACGCCACAGACATGACACCACACTTACTCACTGACACCAATCACAACACGCCGCACACATGACACCAAACTTATTCACTGACACCAATCACAACACGCCACAGACATGACACCACACTTACTCACTGACACCAATCACAACACGCCGCACACATGACACCACACTTACTCACTGACACCAATCACAACGCACCGCAGACATGACACCACACTTACTCACTGACACCAATCACAACATGCCACAGACATGACACCACACTTACTCACTGACACCAATTACAACACACCACAGACATGACACCACACTTACTCACTGACACCAATCACAACACGCCACAGACATGACACCACACTTACTCAATGACACCAATCACAACGCACCGCAGACATGACACCACACTTACTCACTGACACCAAGCACAACACGCCACAGACATGACACCACACTTACTCACTGACACCAATCACAACACGCCGCAGACATGACACCACACTTACTCATTGACACCAATCAGAACCCCCACAGGCATGACTCCACACTTACTCACTGACACCAATCACAACACGCAGCACGTCGCAGACATAACACCACGCTTACCCACTGACACCAATCACAACACGCCGCAGACATGACACCACACTTACTCATTGTCACCAATCAGAACCCCCACAGGCATGACTCCACACTTAGTCACTGACACCAATGACAACACGCCGCAGACATGACACCACACTTACTCACTGACACCAATCACAACACGCCGCAAACATAACACCAAACTTACTCACTGACAGCAATCACAACACGCTGCAGACATGACACCACACTTACTCACTGACACCAATCACAACACGCCACAGACATGACACCACACTTACTCACTGACACCAATCACAACACGCCGCACACATGACACCAAACTTATTCACTGACACCAATCACAACACGCCACAGACATGACACCACACTTACTCACTGACACCAATCACAACACGCCGCACACATGACACCACACTTACTCACTGACACCAATCACAACGCACCGCAGACATGACACCACACTTACTCACTGACACCAATCACAACATGCCACAGACATGACACCACACTTACTCACTGACACCAATTACAACACACCACAGACATGACACCACACTTACTCACTGACACCAATCACAACACACCGCAGACATGACACCACACTTACTCACTGACACCAATCACAACATGCCACAGACATGACACCACACTTACTCACTGACACCAATTACAACACACCACAGACATGACACCACACTTACTCACTGACACCAATCACAACACGCCACAGACATGACACCACACTTACTCACTGACACCAATTACAACACACCACAGACATGACACCACACTTACTCACTGACACCAATCACAACACACCGCAGACATGACACCACACTTACTCACTGACACCAATCACAACACGCTGCAGACATGACACCACACTTACTCACTGACACCAATCACAACATGCCACAGACATGACACCACACTTACTCACTGACACCAATCACAACACACCGCAGACATGACACCACACTTACTCACTGACACCAATCACAACATGCCACAGACATGACACCACACTTACTCACTGACACCAATTACAACACACCACAGACATGACACCACACTTACTCACTGACACCAATCACAACACGCCACAGACATGACACCACACTTACTCACTGACACCAATCACAACACGCCACAGACATGACACCACACTTACTCACTGACACCAATCACAACACGCCACAGACATGACACCACACTTACTCACTGACACCAATCACAACACGCCACAGACATGACACCACACTTACTCACTGACACCAATCACAACACGCTGCAGACATGACACCACACTTACTCACTGACACCAATCACAACACGCCACAGACATGACACCACACTTACTCACTGACACCAATCACAACACGCCGCACACATGACACCAAACTTATTCACTGACACCAATCACAACACGCCACAGACATGACACCACACTTACTCACTGACACCAATCACAACACGCCGCACACATGACACCACACTTACTCACTGACACCAATCACAACGCACCGCAGACATGACACCACACTTACTCACTGACACCAATCACAACATGCCACAGACATGACACCACACTTACTCACTGACACCAATTACAACACACCACAGACATGACACCACACTTACTCACTGACACCAATCACAACACACCGCAGACATGACACCACACTTACTCACTGACACCAATCACAACATGCCACAGACATGACACCACACTTACTCACTGACACCAATTACAACACACCACAGACATGACACCACACTTACTCACTGACACCAATCACAACACGCCACAGACATGACACCACACTTACTCACTGACACCAATCACAACACGCCACAGACATGACACCACACTTACTCACTGACACCAATCACAACACGCCACAGACATGACACCACACTTACTCAATGACACCAATCACAACGCACCGCAGACATGACACCACACTTACTCACTGACACCAAGCACAACACGCCACAGACATGACACCACACTTACTCACTGACACCAATCACAACACACCGCAGACATGACACCACACTTACTCATTGACACCAATCAGAACCCCCACAGGCATGACTCCACACTTACTCACTGACACCAATCACAACACGCAGCACGTCGCAGACATAACACCACGCTTACCCACTGACACCAATCACAACACGCCGCAGACATGACACCACACTTACTCATTGTCACCAATCAGAACCCCCACAGGCATGACTCCACACTTAGTCACTGACACCAATGACAACACGCCGCAGACATGACACCACACTTACTCACTGACACCAATCACAACACGCCGCAAACATAACACCAAACTTACTCACTGACAGCAATCACAACATGCCACAGACATGACAAAGCATTTACTCACTGACACCAATCACAACACGCCACAGACATGACACCACACTTACTCACTGACACCAATCACAACACGCTGCAGACATGACACCACACTTACTCACTGACACCAATCACAACACGCCACAGACATGACACCACACTTACTCACTGACACCAATCACAACACGCCACAGACATGACACCACACTTACTCACTGACACCAATCACAACACGCCGCACACATGACACCAAACTTATTCACTGACACCAATCACAACACGCCACAGACATGACACCACACTTACTCACTGACACCAATCACAACACGCCGCACACATGACACCACACTTACTCACGGACACCAATCACAACGCACCGCAGACATGACGCCACACTTACTCACTGACACCAATCACAACATGCCACAGACATGACACCACACTTACTCACTGACACCAATTACAACACACCACAGACATGACACCACACTTACTCACTGACACCAATCACAACACGCCACAGACATGACACCACACTTACTCAATGACACCAATCACAACGCACCGCAGACATGACCCCACACTTACTCACTGACACCAATTACAACACGCCACAGACATGACACCACACTTACTCACTGACACAAATCACAACACGCCACAGACATGACACCACACTTACTCACTGACACCAATCACAACACGCCGCAGACATGACACCACACTTATTCACTGACACCAATCACAACACGCCGCAGATATGACTCCACACTTACTCACTGACACCAATCACAATGCACCGCAGACATGACACCACACTCACTCACTGACACCAATCACAACACGCCGCAGACATGACACCACACTTACTCACTGACACCAATTACAACACGCCGCAGACATGACATCACACTTACTCACTGACACCAATCTCAACACGCCACAGACATGACACCACACTTACTCACTGACACCAATCACAAGGCACCGCAGACATGACACCACACTTACTCACTGACATCAATGACAACACGCCACAGACATGACACCACACTTACTCACTGACACCAAGCACAACACGCCGCAGACATGACACCACACTTACTCACTGACACCAATCACAACACGCCACAGACATGACACCACACTTACTCATTGACAACAATCAGAACCCCCACAGGCATGACTCCACACTTACTCACTGACACCAAGCACAACACGCCGCAGACATGATACCACACTTACTCACTGACACCAATCACAACACGCCGCAGACATGACACCACACTTATTCAATGACACCAATCACAACGCACCGCAGACATGACACCACACTTACTCACTGACACTAATCACAACACGCCGCAGACATGACACCACACTTATTCACTGACACCAATGACAACACGCCGCAGACATGACACCACACTTACTCATTGACACCAATCAGAACACGCCGCAGACATGACACCACACTTAGTCACTGACACCAATTACAACACGCCACAGACATGACACCACACTTACTCATTGACACCAATCACAACATGCCGCAGACATGACACCACACTTACTCACTGACACCAATCACAACACGCCACAGACATGACACCACACTTACTCACTGACACCAATGACAACACGCCGCAGACATGACACCACACTTACTCATTGACACCAATCACAACATGCCGCAGACATGACACCACACTTACTCACTGACACCAATCACAACACGCCGCAGACATGACACCACACTTACTCACTGACACCAATCACAACACGCCGCAGACATGACACCACACTTACTCATTGACACCAAGCACAACACGCCGCAGACATGACACCATACTCACTCACTGACACCAATCACAACACGCCGCAGACATGACACCACACTTACTCACTGACACCAATCACAACACGCCGCAGACATGACACCACACTTACTCACTGACACCAATCACAACACGCCGCAGACATGACACCACACTTACTCACTGACACCAATCACAACACGCCACAGACATGACACCATACTCACTCACTGACACCAATCACAACACGCCGCAGACATGACACCATACTCACTCACTGACACCAATCACAACATGCCGCAGACATGACACCACACTTACTCATTGACACCAATCACAACACGCCGCAGACATGACACCACACTTACTCACTGACACCAATCACAACACGCCGCAGACATGACACCATACTCACTCACTGACACCAATCACAACACGCCGCAGACATGACACCACACTTACTCATTGACACCAATCACAACACGCCGCAGACATGACACCACACTTACTCACTGACACCAATCACAACACACAGACATGACACCACACTTACTCACTGACACCAATCACAACACGCCACAGACATCACACCACACTTACACACTGACACCAATCACAACACGCCACAGAAATGACACCACACTTACTCACTGACACCAATCACAACACGCCACAGACATCACACCACACTTACTCACTGACACCAATCACAACACGCCACAGAAATGACACCACACTTACTCACTGACACCAATCACAACACGCTGCAGACATCACACCACACTTACTCACTGACACCAATCACAACACGCCACAGAAATGACACCACACTTACTCACTGACACCAATCACAACACGCCACAGACATCACACCACACTTACTCACTGACACCAATCACAACACGCCACAGACATGACACCACACTCATTTTCGTCATCCACCCTTCCACAGACTAAACACGGAAATGTCCAGCTAAATTTCTTTGTTAATTGAGTAGTAGTTTTCTCTGGGAAAGGGCGCATATCGAATGGTGTCGAAACTGATTGAGTTGGATTCAACTGTATCAGTTGTATGAGTTGGATTCAATTGTTTGACGACAAGACATTAGGCGCCTGCTAGAGTGACTGAGTTGTGCATCGGTTTCGCATATGCAAGAATAAAGATAATGACTGAACAACTTGATTTTCTTCTTTGTGTTACGCAAAGTAGCTGGTATGTCGATGTAGCCAAGGGCCCGAGACTTCCCCAAAGAAAAATCTAAATTTGGTGCCATGGCAGAACTCAAAGGCCCTTGGCTCGATCCTGCGTCTGAAGTGATGACCAAGCATGTCGTCTCCTGTCAAGAAAGATACACCCTACAGTATGACCCTGTCTTCTCACCCGTCGAATTGCGTCCTGATGGAGAAGTGTTGCTCCTGGGACTTGCTTCGTTGTTACGGCCACTTGGTCCCCAGTCTCACGTCGCCCCGAGTGCAAATGTTTCCGCTGTTACCCATATCCGAGCACTATTCGCAGCCGCTTGTTGGTGTGATTATGCCCGACAGCCTGCAACGGTGACTTATCCAACTGCTGCAATCACAGCGACCTCGCCAATAGCAATGACTACTCGTGGAAGGATTTCCGAAAACATGTGCCATGCTGACAGCCAAAACGGAAAGAATTCGTGTAAAAGCAAAACAAAAGCAAAAAATGCATTGTGAGGATGCTGAACACTTCCTTGAAAGGCCATGCGCCCTCGCTGAACATATCGTCACCGACGTTAGTGCATTGACTCGCCAGAATACCATCATCAAACAAATTGTGAAAGGTCAACCCAATCTCATCGCTGACAAGTTCTGCGCCGTCACCTTAACACCCACAGCGACGCCGTCATGCACCATTGTGCTGAAGGCAGACAGTCGCCACCACCATGTCCAGCGCGATTGCTCACGACCAGCCCATGCAGATAAACACCGTCTCCAGCGGTTACTCTGTCAACAAAACTGACAGACGGACACTCATATTATGTCACCAACGTGTCCAGAGATCATCCATAGCTGCCATCAGACTATGCCGCTGCATACTATGACCCAGGCGACAACGATTCTTCGACCCTCCGAGGCTACGATAAACACACCATCACCGACTGCTCACGAGAGTGGGAAGTTCAA
Source organism: Terebella lapidaria (assembly GCA_949152475.1). Lineage (NCBI taxonomy): Eukaryota > Metazoa > Annelida > Polychaeta > Terebellida > Terebellidae > Terebella > Terebella lapidaria. Next base: position 42,457,704 of record OX424561.1, on the reverse strand, counting down.
GCATTCCAGAGTAATTCCTGCGATGAGGAAATACAAAACATCGGAGATACACTTCGAGCCACCACATCATCCAAGGGGACAGCCGCCACCCCTGGGTCATTCCATGAAATGTTTCGATGAGTCGAGTCACTTCATCATGGTGGATGAAAATTTCTGCATCAAGGACATTCTCGTCAAGAACTGAATGAAACCGTTTTCTTCCCCCCCCCCCCCCCCCCACCCTGCCATCCCCTCCCCGACTAGAAGCAAATTGGCATCAGCTCAGTCCCTGCCTTCGTATTCACTGCCTCCCGAATCTCAGCCTTCAAACCTTAAAGTGCTGCGGAGCAAGGAGGATTCTTGGCATTAATTTCTTTCAACGAGTGAGTGCCGTCGTCAACTACGGCGATGGAACTATACTAGTTAAAAAGGATATCCTGTTCGGACATAAAGACTTTGAAGCCAAAGTGGTGCAACTCGCAGTCTGCCATGATGTCACCATCGTACCATGCAGTAAAGCCATCATCGAACTCGTCCCAACCTCCAAGATCCGGAGCCGAAGACACCCGCAACTAATTCAAACTCTGACAACATTTTCGGAGGACACCAATCTTGTCATGGGCCAAATGCCAATGTTTCTGAACCGCAAGTGTATCAAGGTGGCAGTCATGAATCAGAGCATGGTAGGGGCTTTACCACAACAGGGTGGAGAAGTCGACCCTCACCTCATCGATGAGGAGGTAGCTAAGATGTTTTTAGAATAGATTGCATCAACCCCTCCATGGAACTGAGATCGTCGTCCTCGTCCGAAATAAAGCCGGCCAGGTCGACTTCTGTGTGGACTATCGAGTATTGAACGACGTCACTCGCCAGGTCTCGTATCCGCTCCCAAATACATGTATCTAAAACACCAAGACGCCCCTGACAGGAGCGATATAGTTCTCCGCCCTCGACTCAGCTTTTGGCAAGTTGAATTCGATCCACTCATAGCAACCAAAGATTGCAATCAAAGACGGCTTTTGTGATACAGAAGGGCTTGTACCAATTGCCTTTATGTCTCACCAACGCGCCCGCCACCATCGAGCTTCTTATTGGACACTGGCCCGGTCTCGCCCTCGATGCAACCCGCTGGTGTCACACAGTGCATCCTGCTCACAATGTATGTCCAGAAGCGTCAACTGCCGTCCAAACAATTGCCACTTACTCATTTGCCGACTGCAGTGCCTTTCGACAGAACTGTCATGGAAATTCTCGACACTCAAGGTCACAGGAAGTGGACATAATAATACTTTATTCTTATAAAGCACATATAAGCACAAAAACACTCTCAATGCGCTGACATAGGTTCATTTTCGTCATATCAGATTACTTCAGAAGTACAATGATGCGTTCGCCACACCGCAAAGACAGTCACAACATCCTCGTCAACTGATGGATTGTGTATCGCAGAATCCGCCCTGTTTCGCCACACCGAAAATTCATACGTCCCTACAATAGGCTAGCGGCCAACTTTAGGGAGTTTAATCACCTAGCTGTGCACAAGACTGAAATAATGTATCAAAATAAAGGGTAAACCCTGTTTGTCATACATGTATTTGAAACTCTGCATCACGGGGGTTGCCATGGTAACGGGCCTTGACGACGGATCCCTAACATTGGAGCTTAAATCTAGATTTTTGGCTGATGTATGATAAGTTGCCATATTCAGTTTCTTCCTCGGGTGCATCTATCATCTGACCATCTATTTTGCTCTTATATGTACTCAGCTCAGTGACGCAGCCATATCAAGCACGATTTTCAGTTTGCAGGATGCTGAAATGCAATCGAATGAATTTAACTAAGGTTTTCTCGAACAAGAAAATACAGCTAACTGTGAGAGTCGACATTAGAGCTCGAGCACACCATCAGCACCCTAGACAGCGGAATGTATTCTACTCAATGTAACCCCCCCCCCCCCCCCTCCAAATAAAAATGCTACCATGATATCCTCCCTTAAATGATTCCAATTCATTCCCGTATATTATGATGAAAGCATAGGCCTACTTCATTCATATTTTTCTAATAAGTAAACATTCATTTTGAACTCAATGAAACAGATACTCCTGCTAAAATGGTATTGAACCTTAATGAAATATCCTCAAAAATATTTTGAACTATGAGGAATATTTGCATCTGATATCATGATAATTAACATCACCCAGCCCACTGGGTTAATGAAAAGACCAGTTTAAAATATAAATGATTTTCTGAAGGCTTCGCAAACCCAACACCTTGACATATAATGTAAATATCGTCTTGTAAATATGTCACATTTCTGTTCACCACTCTTGTCACTCTGCTTGTTTTACTGTTTCCTATATCCATTGCTCCACATTTTATCCACTTGTCCCTTGTGCGTCTGCCGAGCTGCCGTCGTGTGTGTCGACCCGACCGTGACGACCGTCGGCGCATCGTGCGCTCGGGGATACCGGCGTGATGTTGGCAGATAGGATCAGCTTGGACCAGATTGAAACCTCCAATTCTCATAATTTAGAAAACATATATTTCGATAAAGTAACGGAAGATGAATCAATCTCAGAAGAAAACAATAATATTCTACAGTTTCCTACATGTTCTTATCACAGCACAAACGACTTACCCTTCCCCCCTAATCAAAGTAATTCCACACACACCGTTCTGTCACTAAATTGTCGCAGTTTGTCAGCCCACTGGGATGACTTCAAAGAACTTCTAGCAACCACACAAGAAAATAATTACCATTTTGACATAATAGGTCTCACAGAGATATTTCAGGTACGCAATAGTTTCCATCTTCCGGGGTATCATGGATTTGTTTTTAAGAACAGGCCAGATGGGGATGACAACCGCGGTGGTGTTGGTTTCTTCATTGATAATAAGATTAACTTTACAGTACGACATGATTTATCCATATTCCAACCACATGTAATTGAAACACTCTTTATTGAAGTGAAATACACTAGCACCAAACCCATTTTATATGGAATCATATATAGACCAAACACCCCCCCTAAAGCATCCATAGATACTTTCAGTATTGAACTAAATAATATTATTGAAAATCTTAATTCCAATAACTATACGATGTGCCTGATGGGCGACTTTAATATCGATTTACTTAAGTACAACTCGCATAAAAATACCAATAACTTTCTGGAATGCATGATATCGAATGGACTAGTTCCCTTAATAACAAAACCAACAAGGATAACTGAATACTCTGCTACTTTAATTGACCATATCTACACGAATGCTAGGCTTGACACTGTGTCTACAGGTATTTTAATTACAGATATTTCTGATCACTTCGCTACATTCTGCTCGATAGGAAGTAAAGAATCCAACCCAGTAGAATGTCAATACAAAAGTGTCAGGTCATTTAGTGCAAATAAGATACAATTATTCAGACAGTTCTTGGGAAACGCAGATTTCTCGGGTGTATATGGTGTCTCTTGTCCCGAACGAGCACATAACGAATTTATGACAATATTTCAACTAGGTTATGACACTTGTTTTCCAACGAAACTAGTTAAGTCCACAAGTCGGAAAATAAAACATGAGCCGTGGATGACCAAAGGCCTACTTGTGTCATCTATTACCAAAATTAAATTGTATAAACTAAAATTGCGTAAGCCCACTATATCTAACATTAATAAATACAAAACATATTGCAGACTATATAATAAACTATCAAGAAAAACGAAGCGATCCTACTTTGTTGAATCTTTACAAAGCCATAAAAACAACCTGAAAGAAACATGGAAAATACTCAATGAAGCAATGCAAAACAAACCTATGAAAAATAAATTACCCGATAACTTTAAAATCGATGACAACTTGGTATCAGACAAACCAATAATAGCTGACTGTTTTAACTCATATTTCACCAACATCGCAATTGAGCTAAACTCTAAAATTAAAGACTCACCAGCTAATCCCATGGACTATATGAATGAACCTGAACCTTCAACATTTTTTCTTGAACCGGTCACTCCTTATGATGTAATATCAGCAGTTCTCCAATTGAAACCTAAATCTACTCAAGGCCCGGACAGTTTATCGTCTAAGCTTGTTAAAGAATTAGTACACGAAATAAAAGACCCCTTAACGCATATTATTAACTCTTCTTTTGCATCTGGCACAGTCCCTAGTCAAATGAAAATTGCAAAGGTAATCCCAATATTTAAATCCGGAAACAACCAAAGTATGGCAAATTATCGACCTATCAGTATTTTACCCACATTCTCAAAAATATTAGAAAAAATCATGCATAAGAAGCTTTTTAACTTTATCGCCGATAAAAACATTCTCAACATTAATCAATATGGTTTTAGGCCTAAACACTCGACAATCCACCCAATATTACATCTCCTTAAATATATCACTAAAAAGAGCGACACTTCAACGAAGGACAAAACCCTAGCTGTTTTCCTAGACCTCAGTAAAGCATTCGATACTGTCTCCCACAATATTCTCCTCAGTAAATTAAACAGTTATGGAATACGAGGTGTTGCGAATAATTGGTTTAGGAGTTACCTTTCTGATAGGTATCAATACTAGTATGTGGAATTAAATAGCAATAAATCAAAATTCTCAAAAGTGCTTCACGGTGTACCACAAGGATCTATTTTGGGGCCCCTGCTTTTTATCATATATGTGAATGATTTTCCGAAGTCCACATCACTAAATATGCTCTCCTTTGCTGATGATACAACACTATATACTTCTGGCAAAAATTTAAATGACACTTTTCAATTATGCAACGATGAACTACAAAGAATACACAAATGGCTAAATAGCAATAAACTATTCCTCAATATAACTAAAACTAAGTATATGATATTCTCTCCGAATCACCAATACACAAAGCCTAATAATCTACAGCTGTGCATTGAAAATCACAAATTAATCTACCATTCAAGTCATAATGTAAATCAACCACCCTTGAAATTTTTGGGTATCATCTTGGACGATAACTTGACCTGGAAATCACACATAAAAATGCTATGTTCCAAAATATCAAAAACACTATATTTTTGTAGCAAAGTGAAAAGGGTACTACCATTGTATTGTCTACGCACCCTGTACAACACCTTAATTCAAAGTCATTTCAATTACGGTATCTTAGCATGGGGTAACAGCATACATGTCACAAATTTACTCAAACTACAAAAGAAAGCTATTAGAATAATATATAACTCAAAATATAGAGCGCACACAAACCCACTCTTCAAATCCAGCAATATTCTAAAAATTGATGATTTATATCACTTCCAGTGCACTTTGTTTGTATTCGATTACTTGAATGATAGACTACCAATCTCTTTCAATACTTTTATGATAAACCCAAACCAAACACTCGCAGAGTAAACTATCTTCACACACATATCGCTCGAACAAATTTCTCTAAGTCATTGCCACATCAACACATTGCAAATATATGGAATAATCTTAAATCGAATATCAAGTTGATCACGTCCCGCACTACACTAAAGAAAACTTTAAAATCTGATTATTTTTGTATGTATGGGAACGAGATTTCTTGTAGCAACCCTCATTGTTTGGAATGTAACATTCATTCAACTGCAAGAAAAGATCCAACTGTTTCACCAATACAAATCTAAATTGTATCTAAATTTCACTGAATTCGCTTTCTTTTCATCTGGTCCAACCTGAGACCACGCCTGATATAATCTTATAATCTTAGCGTTTTTTGTGTTCTCTGTGGTCTCACCCTGCCTGCCGGCATCCTTTCTTCTCCCCGGGTGACCGATGTCAAGATGGAAGCCCGCTCTGCTCGGCACCACGCGACTGGTCGGCTGGCGTTATGCGGTTTCAGGTGGATGACTTGTGTAGCAATGGATATGTTTTCTCGCTTTTATTATGTTTTGTTCCTTGTTTCTTGTTCTTTTTTCCCTTCGTCTTTAAAGGCCGTGCAGGAAGACAGCTTATTGTGGCTATGCACGGCCTCAACAACATTGTATATTTTGTGTTGTTGGAAATAAACATTATTATTTAAAATACGTCAAATTATGGTAAATGTAGCCGTGGCATCGCAGACAAATCGTTGTGTTCGCTTCATAAGACCGAGGAATGCCACACGGCACACGCAAGCTTACATGGATGCTGCACAGGAGATTGTGTGCTCCAAAATACGCGTCATTGCGGTAAAATTTGCTTTGCATTCTGGGAACGTCAATTTCCATCGGCTCCGCCATTTTGACGTTTTCCAAACAATCTCAGCATTTTGCGTAATTTTCTCAAACCTAACACATCGATTTATGCATTATACATGTGTGGAATATTCAATGTTTACCATCAATTCGAGAGATTTCATGTCAAGGACGAAGAAAATTCTCATTTGAAGTAGGTTTCTAAACGTTTACATGCCAAGACGGGCGTCGATAGGTTGGCATGAAACCTCCATGAAAAAGTCAGCACATAGACATGTAGAGGGTTGGGGGCTTCGCCCCCAACGCTCTAATGTCAAAAATAGAGACTCAAAGAGAAGTTTTTTTGCTCTACAAAAAGGAATTGATAAGTACATCTATAATAAACACATCCACCTGAAGTAAATATCAAATTTTCAATTTTTAAAACAACTATCAACTAATAATTGATTATTAATTTGTTTGCACAGTTGTCATGTCAACCATGCGAGTGTTCAAGGTTCACATGTATATTATGCACAATTACAATAGAATGGTGCATAAAAACATCTGGAGATGATAAACACTACATTAATTTAGGCATTTCGGAAGAAATGTGTTCATCTTTTGGCAGAATTTTCTTTTCTTTCTTTCCGCCGTTTTGGTTTCCGACCGATAACTTCAGTTTGCCTCGATGTATCTTCGCCAAATTTTCAGCATTGGCCAGACATATTATGTGGTCAGACATATTATGTGGAAGAACAATATTGTTTTTCGGCCAGAGGTCCGTGAGGTCCGTGAGGATGAAATCCATGTCAATATTGGGACTTTGTTTCCGCGCGATAACTAAAAACGTATACACGCAATGGCGGCAGAACTTTGCAGGGATGTTCATATACCAACAGGCAAGATCTCTATTGATTTTGGGATCAATCCGTCAAACGACCTTCGACCTAGAGGTCGGAAGAATTTTTGCCAAGTCATATCCTTGGGGTTTCCTGCATTATCTCGGGAACGGTTCGTCGTACGTAGAGCGAAACGGACGTTTTTTCGGACTTTTCGCCCTAAACAAACATGTCTGAGGGGTATTAGAGATGAACTTTGACCTTGACCTGAACTTTTCTGCCGAGTTGGCATTTTTTCATTTTCGGCGATATCTCGGAAATGGTTCGTCATACAGCGAAACGGACGTTATTTTCGGACCCGTCGCCCTAGACAAACAAGTTTAAGGGGTATTATGGATGAACTTTGATCTTGACCTGAAATTTTTGTGCTGAGTCAACAAGATTCAAAAAGATTGAATGTTTGTGATAATTTGTTACAGACAGGACATATTGTCGAAAACTATACAATTGTTTTTAGAGATTGTGATAAAATAACTCCAGTGCCTCTATGTTAATTTTAGTGCCTCTGAAAATTCCATGGCTAAGTCATGACTGTCTGATCGATCCATGCAACACAAGAAAGCACGTGCTCGTGTTTACAAAACGCGCATTTTCAATTTTTGATATAGAACTTTGACAAATTACAGCATGATGCCCAATTATAAAAAAGCATGATGTATCATCCATCATGTGCTGGCATGTCTAACAATCTATTCAAATGCATGCGATATCAAGACAAGCTTAATTGGCTATGTACCGGTTGTGCTAATTCATTCCCTTTCAATCACATTGTAGACGACACATTATATCTCGAAGCTTTGCCGGGTGTGACACCAACACACACGATTTTTATAGTGATCAGTATCTGTTCAATCCGTTTGACGCCGATATGGATAAATGTTTACCCACTGATGAGTACAATCCCGATCTCAATTATTTTCGAGATCCAGGCAATTATTCCAAATATTACACATTTGAAGAATTTAACTCACTACCGGTTCATAATAACAGACTCTCCCTGCTGCACTGCAACATACGGAGTGCTAACAAAAATAGTAATAATCTAAGTCATAACTTAGCTGCATTAAATAGTAATTTTGATATTATTGCATTATCAGAAACTTGGTTGAATGAAAACAACACCGACATTGTCGGTTTTCCAAACTACGATCACGTATATAAATATCGAGAACATAAAACTGGCGGGGGGTTTCTATTCTAATTAAAACCGGACTTGACTATCAAGAGTTGACGGACATACCGTTGCTTGATTCTATAGAATGTGTTTTTATTGAACTCAGTATACCAAACCCTGTCATCGTTGGTTGCATATATAGACCGCCTGGCTCTGACATAAGAGAGTTTATAAATGACTTTGAAAAGCTTGCTTCATATTTTGCCAAATGTAACCGACCCATTTATTTATTAGGTGACTTTAATATTGATCTCCTAAAATATCAGTCTCACAGCCTGACTTCAGAATTTATTAATTGTATGTTTTCATCATCGTTTATACCACTCATCAATCGACCAACCAGGGTCACGGATATGACTGCAACTATAATGGGGTTCCTGTTTGCCACCAGGATCGCCACCATGTAATTCGGGTATAGATAAATCATAGAAACAGTCTACTGTGCCAAAGACGTACAGAAACGTCATAATGGTAAATTAAATTTTGTCATGTTTATTTTTGCATAATGCAGACAATGGACATGACGTTTTTGACATTAGAGCGTTGGGGGCGAAGCCCTCAACCCTCTACATGTCTATGTGCTGACTTTTTTATGGAGGTTTCATGCCAACCTATCGACGCCCGTTTTGGCATATAAACCTTTGTTCACCTACTTCAAATGAGGATTTTCTTCGTCCTTGACATAAAATCTCTCGATTTGATGGCAACATTTCAATATTCCACAGATATTTGATGCATGAATCGATGTGTTAGGTTTGAGAAAATTACGCAAAACGGTCAATTCGTCTGAAAAATGTCAAAATGGCGGAGCCGATGGAAATTCACGTTCCCAGAATGCAAAGCAATTTTTACCGCAATGACGCGTACTTTGGAACACACAATTTTCTGTGCAGCATTTTGTGCATGCATGTACATGTAACTTTGCGTGTGGCCTTCTTTGGCGTTATGAAGTAAACACAACGATTCGTCTGCGATACCACGACTACACAGTTTACCGTAATCTGACATATTTTATCACTTGAGACGTGTTCCATGCTGGGTTGCGAAACCTTTTTATTTTAAACTGGTCTATTAATTTGCTCAGTATGTATGTGTTATTTATATCATGATATCAGATGCAGATATTCATCATAGTATCCAATATTTTAAGGATATTCTATTGAGGTTCAATATCATTTCATCAGGCGTATCTGTTTCATTGAGTTCAAATTAAATGTTTACTCATTAGGAATATGATTGAAGTACGCCTATGTGTTTCATCATAATATAGGGAATGAATTGGAATCATATGGGGGCACGATGTGGTTCAATTTTCTTTCTTTTTTGCAGAAGGGGGAGGGAGGGTTAACGTTGTGTAAGATACATTCAGCTGTCGTGGTGCTGATGATGTGCTCGAGCTCTAATGTCGTCTCCCGCAGTTAGCTGCATTTTCTTGTTTGTACTTCTTGGGCATAATAGACTGTTTTAGAGCCCCAAAAGCACATGGCATCAGCAGGTACCCCATTGATAACTGTTATTCGAATGATCTTCATGCAGATCTTGTTTCCGGTATTCTACCAATGGATGTCACTGATCATTTTCCATTTTTTATAATGCTGAAAAATTCATTCTATTCCGAAATGAAACGCGACACTATAAAATACAGAGTTGTCAACGACAGTACAATTGAACAATGTTTATATCATCTTCAAACAACAGGATGGGACGATATTTACAGTATAAATAATGTGAATGACGCTTATAATAAATTTATTAAACACTATACCAAAATCGTGGATGAAAATATTCCATTGAAATGCGTTAAGAAGAGAAAGGAAGTTCCATCTAAACCCTGGGTAAATGATGAATTATTATTTTTGATTAGCGAGAAAAATAACTTGTATAAAAAGCTCAAAATGTCAGGTAATAAAGAACTTGTAAAGGAGTATAAAAGAAAGAAAAATAATTTAACTAATATGTTAAGATTGGCCGAGAAAAATTATTATAAAAAAACACTTGATCAGAACAAAAATAATCTCTCGCAACTTTTGGAAAACACTGAATCATGTCATTTCTCGAAAAAAACAATGCAAGAGGAAAATTGTGTTTATGCATAACAATAATGAAGTTATAAATGACAAAGAAATAGCCAATCATTTCAACAAATATTTCTTGAATGTTGCTAAAAATGTGCAAGCCAGTTTGTCCAGTAGTTCACTTGACCCTATTGCAAATGTAAAATATGTGCCTACTTCTTTTTATATGCAACCAACCAATGAAGAGGAGATATCAAATATTATATCCAGTTTAAAAAACTCCGCTGCTGGTTATGACGGTACAAGTACAAAGTTTATTAAACAGATTAAGCAGGGTATCATTTCTCCATTAGCATATATAATTAACCTATCATTCAATCAAGGAATGGTACCTGATAATTTAAAGATTGCTAAAATTATTCCCATTCATAAAAATGGCGAAAAGTCTAAATTCTCTAACTATCGTCCTATATCTATTTTGCCTGTCTTCTCAAAAATTGTGGAGCGTTTAGTTTACAATCGCTTAATAGAATTCCTTCAGAAAAATGATGTTTTATCTGATAATCAATTTGGCTTCAGGAAAGAACGATCGACAGATATGGCTGTTCATAAATTTGTAGAAAAGTACTATGATTGCATTGAAAATAATGAAATTATGATAGGTTTATTTCTTGACCTTAGCAAAGCTTTCGATACTATTTCTCATCAAATACTTATTCGTAAATTACATGTGTATGGCATTCGTGGAATACCCAATAATTGGTTCCGCGATTACTTGAATAATCGCAAGCAGTATGTTTCATATAACGGCTCATCATCAGAACTTGGTGACATCAAATTTGGTGTGCCACAGGGTTCTATATTGGGACCGCTTTTGTTCTTAATATATATTAATGATTTGTGTAACACATCGAAAATTTTATCTTGTATATTATTTGCTGATGATACAAGCATACATACCACCGGTAATGATTTGGCTGACATGGCTGAATCACTAAATAATGAACTAGTAATTGTTAATGAATGGCTTCAGTACAATAGACTTTGTCTGAACATAGAAAAAACCAACTATATTGTGTTATCGCATCCTAGAAAAAAGTTAGACCGTGACGCATGTAACATAATAATGAATCACTGTTCTATTACTCGTATACAAAATATCAAATTTCTTGGTCTGAGGATAGACGAATGCATGTCTTGGCATCATCATATCAATTATGTGTGTAAACGGGTTTCTAAAACCACTGGCTTATTATTAAGAGCACGTCCTATGCTATATGGACATACTTTATCCATGTTGTATAATGCACTTGTTAAACCACACTTTATATATGGTATAACCTTATGGGGTAACACTCATAAAAAAAGTCTCCACAGGTTAACTATCCTACAGAAACATGTGATTCGTATCATCAGCTTCTCCGAGTATAATGCACATACTGAACCTTTGTTTAATTGATATAAGATACTGTCAATATTTGATTTACACGTTTTATTCGTTGGAATATTTATTCACAAGAGTCTTTATCAACCAGTACCAATATTTTTCAGATGTCTTTTCCACAGGAATATTACTCACAGAACTAATTACAATCTTAGATCCGTTTTCCAAAGAAAAAAGTTTGCTCAATTTTCCATAAAAACTGTTGGCCCCAGAATTTGGAATTCACTCCCACAACAGTGCAAGATGGCCAAATCATCATTTACTTCAAATGGTTATTGAAAAAGTATCTCAGTGAGCGCTGATTCAGACTTCACGCAAAATCTCGTAATAATATAATGCAACAATATTGGAAAACATGTCTACCTATTTAGAATTCCAATAGATATACATGTAATATGATTACGTGTTCTCACAGGGATTATATTGTACATTTGTGCCGTTTTAATATGTCTTTGTAGTAACAATTTAAGTGATGTCTTGTAAATATGTTGCAGCGACATACAAGTTTCACTGTAAACTTTTGTCATTATGCTGAAATAAATTGAAAAATTGAAAAAATTGAAATTGAAATTGGCTAGTGTCTGTACGTGATAATTTATTGGGATGCACCTCTATGAATATACTAGACCTGAATCTGAATGTTGGGGTGCGCCTATATCCAGATTACCGGTAAATCGCATGCGCCTCTAGGTGTATCGGGAATCAGTAATTTGTCTGTTTGTCGATATCCATTTGTGCTTCGAAACGTCTCTCGAAATGCGAAAATCCGCATGTATGATAGGTGCATGCGCCTCTATGCGCATCGTACCTAGATATCAGTTGGATTACCGGTATACTTTCGAAATTAGATTAATTGAGGGTTGTCATGAATATCTAATTATAATAATTAATGAGGTCCTGCAAATTGCTGATATATTGGAAACAAGAAAATGCAGCTAACTGCGGGAGACGACATTAGAGCTCGAGCACACCATCAGCACCACGAGACCTGAATATATCTTAGGTTCAAGGTTCAAGGTTCATTTATTCAACAGCATGTACACAGTATACATTAAAAAAATGATTAATCAAAGTATGTTGCATGCTGTCCAGGTATTGCATAGCTTGCTTAGCTGTCTTCCTGCAATACCTGTAAATAAGTAAATAATATAATAAAACATACGGTGAGCAAGTAAGGGGAAAAGAACAACGATCATGATGTGACACCGGGACGGACGGAAGATGAGGTCAGGTCGGTAACCAGGGCCGGACCGAAAGAGGTATAGTATCGTGTCGAAAGTAAAATTATATAACTTCAAGTCTCTGCAATGGATATTATCACAACAAGAAAATGCAGCTAACTGCGGGAGACGACATTAGAGCTCGAGCACATCATCAGCACCACGAAAGCTGAATGTATCTTACACAATGCCAGCCCCCCCCCCCCCCCCCAAAAAAAAAAAAAATGTTACCATATCCTAACCCACATGATTCCCATTTATTCCCGTATATTATCATTCATTTATATTCCTAATAAGTAAACTTTTTTTTTAATCGATCAACGAAACAGATACACCTGCTGAAATAATATTGAACCTCAATAAATATCCTTAAAAATACTGGAAACTAAGAGGAATATCTCCATCTGATATCATGATATAGAACACATGCCTACTACTACTAGGCAAATTAAAAGACCAGAATAAAAAGGCTTCGCATGAACCCAGCATGAAATACTTTGTCATGTGATAAAATACATCAAATTACGGTAAATGTAGCCGTGGCATTGCAGACGAATCGTTTTGTTTACTTTACAAGTAACCTACAGTGGAGAGAATTAGTTTTGTGGCCAGCGGAAATATGTTGGGATGGGATAGTTTATGTGATTAATAACCTTAATTTAATGGATTAACATGTTCATTATTCTCCATATAATAAACAAAGAAGAACATATCTATGGATGTATATCCGAGCACAGACATTCAATGGTTTTAATGTTGCCCAATGTTTTGGATCAAATTGATAGTTTATGCGTCTATTTTGGTGTAAAAACATATTTTTGATCACATTTTATTACTTTAATATCGTAAACTATAAAAGTTGGCAACCTTTCGCAATTGTTCTGCCAACATCAGAAATTTAGCTCAATATTTTTGCTGCGCTACTGTATGCGTATGTATTACGGTAAATCAGCAGCTATCGCAAAGCTTTCACAGTATTTGCGTTTATTCACAAGAAAAATGTAAAACCTCATGGAAGCAATCAGAAATATTATTTTTGAAAGTGCTGTGATCCTTTTGTTGAGATTACTGTATTTAACAAATGATAGCAGGACCGGGCCCACTCATATCTACCCTCCGTGGGTCTCATTTTAGGCAAACTTAGAAGACCAGCGCGACGCGCTGGCCAATAACGCCATAGAAGGCTACACGCAAGCTTACTTCTATGCATGTACGAATTGCTGAACAGAGAATTGTGTGTTCCAAAATACGCATCATTGCGGTAAAATTTGCATTGCATTCTGGGAACGTCAATTTCCATCGGCTCAGCCATTTTGACGTTTTCAAGACGACCTGAGCGTTTTTCGTATTTTTCTCAAAACTAACACATCGATTTATGCTTTATATATCTGTGGTATATTCGAAGTTTGCTATCAATTGGAGAGATTTTATGTCAAGGACGAAGAAAATCCTCACTTGAAGTAGGTATCTAAACGTTTACATGCCAAAACGGGCGTTGATAAGTTGGCATGAAACCTCCATGAAAAAGTCAGCACATAGACATGTAGAGAGTTGGGGGCTTCGCCCCCAACGCTCTAATGTCAGAAAATTTGAGTTACGTATTGCTCGAGAAACCAATATTTCAGTTTAGTTTTTAATGCGTATTTCGATCTGCATGACATAATATTCAGGGTTGAAATCCGAGCATATTTGTTCCATATATTTGGATATGTGTAATTCGGTAGCTTGAGTGTGAAATTGGTTCTAGGTCTTCTTATATAGTATAAATCGTTCTGTCGTGTTATTCGAGTAGTTGTGTGTCCACCATGGAATATATTCTGAAAATTGTGCGTTCCAAAGTACGCGTCATTGCGGTAAAATTTGCTTTGCATTCTGGGAACGTGATTTTCCATCGGCTCCGCCATTTTGACGTTTTCCAGACGAGCTGACCATTTTGCGTAATTTTCTCAAACCTAACACATCAATTTATGCATTATATATCTGTGGAACATTCAAGGCTTGCCATCAAATCGAGAGATTTTACTGTAAACGTATAAAATTTCGCGATGTATTAATTTCGCGAATTCCGCGTATGAAAAAAAACGCGAAAATAAATACACGCGAAAATACGTCGAAAATAAATACATATGCAGACCAGATCACGTTGAAATCTTATCAAAGATTTTAATGTGTTCCATCCGTGCTGTCGCTCACCGAGAAAGGCATAAATTTGTGAGACGATTATCGCCCATAGGTCGCTGAAGGTGTCACATGTCACTCTGACGGTGGGATACTTTTCTGACCAACAGCGACCAACAGCACTATGTTAGTGTGTAGTTCGTCGGGAAATGACCAGCCGGCAGAACAACTCGTGTGATAATTGTCTCACAAATGCCTTCCTTGGTTGATGTCGCCACCGTTTGTTCATGTGCTCTGGCAGAGATAAACAATCAGTAGATTCACTGAGTATTGACCGCTTGTGTTTTTTGTTCCCCGTCTGAACATACTAGTATGCTAGTAATGCAACATACTAGCACTAGTATAACGTGAACATACTGTACAAGTATTGTACTACTAATCATTTGCAGTTATGGCAAACATACATCTATGATCAAAAAATTTTGGGCCTTGTGTATTAAATTGGTACAATTACTTACCAATTTAAGATACCTGATCCCACACCCAACATAAAAACGCGAACTTAAATCCACGCGAATATGTTGAGATGTTGAAAACGCGAACATTGATACACGCGAAATTTTATACGTTTACAGTATGTCAAGGACGAAGAAAATCCTCATTTGAAGTAGGTGCGCAAAGGTTTACATGCGAAAACGGGCGTCGATAGGTTGGCATGAAACCTCCATAAAAAAGTCAGCACATGTAGAGAGTTGGGGGCTTCGCCCCCAACGCTCTAATGTCAAAAAGTAATTCACGAAAATAGAAATATCTCAGGTTTTGATTGAGATTTTCAAGTTCTGTAAAAACCAAAATGATCAGGGAAACCATCTCCACGGTATAAGAACATAAAAATGATACACTCTAGTTAGACTTAAAGCCCTAATTTTTTTTGGAAAGGTGAAACGCACACCCGAAGTTGCCCAATTTAACATTGATTTAAATGCAGCCAATAATTGGTCATATCAACCCTAGGGCCTATGAGGCTAGGCTTATACCATTCGGCGAGCTAAATCGCTCAGCTCATATCTTTACTCTAATTAAACCGGCGAGCATGGACGCGGGTAGAGATCGACATGAGCGGTTCCCATGTAGCCTACGAAATATACGAACATGCGAAATCGACCGTTTAGTTCATTTCTGTATACTGTAGGCCTATTCATCCGATGTTTCTTCGAACATGATGTAGGCAAAACGGACATTTTCTATTTCTCATCAAATACTTATTCGTAAATTACATGTGTATGGCATTCGTGGAATACCCAATAATTGGTTCCGCGATTACTTGAATAATCGCAAGCAGTATGTTTCATATAACGGCTCATCATCAGAACTTGGTGACATCAAATTTGGTGTGCCACAGGGTTCTATATTGGGACCGCTTTTGTTCTTAATATATATTAATGATTTGTGTAACACATCGAAAATTTTATCTTGTATATTATTTGCTGATGATACAAGCATACATACCACCGGTAATGATTTGGCTGACATGGCTGAATCACTAAATAATGAACTAGTAATTGTTAATGAATGGCTTCAGTACAATAGACTTTGTCTGAACATAGAAAAAACCAACTATATTGTGTTATCGCATCCTAGAAAAAAGTTAGACCGTGACGCATGTAACATAATAATGAATCACTGTTCTATTACTCGTATACAAAATATCAAATTTCTTGGTCTGAGGATAGACGAATGCATGTCTTGGCATCATCATATCAATTATGTGTGTAAACGGGTTTCTAAAACCACTGGCTTATTATTAAGAGCACGTCCTATGCTATATGGACATACTTTATCCATGTTGTATAATGCACTTGTTAAACCACACTTTATATATGGTATAACCTTATGGGGTAACACTCATAAAAAAAGTCTCCACAGGTTAACTATCCTACAGAAACATGTGATTCGTATCATCAGCTTCTCCGAGTATAATGCACATACTGAACCTTTGTTTAATTGATATAAGATACTGTCAATATTTGATTTACACGTTTTATTCGTTGGAATATTTATTCACAAGAGTCTTTATCAACCAGTACCAATATTTTTCAGATGTCTTTTCCACAGGAATATTACTCACAGAACTAATTACAATCTTAGATCCGTTTTCCAAAGAAAAAAGTTTGCTCAATTTTCCATAAAAACTGTTGGCCCCAGAATATGGAATTCACTCCCACAACAGTGCAAGATGGCCAAATCATTATTTACTTCAAATGGTTATTGAAAAAGTATCTCAGTGAGCGCTGATTCAGACTTCACGCAAAATCTCGTAATAATATAATGCAACAATATTGGAAAACATGTCTACCTATTTAGAATTCCAATAGATATACATGTAATATGATTACGTGTTCTCACAGGGATTATATTGTACATTTGTGCCGTTTTAATATGTCTTTGTAGTAACAATTTAAGTGATGTCTTGTAAATATGTTGCAGCGACATACAAGTTTCACTGTAAACTTTTGTCATTATGCTGAAATAAATTGAAAAATTGAAAAAATTGAAATTGAAATTGGCTAGTGTCTGTACGTGATAATTTATTGGGATGCACCTCTATGAATATACTAGACCTGAATCTGAATGTTGGGGTGCGCCTATATCCAGATTACCGGTAAATCGCATGCGCCTCTAGGTGTATCGGGAATCAGTAATTTGTCTGTTTGTCGATATCCATTTGTGCTTCGAAACGTCTCTCGAAATGCGAAAATCCGCATGTATGATAGGTGCATGCGCCTCTATGCGCATCGTACCTAGATATCAGTTGGATTACCGGTATACTTTCGAAATTAGATTAATTGAGGGTTGTCATGAATATCTAATTATAATAATTAATGAGGTCCTGCAAATTGCTGATATATTGGAAACAAGAAAATGCAGCTAACTGCGGGAGACGACATTAGAGCTCGAGCACACCATCAGCACCACGAGACCTGAATATATCTTAGGTTCAAGGTTCAAGGTTCATTTATTCAACAGCATGTACACAGTATACATTAAAAAAATGATTAATCAAAGTATGTTGCATGCTGTCCAGGTATTGCATAGCTTGCTTAGCTGTCTTCCTGCAATACCTGTAAATAAGTAAATAATATAATAAAACATACGGTGAGCAAGTAAGGGGAAAAGAACAACGATCATGATGTGACACCGGGACGGACGGAAGATGAGGTCAGGTCGGTAACCAGGGCCGGACCGAAAGAGGTATAGTATCGTGTCGAAAGTAAAATTATATAACTTCAAGTCTCTGCAATGGATATTATCACAACAAGAAAATGCAGCTAACTGCGGGAGACGACATTAGAGCTCGAGCACATCATCAGCACCACGAAAGCTGAATGTATCTTACACAATGCCAGCCCCCCCCCCCCCCCCCCCAAAAAAAAAAAAAATGTTACCATATCCTAACCCACATGATTCCCATTTATTCCCGTATATTATCATTCATTTATATTCCTAATAAGTAAACTTTTTTTTTAATCGATCAACGAAACAGATACACCTGCTGAAATAATATTGAACCTCAATAAATATCCTTAAAAATACTGGAAACTAAGAGGAATATCTCCATCTGATATCATGATATAGAACACATGCCTACTACTACTAGGCAAATTAAAAGACCAGAATAAAAAGGCTTCGCATGAACCCAGCATGAAATACTTTGTCATGTGATAAAATACATCAAATTACGGTAAATGTAGCCGTGGCATTGCAGACGAATCGTTTTGTTTACTTTACAAGTAACCTACAGTGGAGAGAATTAGTTTTGTGGCCAGCGGAAATATGTTGGGATGGGATAGTTTATGTGATTAATAACCTTAATTTAATGGATTAACATGTTCATTATTCTCCATATAATAAACAAAGAAGAACATATCTATGGATGTATATCCGAGCACAGACATTCAATGGTTTTAATGTTGCCCAATGTTTTGGATCAAATTGATAGTTTATGCGTCTATTTTGGTGTAAAAACATATTTTTGATCACATTTTATTACTTTAATATCGTAAACTATAAAAGTTGGCAACCTTTCGCAATTGTTCTGCCAACATCAGAAATTTAGCTCAATATTTTTGCTGCGCTACTGTATGCGTATGTATTACGGTAAATCAGCAGCTATCGCAAAGCTTTCACAGTATTTGCGTTTATTCACAAGAAAAATGTAAAACCTCATGGAAGCAATCAGAAATATTATTTTTGAAAGTGCTGTGATCCTTTTGTTGAGATTACTGTATTTAACAAATGATAGCAGGACCGGGCCCACTCATATCTACCCTCCGTGGGTCTCATTTTAGGCAAACTTAGAAGACCAGCGCGACGCGCTGGCCAATAACGCCATAGAAGGCTACACGCAAGCTTACTTCTATGCATGTACGAATTGCTGAACAGAGAATTGTGTGTTCCAAAATACGCATCATTGCGGTAAAATTTGCATTGCATTCTGGGAACGTCAATTTCCATCGGCTCAGCCATTTTGACGTTTTCAAGACGACCTGAGCGTTTTTCGTATTTTTCTCAAAACTAACACATCGATTTATGCTTTATATATCTGTGGTATATTCGAAGTTTGCTATCAATTGGAGAGATTTTATGTCAAGGACGAAGAAAATCCTCACTTGAAGTAGGTATCTAAACGTTTACATGCCAAAACGGGCGTTGATAAGTTGGCATGAAACCTCCATGAAAAAGTCAGCACATAGACATGTAGAGAGTTGGGGGCTTCGCCCCCAACGCTCTAATGTCAGAAAATTTGAGTTACGTATTGCTCGAGAAACCAATATTTCAGTTTAGTTTTTAATGCGTATTTCGATCTGCATGACATAATATTCAGGGTTGAAATCCGAGCATATTTGTTCCATATATTTGGATATGTGTAATTCGGTAGCTTGAGTGTGAAATTGGTTCTAGGTCTTCTTATATAGTATAAATCGTTCTGTCGTGTTATTCGAGTAGTTGTGTGTCCACCATGGAATATATTCTGAAAATTGTGCGTTCCAAAGTACGCGTCATTGCGGTAAAATTTGCTTTGCATTCTGGGAACGTGATTTTCCATCGGCTCCGCCATTTTGACGTTTTCCAGACGAGCTGACCATTTTGCGTAATTTTCTCAAACCTAACACATCAATTTATGCATTATATATCTGTGGAACATTCAAGGCTTGCCATCAAATCGAGAGATTTTACTGTAAACGTATAAAATTTCGCGATGTATTAATTTCGCGAATTCCGCGTATGAAAAAAAACGCGAAAATAAATACACGCGAAAATACGTCGAAAATAAATACATATGCAGACCAGATCACGTTGAAATCTTATCAAAGATTTTAATGTGTTCCATCCGTGCTGTCGCTCACCGAGAAAGGCATAAATTTGTGAGACGATTATCGCCCATAGGTCGCTGAAGGTGTCACATGTCACTCTGACGGTGGGATACTTTTCTGACCAACAGCGACCAACAGCACTATGTTAGTGTGTAGTTCGTCGGGAAATGACCAGCCGGCAGAACAACTCGTGTGATAATTGTCTCACAAATGCCTTCCTTGGTTGATGTCGCCACCGTTTGTTCATGTGCTCTGGCAGAGATAAACAATCAGTAGATTCACTGAGTATTGACCGCTTGTGTTTTTTGTTCCCCGTCTGAACATACTAGTATGCTAGTAATGCAACATACTAGCACTAGTATAACGTGAACATACTGTACAAGTATTGTACTACTAATCATTTGCAGTTATGGCAAACATACATCTATGATCAAAAAATTTTGGGCCTTGTGTATTAAATTGGTACAATTACTTACCAATTTAAGATACCTGATCCCACACCCAACATAAAAACGCGAACTTAAATCCACGCGAATATGTTGAGATGTTGAAAACGCGAACATTGATACACGCGAAATTTTATACGTTTACAGTATGTCAAGGACGAAGAAAATCCTCATTTGAAGTAGGTGCGCAAAGGTTTACATGCGAAAACGGGCGTCGATAGGTTGGCATGAAACCTCCATAAAAAAGTCAGCACATGTAGAGAGTTGGGGGCTTCGCCCCCAACGCTCTAATGTCAAAAAGTAATTCACGAAAATAGAAATATCTCAGGTTTTGATTGAGATTTTCAAGTTCTGTAAAAACCAAAATGATCAGGGAAACCATCTCCACGGTATAAGAACATAAAAATGATACACTCTAGTTAGACTTAAAGCCCTAATTTTTTTTGGAAAGGTGAAACGCACACCCGAAGTTGCCCAATTTAACATTGATTTAAATGCAGCCAATAATTGGTCATATCAACCCTAGGGCCTATGAGGCTAGGCTTATACCATTCGGCGAGCTAAATCGCTCAGCTCATATCTTTACTCTAATTAAACCGGCGAGCATGGACGCGGGTAGAGATCGACATGAGCGGTTCCCATGTAGCCTACGAAATATACGAACATGCGAAATCGACCGTTTAGTTCATTTCTGTATACTGTAGGCCTATTCATCCGATGTTTCTTCGAACATGATGTAGGCAAAACGGACATTTTCATCGGCAGACATCGGTGCTTCTTCACTCACAAATAACTCAGAATGTAATTTGAATGGCAACAACAAATATTTTGATAGCTACCGTAAAGTTGCTGAGCATAAATATT
This sequence comes from Terebella lapidaria, assembly GCA_949152475.1. Taxonomy (NCBI): domain Eukaryota; kingdom Metazoa; phylum Annelida; class Polychaeta; order Terebellida; family Terebellidae; genus Terebella; species Terebella lapidaria. The sequence continues at coordinate 42,435,997 of OX424561.1, read as the reverse complement.
GAGAGAATTATAACTTTAAAGCCCCCTAAGTTGTGTATCATCCGCGTTCTATCAAGATCTAATGAACTTGATACCGCAGCTTATATGGGCAACGTTATTGGCATTTCAACTAATTTTCAGACTTTTGTAGATCTATGTTCAAAAAGTGTTTCCCATCACCCATTTTGTCTTGTTATTCATTGCATTTCTTACCCTGGTATTACGATTGCTGATATAGCCACTGTATCAATCATGATACCATCACTCGTTTATTCGTATTCATGAAATTGTGAGTGCTGTTGTTAAGCGTCGCCAGGGAAGTCGCCCCGGGGTGGTATACATCCAAATTATTAATTGGGGCCTACTCTATGTAAGATTTTTTTATCGTTATCAGTTACATCCATTGATTTCAAATTTATTTTACACCTGGAATGATAATATATCAGTTAATATAATTTATGATATCTGTGTCGATCAATTCATTGAATATCAGCATATTTTGAAAATCTAGTCCACTGCCACGTCGCGCTGTACATTGAAAACCGATATGGTGACCTATGTTTTTTTTCTTCTTCTATATTACCCTCAGGATGTTCCCTTCACTTCACGATGTTAAAATTGCTGACTTTATGGGTCAATTTCCCACAATGCGACGATGTTTGTGCAATTTAGTGAAATGTTTCCGAGTTAAATCCAGGTATTTTTACAACCTGTAAAGTTATTGTCAAAAGGCTGTTTATTTATTGTAATCTATTTACACATATTATTTTTTGTACTCAAAACCAATAATAACTATTGACCAATTAAATAATTACCAATTAATTCGTGTGGGGATTATTTTTCTCTGCAAAAAGCTCCCTAAGTTACGATTACTTTGTGAGCAACACAGAAGGAAAAAATAACGCGTTTTCACGTGTATCTATCTAGTAATACACACTTCTTCATAAATGTTATACCAGAAAAACCAGCATGGTGACATATCATTTTTATCTGTTATTTAGAACTTAATGTATACAAAGATGATTATAGTAGCATAAATTAATGAAGTCTATGGAAATTTTCAGGTGTCGCGATCCACCTTAATACACACAAAATTTCAAATTGATCCGATTATTCAAAACGAAACTACGGCCAAAGAGCGTGTTTCACTGATGGATGAACTTGAGTTTACTACCAGTTGAAGTTTTGCAGCGGAGCGCTCGAGGCCGAGAGGCCTCTTGTATGAAGGATTGAATGTTGCCCCAATTTAATCAAAGTGTCCTGCATACAAGTCAAGTGGTAATGTCAACAGTGGCGCCATCTTTTGAATGGAACGCGCAAAGAAGCAGCACAGCGCCACCCCCGGTCGGGCGGAAATACCCGGATATTCCAGAACAGAAGTTGACATCTTTTTGTGAACTTTTCTGGATTTCGCCTTTAATTTCGCTGATGGAACGATAGACACTGGTAAACCTAGTATTGCAGCATTTGCATCTATTTCAACCACATATATTGTGTTGCTTGTTTACGCTGTGCGTGTTGTAGGCCTATTCCCGTAGGCCTTTAATAGAGTCTACCACTAGTAGAGTCTACCAGGCTTGGCCAGGCTGAAGTGAAAGTATACTCAAGTTCAACACAAAACCTCATATGATTTTTGGCGATAACTTCTTTTAGAATGGTCGGATCAATTTGAAATTTTATTTGCTCCCATTTCGCGCAAAACCCTATTTTTTCACCAAATTTCAGACTTATATCTTGAAAACTGAAAAAGTTGGCAATCTACCCCAATGTTAAATGTGGGGCACTAATCAGATCACAGGAATTCAAGCAAATTTGGGGATTTCATGATCTTTATTCCGCTAAGAAATGTAATACGAGGAAAGTTTTTGAGTTAGAAGAATCATATAGGTGTATTCTAATAGAATATCATTCTTACAAAGTACTGTGCAGTGTGAACATCGAACAACATGCCGAATTCTGTTCAAACGTGCAAATTTCACGTTTGATGTGAAATTTAACATTGGAGTAGATTGCCAACTTTTTCAATTTTCAAGATAGAAGTCTGAAATTTAGTTAAAAAATACGGTTTCATGCCAAATAGAAACAAATAAAATTTCAAATTGATCCGACCATCCGAAGCAAAGTTATCGCCAAATATCATATGAGGTTTTGTGTTGAACTTGAGTTTAGAATCTACTCACTACTGAGAGTCTGAAACCCAAACATTGCCACCAAAATCCAAATGAAGACAAATCAAAATGCGATTTTGAATTTGATTTTTTTAGTGGCGGCGCTGACATTAGAGACCAATTCCGGGAAAAACGCAGGATGATGTCGGATCATGTTAACTTGAAGGCGCACCGCTATACTCTGATTTTTCTAACTCGTTTACACTTTTTGCCTTTGTTTCAATCAAATGACCTCAGGCGAACTATTTAACTGAATATTACATGTCTATGATGCAAACGGCAATAGATTTTCACAAACCTGGCTTCCAAAACGCTACATGTTTCTTTCAAAACACAAAAGTTCAATTTAAGCGAGGATTTTCACTGCTGTAGGGCGCTGCCATATTGCCTTACTCATTACGTAATTCAAGTGGACAAGTTCAAGTCAGGTACTATGGGGGCGTGCGCTGCAGTATTATATACAATTACAGGCTGGGACGGTCCCATTCCTAACCAGCGCTCCCTGCGTGAATCAACTGAATAGACTGTTCCGTCACGCGCTCAAAATAAACAATGTATGTTGACATGCAGTCGAAAAGTTTTGAGGAGGAATTTATCATTGCAGTAGATTACTAACTTTATCAGTCTTCATGAGTAGAAGACTGAAAATTCGCAGAAAATTGCCGTTTGGTCCCAAGTTGAGCTATGCCAAATTATAACACGATACGATTTAGCATCGCAAAAATATCAGCAAAAAATGGTGTAAACGAGTTAGAAAAATCAGAGTATAGTTTACATGCTCGAATAAAGGATAAATATCAACTTATTAAATAATTGTTCAGTCATCAACTGTTTAGTTCGTAGGTATGCCTGAACATTTATTTAATAGAAGAAGTTGATGTTTATCCTTTATTCGAGCATGTAAACTAGCGGTGCGCCTTCAAGATGACATGATCAGAGCGAATGTGGGATAAATTGCCACTAGGGGCAAATGTGGATGTGACCAATCAGCGCCATGCTGTAAAGTGCCACTAGGGGCAAATGTGGATGTGACCAATCAGCGCCATGCTGTAAAGTGCCACTAGGGGCGAATGTGGATGTGACCAATCAGCGCCATGCTGTAAAGTGCCACTAGGGGCGAATGTGGATGTGACCAATCAGCGCCATGCTGTAAAGTGCCACTAGGGGCGAATGTGGATGTGACCAATCAGCGCCATGCTGTAAAGTGCCACTAGGGGCGAATGTGGATGTGACCAATTAGCGCCATGCTGTAAACATGGTAAAGTGCCACTAGGGGCAAATGTGGATGTGACCAATCAGCGCCATGCTGTAAAGTGCCACTAGGGGCAAATGTGGATGTGACCAATCAGCGCCATGCTGTAAAGTGCCACTAGGGGCAAATGTGGATGTGACAAATTAGCGCCATGCTGTAAAGTGCCACTAGGGGCAATGGGTCACAGGTGATAGGGCCACCAAATTGATCAGGCCGCCATTGAAAACTATCAAACTACAGGTTAAGTGATGGATGACGAGTGTTATGACACTCGTGCATACGGGTATGATAATATGAGGCCTGATCGCTTTGGCAGCCTTAGCGCATGGTAACCGGGGCAAATGTGGATGTGACCAATCAGCGCCATATCTTTTGACTAGTTTTGAACCAATCACAGCCTATGTCTCAGATTGCGTTATTGTACTTGCAACCCGAATGTTAGGAAAAAGCCTTTAATTCTGTATCAGCATACAAGAAAATACATAGAGGAACGGGTTTGCATTCGGTATGGGTTTTTCCTGGCAAGAGTCCCCTCATCCGGACTAAACGCTCAGCCTGAATGAGGTGACGAGTGCCAAGAAAATCCATACTTCACGCAAAACAGTGCCATAAGTAGGGGCACGATGAGTTTACAGTTAACCGCTGGCGGTTCGGTATTCACCTGTGACCGGTCACAGATTCAGGAACCGGGTACCCGATAACATAAAAATGTTCTCTATTTTTCATGGAAATCTACCGAAATCATCAACAAATAGGTAAAATATGCAACTGCAATGCAAACTTGGCAACTTGTTTTGGTCCCATGAAGTCCCTGCTTCCGGTTTGAGCCTTTCCGCACTCTGCGTTGAGAGTTCCAACTTCTAGTTCACCAAGTACCATAATACCTCATTCCAAAAGTCCCCAATACAGTACTGAGGGTTGTTTTCAGCGATACATAAGAACTCAAGAATTCAGACTCAGGAACTGGGTACCCAATAACGTAAAAATATTCTTTATTTTCCATGGAGATTTGCCGAAATCATTAACAAATAGGTAAAATATGCTAGGTCTACCTAGACTAGATTTAGGAGCCATTTGTCCTGAGTTCGCCGCATTCCAAAAGTCGCCAATACGTTACTGAGGGTTGTTTTCAGCGGTACATAAGAATTCAGAAACAGGCCAGATTTGCAGAAACGGAGCGTAGAATGGAGAAATGGGCCAGCCGGGGGTAGAAACGGGCTGTTGTGTGTGTCCAAACTAAGATTTTTAAATACAGTAATTTTGCTAAATTATTTGATTTGTGTGTCTATACTTTGATTTTTCTAACTCGTTAAACACTGTTTTTAGCAAGAGCAGGGCTATTCCTATATGATGTTTTTTTTTTTTTTTCTTTTGTTTACATTCTTGAAAGTGCCACTTGGAACCACAACAGGCCATTCAACTGTGGCTAATTGGGAGGGCCAAGGGCCCGTTGGGAGGAAAATGATATCCATATACCTAATCATGGTTAATGTAATAAGTTATTGTGATAGTAAGCCCAGGAGACGTGTGTTCCGACCGTTTTTTTTTTGTATGTCACCGTTTCATACCCATCACCACTCCCGTTTTGATCTTCACTGAAACAGTGATTTCTTGCAATCATAAGCACTCAAACTTTTGCAAATACATTCCGCACAATATGTAGATACAGTATGCTATTGCAAAAATGAAAAACAAGTTGATCCGGCAACATAATAATTAGGCATCCCGATTGAAAATCGGGAGGCCTTATGTTTTTGTCTGTTTTTTTTTTTTTTTTTTTTCTTCCGCCGTTCGGTTTCCGGATCATAACTCTTGAACGCCTTAATCTATCTTTCCGAAATTTTCACAGCTCATCCGAAAGACTTTGCTCCTAACCCCTATTGTTTTTCGTCGAGACCCGAAATCCAAGATGGCCGCCAGCGGCCATTTTGGAAAAAAAAATCGGGCGATTCCTGTCAATGTCATAATTTGATTCAGGCAATTTCCAGGGGGAAAAAATTTTTTGGGTGTATTTTTTTTTGGACTTAGAATTTTTCCCTCGCCTGCCCCCATGCAGATGTAATACTGTGACTGAGCCATGCTACTGTATTCACTGACTGCAGCCTGCATGTCCAGCATGAGGCTAGGCTCTGCCCTCTCAGCCAGTGCAATATATAGCGATTCCTGTCAATGTCATAATTTGATTCAGGCAATTTCCAGGGGGAAAAAATTTTTTGGGTGTATTTTTTTTTGGACTTAGAATTTTTCCCTCGCCTGCCCCCATGCAGATGTAATACTGTGACTGAGCCATGCTACTGTATTCACTGACTGCAGCCTGCATGTCCAGCATGAGGCTAGGCTCTGCCCTCTCAGCCAGTGCAGTATATGAGAGCCCTGCTCAGTAATGCCTGTGATAAGGCAAAACCCCCCCCCCCCCCCTCTCCCTCCCCCACCTCCACTGTCAGCCAGTCTAATCTGCATATGAATGTAGCAATGTATCAGTGACTTGTATGCACTGCCCCTCTCCCCACCCCCCCCCCCCCCCCTCTCCTGTCCCCTCACCCCAGTTTACTATACTAACACCAACAGGTTGGAACAATGCCCTCCTTCCCTTTCTAAAGAAAACAATAGGTGGTTATATAATGATGACCCAAACTGAAGATAACAGCTTTGAAGGTCTGCCTGGGCCTTGGTTGCCGGTCAATTGTTCATTGTATTCAGTTAAAACAGCACTGTGTTTATCTGGATGAAACTACATGCATTGTTTTGTTTTCTAGCTGTATTTCACATGCAGTGACCAAATTATCATTGTTTTACTTAGCCAGAACCCAGAATAATTTCCTTTTTGCTTGTATTATGAATGTCTGTCATGTCTGTACATTTAATACCTATTGAGATTAAAACAAATATCTGATGGACATTTGTCTAGTGAGCAACTGCTATAATTTGAACTCTCACTCCCACCTGTGTTCAATAATCCTGGTATATGTATTATAATAACAGTCAAGTTTCACCATTAGAAAAGAAAAGAAAAATTGGGGGATGCCACAAAGCCTATAGGCTTTTATGTCTAGTTATGTGTTAGTGGTGGTATTCCATATTCCAGTAGGCAAATTCAATCAGGCTGTGGCCCCTGAGCCAGCCAGCCAGCCAGATAGTCACTGAAGTGTCCAATCGGTGGCTGTCTTGGCGGACACACCCACATGTAAATGAAATACACGTGGATATAATGATATGCAAATTATCACGTGAGCAAGTCCCGCCAATTAGCGTACTGCCCAAAAAATTTGCTTCAGGGTCAAGGTCAAAATGCCGGCCGCCAAGAGATCGTCCAACTGAGTGCGGTATTTGTGTAAATACTTGTTACGACCCAAATAAATGGTCTTTTCTATGACTCTTTCCTACTTTACTGGTAATACTTCATAAAAATATCACCACCGAAAGCTTGTTTATGGGGGAATTGAATCAAAAATGCCACTGAAGTGAAGCGAGATTTCAACGAGATTTGACTAAGAGGAACAGTCGGAAACAAACAAACAAAACTTGGCAGATTTGCCGAGCTTTTACATGGGAAAAAACTTAGTTTCCTCCTGAAATAAGCAGAAACAAATGGATACTAGATCTAGCACTTTTATCATGTTTATCATGTTTATGACAGTTTTATATTGCTGACGAGAATTGTCAGTGCTAATTTTGAAAGCAGTCACACGAGCGGCAATTTGGGGTAGGCTACTTCAGTATTTGGCAGCTGACACTACACACTGCACACTGACACATGTACGCTGATCTTAAAACCAACATTTGGGCAAGGAGAAACATGATCGCATTAATGAAAAAAGCTTTCATGCATGTCATGAATTATTGGAAATGCAGACAAGTTACTGAAATGTCTCTGCAGTACAAATCAAAACACTGAAAAAAAATCACTAAAAAAATTTAAATCTAAGACTAAAGCTCAGAAAACATTGTGCCTCCTAAATCAGAAAAACATATTCAGAACCTTGAAAATCTTACACATTGGTCCAAATAATAGTCGGGTGATTTTTAATCGTGTTCAACAAGGTAAAGCTTCTGACTTGTAGAGATTTCATGGCTGTAACGGAATAAGTAACATTAGTTTTATTGATTAAGTCTTATTGGCTACAATAAAAATAATTATGACAAGAAACATTTATTATTGGGTTGGAAAATGTAAAGGTTCTGGGGCCCAGACGAGTCGACAGGTACCCAAATTTGGGGCGGGTCATACAATTACCTGGATCGGAATTTTGTTACCCGTATTTGAGAACAAATAAAGATATAGTTTTGAATATTTGTGATAAACGCTAGTAAAATCACAAGAATGACAAGGAAATCATCAGGAAAAAGCCAATAGTTAAAATGTAAAGGTTCTGGGGCCCAGACGAGTCGACAGGTACCCAAATTTGGGGCGGGTCATACAATTACCTGGATCGGAATTTCGTTACCCGTATTTGAGAACAAATAAAGATATAGTTTTGAATATTTGTGATGAACACTAGTAAAATCACAAGAATGACAAGGAAATCATCAGGAAAAAGCCAATAGTTTTATATGAGGTCATGACATTGTGATCTTTCTCAAACTTGAAAATACCGGTAATTACTAACGAAACAAATAATATTAGTCAAAGATCAATGTCTGGCGTTTACGTGTTTCAAATTGCTTCAGTGAGTATCATTCAAATTTTGCTATATATTTGGACGGGTCGGGTTAGACGACACAGGTACCCGGGTTGGAAATTTCCGACTCATCCGGGCCCTAAAAAGTTCTATCCAGTCATGACTAACCGAATAGGTTATCATTATTTTTACTAGTTAAGTCTATCATTGACTACAATAAAAATAGTTACATGACAAGAAAATAGTTACATGACAAATTTATTGGCCCAACAAGGTATAGATTCTGCCCAGTAGAGTTACAATATGGCCACAACATATATGTACCAAATCAAATACAGTATTCAAGGGTTTTTAAATAGTTCTGTGCAAACATTTTCGAAGCTCTTCCTTTGAGGCCAGTGGCCCTTGTTCGTTTTTGTCGATATCTCGAAAACGGTGCCTCGTAGAGCGAATCGGACATTATTTTCGGACTCGTCACCCTAATCAAACATGTCTAAGGGGGTATTGGGGATGATTTTTGACCTTGACCTTAAATTTTTTTCGCTAAGTAGGCATTTTTCGTTTTTGTCGATATCTCGGATATCTCGATATCTCCTAAACAAACATGTCTAAGGGGTATCATGGATGACTTTAGACCTTGACCTGAAATTTTCTCGCTGAGTCGGCATTTCTCGTTTTCGTCGATATCTCAGAAACAGCGGCCGTAGAGCGAAACGGACGTTATTTTCGGACTCGTCATCCTAGACAATTATGTCTAAGGGGTTAGGGGATGACCTTTGACCTTGACCTTAAATTTTTTCGCTGTGTCAGCATTTTTCATTTTCGTCAATATTTCTCGGAAACGTTGCGTCAGGGAGCGAAACGGATGTTATTTTCAGACTCCTGGACCTAGACAAGCATGTCTTAAGGGTATTAGGGATGACTTTTGACTTTTTCTTAAGGGTATTAGGGATGACCTTTCACATTGACCTTAAATTTTTTCACTGAGTCAGCATTCATTGTTTTCCTCGACATCTCCGAAACGGTGCTTAGTAGTGCGAAACAGACATTATTTTCAGACTCATGGCCCTAGACAAACATACAGTATCTGGGGAGTACTAGGAATGAACGTTGACTTTGACCTGAATTTTTTTAGCCGAGTCGGCATTTTTCATTGTCGTCGATATCTCAGAAATTAGTGCTGCAAACCGGGGTCCAATTTTTTGAGGGACCTCAACCGGAAGAGTAACAGGACGAGTCATATACCAAAATGACCAGGAAAGCCTCTAGTTTCAGGAAATGTCTGAAATACTTTTCAACTCCAATGGCAATCTGAGAAATTCGGGGTTTAGTAACATGTGTCTGCTTCACCGAATTCAAGCTTTTAGCTATGCGAATATCGAAATCATATTAGGCATTGCAGACATCTAGGAATAAATATATAACAAATTTGGACAAAAACGCCATTTTTTTGTGAAATGCTACAAGTCTGATAAAACAAATATATTTTGACATAAGATGAATTTTGAATGCGTTGTTGCCATGGCAACCAAAGTAACTATGGCAAGGACGAAACATTTAGTCTAGTAAGAGACTGATGATTAATTCCATGAGCTAGGTAGATCCCTGTGCACCTCCACAAGACGATATAAGGACTTGTTTTCGATTTCCTTTTACAACATTCCCCCCAAATTGGTGCCACCTTCATCAATTAAGATGAAATAGCTGTGTGACATCATTTTCAAAATGGCCGCCACCAAATTTGTGAAACCACGTTTTGACCTATAACTCAGATTCTATGGCAGATAGAGAGGAGATTTCGGTGGCTATACACCCATGTTTTCGATGACAAGGAATCTAATGCTGACACTGCCGATTCTCTATGACTGTTTGTTCGCTTGGCTACTTCAGAATTCAAAAGAGTTGCCATCAAAACCTGGAAAAATCAACTTTTTTTTAAAGTCGTGCTCGAAATGACTGCCAAAATTTGTGAAATCCTGTTTTGAGATATAAATCTGCTTCTACTGCAGATAGAGACAAGATTTCTGTGTCTACTCCCATAATTTAGATGTCAATGGATTCATTGATAGTATTGTTGAGGCACTCTGACTGTTGTTTGTCTCTCAATTAAAAATGGCTGTGTGAAAATCATGGGGAATTGACACTTTCTCAACCAATCACTTCAATCAGCACTTCACTTGGCCCTATCCAACAATAGAGGTGCAGATGCCCTCATCACCAATTGTGGAAGTACAACCTGTGTTGTTCTTTTTCATCATGGCCGTCAAAAATTCCTGAAATCTCGTTTTGGTATATAATCTGGCTTCTATGGCAGATATGAAGCAATATTGGTGTCTACACCCATGTCTTTGGTGACGAATAATCTACTGGTGATATTGTTGAGTTTCTCTGGCTGTTGACCGACTTGAGGTTCTAAAGGTTGCAATCAATAGCAGCTGAAAAGGGACAATCAGAGATTGCAGATCCTCACCCCTTCAGATTTAGTTATCAAAATTACCCTGATGACCCTTACATTTTCGACCTAGGCGATATCGGGGATTTGGGTCGTACGACTTTTTGTAATACTTCAAATCGTGGGGAATTAGCAATAGAGTAACACAAAAATCATTGTGCGGTTCATGCGATTTTTTTTCTATTTTGACCATATTCTCGACCAGGAAATGATTTCTTGACACTGTCCCCCAAAACTTAGAAAATTCTCTGAGATTCATACAGCATACTATATGTTCAATATTCTTTTGGATATCGTCAGAGGTTCTGGAATTACATGTACTACTACTTGAAATATTACGAATCAGTGATTCCAATTGGTGCCCTTTACATTTCCGACCTTGGGCGATAATGTTTTTCAATCGTATCGGTCATATAGCATATATGATGGGGAACTGACCATAGGAAAAATACGAAATTAAGGGGAAAATTATTAAGAGTTATTGCATTTTTTTTATTCTGACCTTTTCTCTGATCTTGACCTTGTCGGTCAATATTGAGCTGTAAAAACATCTCAGCATTGTTTCTATTATCAAGGCATAACTCCTGAACGGAAACGGTTTGAAATGATTGAAAAAATGAATCATATCAGAACACTCAAAAAGTCGTAAAATCGTGACCCCCAAATTGTCGACCTTGGACTATAATGGGGAATTAATAATACACTAATAAGTTCTATTTACAAGAGAAACATCTGCACATGCCAATTTTCACAGTTCAGGCCTGACGTGACCTCGAGGTTTACCACTCAAGGTCATCAGAGGTAAATTGCAACGACATCACATGATCAACCTTATACGACTTTCTGATTGCTCAGAATAGAAAACTTAGCACTGTGTTGATGAATTCTGTACGAGAGACCAATGTGTGCACTTGAGTCCATTTTGGGCATTTTGTGCCTATGTTCCCAGCCGTCTGAGCAATTCAAGGTTTACCATTTTATACACAATACAAATACATTAAAATCATGACTGTACAGAATTAAATAGTTAACTTGTCAATTGTGAGAATATCTATTTTTTGAAGTTCGAAATATTGTCACATCAAAATGACCACCAAATGGCCAAAAAACATTTCAATAGAAAATTAAATTTCATAGATTAGTCCTCTTACAAACTAAACAATAATATAGTTCCACTTGTGTTCGTTGGGGGTGAAAAGTTGCACTGAGCGGCATTGTCGTTCATGAAAAAATACATGCCTTGTTTATCACGATAATTGCATAATTAATCAGAATAACAAACAGACTATCTGTAGATAGACAGACTTTGTGTAGGGAGTTGTGTAGGGAGACAATCTTTGTGTAGGGAGACAAACCCGAATATTTTAAATCAGGGGCGGATCCAAGAAATCTGATAGAAGGGGGGGGGGGGGGGGGGGGGCGCAAAGACCCTAAAAGCGGTCTGGGGGTTGGTGGCGCCGTTACCCCTCGAAGAAAATTTAGCAATTTGGTGTTTTCTGAGAACACTTGGGGTGCTTTCTGGAGACTTTTCTGGGAATATTGGAGGCCTATTTCGTGTGCTAAACAGAGGCGAATATATACACATGATTCTCGGTTCCATGATGTGGGTGGCTTACTGCGCCCCAGACAAAATTCTGCCTTTTGATGTTGTCGGAGAGCACTTGGGATGAATTCTGGAGATTGTTGCATTTTGTTATTTTTTGGTATTTTGGTGTTATTCAGAGACTTTTGCATTTTGATGTTTTTGGTGTTTTCTGGATACTTCTGAGAATATTGGATGCCTATTTCATGTGCTAAATAGGGAGGGTGTATAGAATTCTTGGTTCCATGGTGTGAGTAGCGTTGATCGACAATATAATCAACTATACACGCCCGCCAGCAGAAATACATAAGAGATTTCTGCCGCCAGTGTGCGGTCATTCAGTTTCATAGTAGTATGTGCAGCCGCCAAAGCTAAATATCTGAGCCGATCCGTAATTGTGGTTAGGCAAAAGTTAAATTAAATTAAATAAGAGCCATAGGGCTGCACCTAGATCAACATTTCATTTAGCCCTTCATTTAGCTCTTTACCTCAGATAATACTTCATATTATCTAGGTAACATAATATATTTTCCTCTCTTTCTCTTTCTTTCTCTCTCTCTCTTATTCTTTTCTCTCTCATTTTAGGTGGAGGGGGGGGGGGGATCAGAACGGGTGAGCCCCAGCCCCCCCCCCCCCCCCCACCAGTTTCATAGTAGTATGTGCAGCCGCCAAAGCTAAATATCTGAGCCGATCCGTGATTGTGGTTAGGCAAAAGTTAAATTAAATTAAATAAGAGCCATAGGGCTGCACCTAGATCAACGTTTCATTTAGCCTTTCATTTAGCTTTTTACCTCAGATAATACTTCATATTATCTAGGTAACATAATATATTTTCCTCTCTTTCTTTCTCTTTCTCTCTCTCTCTTATTCTTTTCTCTCTCATCTTAGGTGGAGGGGAGGGGGGGGGGGGGTCAGAACGGGTGAGCCCCAGCCAACCCCCCCCCCCCCACCGCCCTGGATCCGCCACTGTCAATATATATTTATATCAAAGCGAAGTTTTATACATCAAATATATAACAGCATGGTCAAATATGTATCAAAAGTACAGTAAATAAACCGGATTGCAAATACAAACATAACAACTAAATCAAACGGGCAATATTATAAGGTTGAGGACTGTCTATGAAATTGAATTTATACTTTGACAAAGTCGACAATCTTTATGAGTTGGGCCTGAACAGGAGCATAGTTACCATGATATCAAAATTTTAGACAGATTCGTGAGTTATTTGCATTATATACTTGATTACAAGTGTAAAACGCGCTCAACGACTACAATCAGAGTAATAAAAAATCTAATTAAATGAAACCCAATCGATGACGTCACGCATAACTAATGAATTGCCTCGAGGACTCGCAGAGGAGCAAAACAAACATGGTCATAACTTTGGAACAAATCAAGATATTTTGGTTCTGTAAGAATCATCGGAGTCCTTGAAAACAGATCTTTCATACTGTCAAAAAAGTTTTTTTTGCTCCGCTTCCCCTTCAAAATGACTTTCCATGACGACATACATTATGAGTAGATTTTTTATATAGCTACTTTTAGAACTTTTTCCGAACTACCTGAACATAGTATTGCTGAATTATGCGAAATGAAGCCTGATGGTAGAAAATATATCATACTCATATTCATACTATACCATACCCATACTCTTATACCATACTCATACTCATGTATTGGGTCACCATGGCAACCATACTCTACTTACGGCCCATAGCAAACTGCAGTTGATTCGATGTTGGTTGCCATGGGTTTCAGTTTCATTTTCCCCCAACTCAATATGATCATTGGGCTCCTAGCAACAATGATTGCTATGGGATATGTCTCATTCAAGAGTATTTACCTTGGAAACCAATTCTACCAATTGAACACCGGAAACACCTCATGCTAGCAATGTACATGCTAAAGTGCATATTGTAATTGTATATGGTTGAAAATATGGTTGAAAAATAACTTGTTCTACCCTCAAGATATCATGAGCACTCATAATCTTAATTGAGTAGGCTGTTAGAACTGTAATATATAATTGTTGTAATAATATTATATGCTGTAAAAACTATCCATAACATTTACCCCCTTATTTGTCAAAAATAAGTTTTTAGGTTACCGGACCTATAGTCCGATAACCTATTGGCATGGCGTTGCGTCCGTCGTCCGTCGTCCGTCCGTCCGTCCGTCCGTCCGTCGTCCGTCCGTTCACATTTTTATCTTTAAAGTATATGGTCCGATCTTTCTGAAATTTTGCACAAAAATACCTAAAAATATTTCCAGGAAAGGTTTTTTTTAGTTTTCTGATTTCTGCATTTTTTTCAAAATGGCGGCCGTTTTCGTCGAAAAATGGCCAATTTTGGACTTTGACGGTTGTTTTCTCAAAATCTGTTCAGTAACTTTTTTTCTTATTGATGCACAACACTCCCCATATGTACCCCTGTGACATGTATAAATTTCGTTGCCCTTGAATCGCTCGAAGTGGGCCATTTTGGGCCCAAATTCGGCCCAAATGGGACTTTCTCATGTTAAATTCTCCTATGCTTTATAATGGGACACAATAAGCCTGATATCTCACTTAATATTGCGATTAGAGACTAGGAATCAATTGTGGACATATAGGAAATGATATATGCTGAATATTCTCGTGACCTTGAATTTGACCTGTGACCTCAGTTTCAAGGTCAGAGAACAAAATGGCTAATATCTCGCTTATTATCGACTTTACAGCTCAGGAATCAATTGTGGACATATAGGAAATGATATCAGCCGAATATTCTGATGACCTTGAATTTGACCTTTGACCTCATTTCAAGGTCACACGGCAAAATGGCTAATATTTCGCTTCTTATCGACTTTACAGCTTAGGAATCAATTAACAACATATAGGAATTGATATATGCAGATTATTGTCATGACCTTGAATTTGACCTTTGACCTCATTTTCAAGGTCACAGGACAAAATGGCTAATATCTCACTTATTATCGATTTTACAGCTTAGGGATCATTTGTGGACATGTAGGAAATGATATATGCTGAATATTCTTGTGACTGAGAATTTGACCTCTGACCTTTGTTTCAAGGTCCGAGAACAAAATGGCTAATATCTCGCTTATTATCGACTTTACAGCTTAGGAATCAATTGTGGACATATAGGGAATGATATCAACCGAATATTCTGATGACTTTGAATTTGACCTTTGACCTCATTTTCAAGGTCAAAGGACAATATGGCTAATATCTCGCTTGTTTCTGGCTTTACAGCTTAGGAATCAATTATGGACATATAGGAAATGATATCAACCGAATATTCTGATGACCTTGAATTTGACCTTTGACCTCATTTTCAAGGTCAAAAGACAAAATGGCTAATATCTCGCTTATTATCTACTTTACAGCTTAGGAATCAATTGTGGACATATAGGAAATGATATCAACCGAATATTCTGATGACCTTGAATTTGACCTTTGACCTCATTTTCAAGGTCACATGGCAAAATAGCTAGTATCTCGCTTGTTATCGACTTTACAGCTTAGGAATCAATTGTTAACATATAGGAAATGATATATGCAGATTATTGTCATGACCTTGAATTTGATCTTTGACCTCTTTTTCAATTTCACAGGACAAAATGGGTAATATATCACTTGTTATCAATTTTACAGCTTAGGGATCACTTGTGGATATGTAGGAAATGATATATGCTGAATATTCTCGTGACTTTGAATTTGACCTCTGACCTCATTTTCATGGTCAAGAACACAAAATGGCTAAAGTCTCACTTATTATCGACTTTACAGCTTAGGAATCAGTTGTGGACATATAGGAAATGATGAAAGCCTAATATTCTGATGACCTTGAATTTGACCTTTGATCTCATTTTCAAGGTCACAGGAATATAAAACATATTTTGTCCGGTAACCTGTCTTAGCCCTTGGGCTAATTTTTTAGTTGGACTTTGAACCTAAACGGACACGTTGCTTATTCACAATTGCACTGAAAAGGATGATACAGATTTACTGATGACATCGAAAATGTACATTTTGGTTGCTATGGGAACAACAATATATTTACAATTAATGCTAAATTATCGTATATGCCAATCAATTATTAAGTATGAGGATATTTGCAGCTTTCTTGTGAGGTAGACGGACTACAAAATTGGTTCCATGTGCGGATTATAATTAGGCATCCCGATTGAAAATCGGGAGGCCTTATGTTTTTGTCTGTTTTTTTTTTTTTTTTTTTCTGTTTTTTTTTTTTTTTTTTTTTTTTCTTCCGCCGTTCGGTTTCCGGATCATAACTCTTGAACGCCTTAATCTATCTTTCCGAAATTTTCACAGCTCATCCGAAATACTTTGCTCCTAACCCCTATTGTTTTTCGTCGAGACCCGAAATCCAAGATGGCCGCCAGCGGCCATTTTGGAAAAAAAAATCGGGCGATTCCTGTCAATGTCATAATTTGATTCAGGCAATTTCCAGGGGGAAAAAATTTTTTGGGTGTATTTTTTTTTGGACTTAGAATTTTTCCCTCACCTGCCCCCATGCAGATGTAATACTGTGACTGAGCCATGCTACTGTATTCACTGACTGCAGCCTGCATGTCCAGCATGAGGCTAGGCTCTGCCCTCTCAGCCAGTGCAGTATATGAGAGCCCTGCTCAGTAATGCCTGTGATAAGGCAATACCCCCCCCCCCCCTCTCCCTCCCCCACCTCCACTGTCAGCCAGTCTAATCTGCATATGAATGTAGCAATGTATCAGTGACTTGTATGCACTGCCCCTCTTCCCCCCCCCCCCCCCCCCTCTCCTGTCCCCTCACCCCAGTTTACTATACTAACACCAACAAGTTGGAACAATGCCCTCCTTCCCTTTCTAAAGAAAACAATAGGTGGTTATATAATGATGACCCAAACTGAAGATAACAGCTTTGAAGGTCTGCCTGGGCCTTGCTTGCCGGTCAATTGTTCATTGTATTCAGTTAAAACAGCACTGTGTTTATCTGGATGAAACTACATGCATTGTTTTGTTTTCTAGCTGTATTTCACATGCAGTGACCAAATTATCATTGTTTTACTTAGTCAGAACCCAGAATAATTTCCTTTTTGCTTGTATTATGAATGTCTGTCATGTCTGTACATTTAATACCTATTGAGATTAAAACAAATATCTGATGGACATTTGTCTAGTGAGCAACTGCTATAATTTGAACTCTCACTCCCACCTGTGTTCAATAATCCTGGTATATGTATTGTAATAACAGTCAAGTTTCACCATTAGAAAAGAAAAGAAAAATTGGGGGATGCCACAAAGCCTATAGGCTTTTATGTCTAGTTGAAACAAGGTTAAGACATTTGTCATACAACAGTTGGTTACCATGGTAACATGTAATAGATTTAACTTTTATTGTAATAAGTATCATTTAATGTAATCATATTACCTTTCAACTTGAATATCAACTTGAATTGATTTATAAAAGCCATTGACGAGGACAATTCCATACACATTTTGTGGTGGGAATTCTGCAGTAGTTCATGTGGGTTCCATTTGCTAATCGTTACCATGGTAACTGCATACACGATATCACCCACCATAAGAGCATAATTGCAAATGCATGTAATGTTGTATAGCTTCATTTTATATAAGTTCATGGAGCACAAGGGGAAATATTTGGAATATTTCAAACCGGAATCGTACATTTAGTGTATACGCATTCTAGAAAAAGACTCAAAAAGACTCAAAAAACTCAAATTCGGTGAACCATACCCATGTTACTTAAACCCGAATTTCTCAGATTGCCATTGGAGTTGAAAAGTATTTCAGACATTTCCAGAAACTAGAGACTTTCCCGGTCATTTTGGTATATGACTCGTCCTGTTACTCTTCCGGTTGATGTATCTTCATTTCTAGGCCTCTTTTGGGCCTCCGTTTGCAGGACTAATGGTACATCGTAGAGTGAGACAACGTTATTTTCGGACTCGTGGCCCTAGACAAACATATAAAAACAAGCATTTTGTTTTTTTCATGCATCACCCTGAAATGCCGTCTAGTTTTATTTGGCCTGATGTATAACTTACTGAATGGGATATCGTTCTTCAAGCTTCTGTTTGACCATGTTTTCCCAGCAGTAAATCATGTTCAAGAACAAATCATCAAAGAAGAACCGGCCTCTGATATCTGAGCCAAAGAACTTTGAGCATCGAGTGCACACAGGGTTCGATGCTTCCTGCGGACAATTTGTCGGCTTGCCCAAGCAATGGGCAGGGGTCGTTGAGCCGCAAACAACAGCCCGACCTAAACCCATCATAGATGCATCCATGATCACACCTACTGAAATGGAACAAGTCAAGGTAATTTCGCTCATCAAGGCTCATTTTGCAATTCATGAAGATTGATGATCTAAAGTCAGATTACTGTCCAATGATTGTTCATTCTTTTGCTTTGTCTTTGTCAGACTGTTGTCCGAGGCCATTCGTACACTCACATACCAAATGGTACGTATGGGGATGTCCGGGGTATATCTGTTGCCCGTTCTAATTCACTGCGCCAACACGGCACAGAGCAGTACCAGCGTAAGAACTACAGCCCGTCGGAGCCCGTCTTGAATGAGTATGAACCACACACCCACTCGCGGCCACACAGCGCCTATGGAGCACCCTCTGGTGGACCACCGCCAGGCTACAGTCCTCAATCTGATTACCCCCAGCCACATGCACCACCTCCCTACGACACGTTCCCTCGAGAACAGCGCCAGCTACAACGCCAGCATGAACCTCAACGTTTGCCGAACGACTATCGTGACCCGCGAGACCTCCG
This sequence comes from Terebella lapidaria, assembly GCA_949152475.1. Classification (NCBI taxonomy): domain Eukaryota; kingdom Metazoa; phylum Annelida; class Polychaeta; order Terebellida; family Terebellidae; genus Terebella; species Terebella lapidaria. Next base: position 42,417,137 of record OX424561.1, on the reverse strand, counting down.
TATTCCCCAGGGTCAGCCTGACCCCAGGGATCGCAACGGCCGCCCCCAGAGCCTTCACCCGCCTTCCCCGCGTGATCCTAAGGGTCTGTCTGGCAGCATGCATGACCCACGTATGAAGTCCAACCAGCAGGGTGACACCACAGACTACCGTCACGCCCCTGACAACCAGCACTCACCGGGCCCCCGCAGCCATGGAGACGGCCCCCGAGGGATGCAGCCAGACCGTAGAGATATGAGAGATGGAGGGCCACAGTCTTATCCTGGAGAACGCGCTGAGGATCGTTACCGTGACAACCGTGACTATGGTAGACGACAAGGCAATGAGCAGTGGGGGAATGGAACTCTGCCTCGTGATAACCGAGATATGCACATGGACCCTTTTGCAAACAACAACAAGCCAGTCATGCAGAAAAACCCACCACCACCAAGAAGCCCTACTGGAGGTCACTTCGCCCCGTACCAACAACAGCCCCCTGCCAACACTCAGCCAAACCCATACTCATCATTGCCACGACAATCGAGGGATCAAGGTCGTGTGGAGGTCACTCCAAAACCACAACACATCCAAGCACCACAAGTACAGCAGTATGATCGGGTAGGAACTGTTCAATGTCTTTTAGTTGATTGACTTCCCACCAACCAATTTTTTATTGCTGCATGTGAATTTGTGAAGTGTTTCTCGGATGCTTTTGATGTCTATTTTGTTGTCAAATCCCTAGTACTCTATTCATCAAATCCTGTCTGTTCATACTCCAAAGATAGCTTCAAAAATATTTTGAAGCTATTATTTCTGCATGTTCTGTAATGTTCCCCAGTTCAAGATTACATTTGATTGCTGCATGTTTCTGAGATGTTACCAAATAGCCAACCAAGACTAATCGTTTCCCTCCTCCATGACCCCCCACACCCCTGGCATCTACAGTCGGGGATGGAGCACAGTCCCTTGGCGCGGAGTTCCCCGAGCCCCCAACAAGCCCCGTCCCCTCACTCCCCACCGCATCATCAGGACTCCAGCCAGTACTCGACCCCATCCACTCCTGGTACCCCCTCATCCCCTGGGGCACCCCCCTACCCAGAGCAACAACGCCTGTCCCACGAACAGGTAACCATAGTAACCCACTCGTAGATCTATCGTGAATTTGCATGGTAGTGTGTCACAAATAGCACAGAAAGATCAACTCATTGTTGAAATTGTTTGTAGTTTGAATCCCTAGTATATTGAGTATTAGCTAAGTGCATGCTGTGTTTCCAAATGAATCTCACTAGCTAATTACGAATTTATGGCATCACAAATCCTGATAAGTTAAATCCGTCTAGTTTGTCAGAAACAATAATGAGCATGATCATTGCCCAAGCCGTCATACCTCCATATGCTATATAACAACTTGAATATTTCAGTTCCGGAAGGCGCTGGAGATGGTAGTGACACCTGGTGACCCTCGTAGAGACCTGGAGAACTTCATCAAAATCGGGGAGGGCTCCACAGGAATCGTGTGCATAGCCATGGAGCGAAATTCTGGCAAACAGGTCGCTGTCAAAAAGATGGACTTGAGAAAGCAACAGCGCAGAGAATTACTCTTTAATGAGGTATGACTTGAGACCTGAATTAAAAGTACGTCTCACATAAGACCTCATCATGTTGAACTGATCTTTCAACAATACTTCTTTCGCGTGTAGCACTGTAGCCTAATATACTATATGTGTTTATCCAGGTCGTGATCATGCGTGACTATCCCCATAGCAACATTGTGGAGATGTACGACAGTTTCCTGGTGGGAGACGAGCTGTGGGTCGTCATGGAGTTCCTGGAAGGTGGCGCACTAACCGACATTGTCACCCACTCCAGGTAAGTTTCACCTCCGTGTCCCTCAGACCACCAGTAGCTTCACTCCGATGTAACACATACTGTGGTGCAGTCGTAGGTTGTTTGTGGTTTGACTGCGTGTATCGTTGTTGTTCAGGATGGACGAGCAGCAGATCGCCACGGTGTGTAAGGCATGCCTCAAGGCTCTGGCTTTTCTGCACTCGCATGGTGTCATTCACCGCGACATCAAGTCTGATTCTATCCTTCTCTCCCACGACGGAAAGGTGCGTAATTTGATGTGGATTTACATCACAGACTGATCTCATTGATCTCACACCTGATGTGTTTTAGAGAGTCTTTACAAAGATTCCACTGTACCAAGTTTTGATTTGTTACTTGTACAGGTGAAGTTGTCCGACTTTGGTTTCTGTGCGCAAGTGACATCGGATGTCAGTAAGAGGAAGTCGTTGGTTGGGACTCCGTACTGGATGGCTCCTGAAGTTATCTCCAGGCTGCCGTACGGAACAGAGGTCAGTGCCTGCAAGTCATAGACTGCAACTGCAGTCAAATTTTCTATGTGTCATCAAGTCTCACACATAATATTTTTTTAATCAATGTAGGTTGATATTTGGTCGCTGGGTATCATGGTTATAGAGATGGTAGACGGAGAACCACCGTTCTTTAATGAACCACCCTTGCAAGCGATGCGCCGCATTCGTGACATACCCCCACCGAAACTGAAGAACAGTCACAGGGTTAGTAATGGTATATGGAAATGTTCTCACTGTAAAGTTCCGAGCACAGTGAGATGAAAATCAACTGAGATGATTGTGAGGATAACACAGTGGCCTAGCTTGTTTGTTTGTTGCAGGCGTCGCCTCGTCTACAGGGCTTCATTGACCGTATGTTGGTGCGTGACCCGGCTCAGCGTGCCTCGGCCTTCGAACTGCTGCAGCACCCGTTCCTGAAGCAGGCAGCCCCGTACAGCTGCCTCGTACCGCTTATGCGCAGCTTCCGACACAGCCCGTGCTGAGGACGTAATGCACGACACACTGACTTTGGCCTGTCTAATGATGACCACAATCACTGAAACAATGGAGATTTGTGCTCAATGAGAATGCCGTGTCATATTTTTAGCAGGTCTTTTTCACCAGCATACAATGGTAGACAGTGTCATGATAAACTTTTTGCAATGGTGCTTTGTATTCGTTGATGTTAGAAGTGTAGATCTGATGATATTTTCCTCAGCCTCAAGTACTTCCTATCTATCACTTTGTGTGAAAGTCTCACTTTCCTTTTATGTACTATTTTAGTGTCCTCACACCCTTGTGTACAGTTGTGGATGATACCTGAGCCCCTGAGGTCATGGTTCTGTGCGGGAACCATGTACCCTCGCAGCAGAAAGGAATAGTTCGTCCAACTCTGTCTTCCATCGCATTTATGAGTGTGTCCACAGTGTCATGTGGATGGTGGTGAATCTTTGTGTATGTGTGATTCATACTCTCTGGAACACTGTGGAGGGTTGCGTTCATTAGCTTGGAAATAGATGCATAGATCTTTGCGATGACAATGTTATGTTTGTTAGAAATGTTTAATGTTGCACATGTAGTGTGAATTGTCGAAGTACAGAATGAATTGTCAAATAACCTATACTGTGGAATATCATATTGTTGAGTTCTTGCTGAGCCCGGTTCTCCAGATGTATTGAGGTCCTATCACCTCAACATGCACTGCCAATCCACTACATGTCAGTCAATACATATATGTACCTGGATTTTGTTTTAAATGTGTAATTTAGAATATTCAACCTTTTTGAATGAATCATATGGTTTCATGTGTTGTGTTAGTTTATGCATATCATTTTGTGAAGTCATGCATATCTTTATAATGCAGTTTTAATTACTTGTATTTTATGTAATTTTTGCTGTTTTATTTAATCTTCATGATATTAATGCACTATGTGAGTAAAATATATCTGAATGTATGTTTTATGTTAAGCATGATATATGTATTACTGAATAATTAAAATGGCCTTGCATGCTTCAATATTGACTCTTGTTTTGGGTATTTTCTTGCAAATTGTAGGCATTTTGTGAGCGAAACTTTTGTAATAAGTGGAGGACTTTCTCCTCTGTAGTTCATGGTATTGGTTGTGTTTACCAGTATCTCATGTTTATTAACCATTCACAAATGTGTACAATTTGGTGTGGCAGTTGTGATGTTGGCCTGACTTGTTACTTTATAACTGCATGTTTGCAATCCAGTACCTGATACCAAGAATCAGCACAGTCCTAGCTGACAGAGATGTAGATAACCACATGTGCCTACACAGGATTATGATTATGAGTTAATTGGAGTTTGCCTGAATCTTTAAAGACCACCAAAATGTACTTGTTTTCATTAGTCTGGCAATTTGTTGATATTTTAATATTTTGTAGTGATTATTTCATGACACATTAGTTGTTGCCATAACATAATGTTATGCAGTGTTTGTTAGAAAAGCAGATTATAAGATTTGTTTGTGCAATATATGACTATGATTAATACATGTATCAAATATGATTTATCAATGTTTGTATCAAGCCAAGTGTGTATTTATTATAAGCCCAATCAAAATGTAATTATGTTGACAAATGTCATTGTTTCAAACATATCAAAATATGCTATGTGTTTTATGCAGTATTTCTGTCTTTGAACTCGTCTGAATTTACCAATGTAAATAGTGTACATATAAATATATTGTAGATCATGCCCAACACCCAATGTAGTTTTAGTTGAAGATCTTGTAATATTTGAGTCGTAATATATCGTGTATTCCTGAAAAACATATCAACGTAACTACTGAGTCTTGGAAGTTGAGTTATGAACATAATGGTCTCTGTGCCATTTATCTTTACATGGAAATTTGTTGGGGTGTTTTGAAATAACCACACAGATCTTGCGCGGATTATCTCAGCCAAAAAAAAAATTGTGCATCCTGCCATGTCACTGTATATCATCAGAAGTATTGATATTTGTGCAATGCTCATTTCAGATCCTGAGCTCAGCATTTGCTTTGTTAACATTATTTCAAGTGTTGCTAATATGTGAACAGCAGAATTTGTTAGAACTTGCAAACTTTGGATCGATGAGGTGGATTTTTCAGTGATTTTGGTATTTTTGTGTTTTGATGCCTTCACTGTTTGAGGTACTCATGAGACGAGGCTTCAATACTGCAGCGTTACGTTTGTCAATGCTGGGGAGGAAATTTCACTTGACGAATATTCGATTCAGTGCATGTACAAGCATTACTAGACTTACTGAAACTTGACCCGACTTCATGGGTTAATATGGTCCAGTTACCACAAACTGACCAAGATTAACTATGCACTGAAAGTATATTTCGGAAGGACCAAACACAGTACAAGAAATTTTATAGTCTATTTTCAAACAATTAAATTTGTTACTGGAAATTCTCTTCTCTTGGTAGTAATTTGCAAGTATTTTGTATGAAAAATGTGTATTTTTGTATCATACATTTTATACAAAGTAAATAAACGCAGTGTCTAGAAATTCAAGTTTCACTGTTTTTGTGCTTGATGTTATTTAATTTTAAAAAATTAACCAAAGGGCTAAGATAGGTTACCGGACAATATAAAATACCTATTTTGTCTCGTGGCCTTGAAAATAAAGTCACGGTTAAATTTAAAGTCACGAGACTATTCAGCATATATGATTTCCTGTACGTTCACAATTGCTTACTAAGCTGTAAATTCAGTAATAAGACAGATATTAATCATTATGTCCTGTGACCCTGAAAGTGGAATCAAAAGTCAAATTAAAGGTCATCAGAATATTCAGCATATATCATTTTCTGTATGGCCACAACAGAATCCTAAGTTGTGAATTTGATAATAAACAAGATATTATTGTCCTATACATTACCTCCATAATACTACACGGGTAACTCCTGACAGCCTACATAAAATTAGGCTCCCCCATAGAGAAACCTCTCATATGGGGAAGAATGACCCCTCCCTTGCTGCCACCAGGGACAGCACCATAACCACTTCCTCCATTTCCAATTCTCCTAATAAAGGAAGCAGCCATACTTTATGCCTACTCTCACTATTTTTCTATTAATTGTATCCCCCGAACAAAGTTCGGCGGATACTATGGATTTGGCTTCGTCGTCCGCGTCCGTGTCCGCGTCCACAGAGATTTTCTTGTGAACGCGCTACAGGCCGCAATTCTCACCCGATCACCATTATTTTTTGCAGGCACATATATACTGGTAAGATCCCGACACCAATCGATTTTGGTTGCCGTGGCAACTGAATTGGTCGTTTGGGGACACATTTTGCATTGAAAACAGCCTGTTTGAGACACATGGCTTGTGAACGCGCTACAGGCCGCAATTCTCACCCGATCACCATTATTTTTTGCAGGCACATATATTATGGTAAGATCCCGACACCAATCGATTTTGGTTGCCGTGGCAACTGAATTGGTCGTTTGGGGACACATTTTGCATTGAAAACAGCCTGTTTGAGACACATGGCTTGTGAACGCTCTACAGATGGCAATTTTTGACGAATCTCGATAATATTTGGAAGTGTTGTTGGGAAGGGCTGTCACACGAAACCAATCGTTTTTTAGAATGATCATATAAATATTGATATGTTAACAGCCTAACTTATTACAGAATTTTGAAATATCCATTTTGACATGTACGATCATTCCAATAGCCTGTACAGTGGAAGGTAATGACACTGGTTTCTTGTTCAGAATGGAGAACTGAAGTTTTCAGTGAAAACAGGACAATATTACTGAATAAGTTAACATTAGTTTTATTAGTTAAGTCTATTATTGTCCACAATAAAAATAGTTAAGACGAGAAACGTTTATTATTAAGCTCAACAAGGTAAAGGTTTTGTCCAGTACAAATTTCATGGGTGTAACTGAATAAGTTAACATTATTTTTAATAGTTAAGTCTATTATTGACCACAATAAAAATAGTTAAGACAAGAAATATTTATTATTAACCTCAACAAGGTAAATGTTTTGTCCAGTACAAATTTCATTGGTGTAACCGAATAAGTTAACATTATTTTCACTAGTTAAGTCTATTACTGACCACAATAAAAATAGTTAAGTCTATTATTGACCACAATAAAAATAGTTAAGATGAGAAATATTTATTATTAAGCTCAACAAGGTGAAAGTATGTCCAGTACAGATTTCATGGGTGTACTGAATAAGTTAACATTAATTTTACTAGTTTAGTCTATTATTGACCACAATAAAAATAGTTAAGACAAGAAATATTTATTATTGGGCTCAACAAGGTAAAGATTCTGTCCAGTAGACGTTTTATGTCTGTAACCAAATAAGTTAACATTTTTTTTGCTAGTTAAGTCTATTATTGACCTCAATAAAAATAGTTAAGATGAGAAACAATTATTATTGAGCTCAACAAGGTTAAAGATTTGTCCAGTACAAATTTCATTGGTGTAACCGAATAAGTTAACATTATTTTCACTAGTTAAGTCTATTATTGACCACAATAAAAATAGTTAAGTCTATTATTGACCACAATAAAAATAGTTAAGATGAGAAATATTTATTATTAAGCTCAACAAGGTGAAAGTATGTCCAGTACAGATTTCGTGGGTGTACTGAATAAGTTAACATTATTAGGGCATTTCGTCCCGAAATGCCCTTATGGTTTTGTCTGGTTTTTTTTTTTTTTTTTTTTTTTTTTTTTTTTTCTTCTTTTTTTTTTACTTTCCGCCGTTTTGGTTTCCGATCAATAACTCGTGAACGCCTGAACGGATCTTGTCCAAATTTACACCACTGGTCAGAAATATTACATGGAAGACCCCTATTGTTTTGGAGGCGGCTCCGGGGTCCGTGAGGTCCGTGAGGATGAAATCAAGGTTGATTTCGAGACTTGGTTTCCGATCGATAACTCAAAAAGTATTCATGCAATGGCAAGTATTCTCTGCACGGGAGTTCATATACCACCAAGGAAGAACCCTATTGATTTTGGGATCACTCCGTCGAACGACCTTTGACCTAGAGCTCGGAAGAATATTTGCTGATTCATCCTTGAGGCTTTCATGCATATCTCGGAAACGGTGCGTCGTAGAGCGAAACGGAGCTCAATTTCGGCCTCCTGGCACTAGACTAACTAGTCTAGGGGGTATCTTGGGTCAAACGACCCCTGGTGTCGATTTTTTTTTTCGCCGACTCGGCACTTCCTGTTTGGCCGTATCTCGGAAACGGTATGTCGTAGAGCGAAACGGAGCTCAATTTCGGCCTCCTGGCACTAGACAAACTAGTCTAGTGTGTATCTTGGGTCAAACGACCCCTGGTGTCGATTTTTTTTTTCGCCGACTCGGCACTTCCTGTTTGGCCGTATCTCGGAAACGGTATGTCGTAGAGCGAAACGGAGCTCAATTTCGGCCTCCTGGCACTAGACAAACTAGTCTAGTGTGTATCTTGGGTCGAGACGACCCCTGGTGTTGAATTTTTTTTTCGCCGACTCGGCACTTCCTGTGTGGCCGTATCTCGGAAACGGTATGTCGTAGAGCGAAACGGAGCTCAATTTTGGCCTCCTGGCACTAGACAAAGTAGTCTAGTGTGTATCTTCGGTCGAGACGTCCCCTGGTGTCAAATTTTTTTTTCGCCGACTCAGCACTTCCTGTTTGGCCGTATCTCGGAAACGGTGCGTCGTAGAGTGAAACGGAGCTCAATTTCGGCCTTTTGGCACTAGACAAACTAGTCTAGTGTGTATCTGGGGTCGAGACGACCCCTGGTGTCGAATTTTTTTTTCGCCGACTCGGCACTTCCTGTTTGGCCGTATCTCGGAAACGGTGCGTCGTAGAGCGAAACGGAGCTCAATTTCGGCCTTCTGGCACTAGACAAACTAGTCTAGGGGGTATCTTGGGTCGAAACGACCCCTGGTGTCAATTTTTTTTTTCGCCGACTCGGCACTTCCTGTTTGGCCGTATCTCGGAAACGGTGCGTCGTAGAGCGAAACGGAGCTCAATTTCGGCCTTATGGCACTAGACAAACTAGTCTAGTGTGTATCTTCGGTCGAGACGACCCCTGGTGTCGAATTTTTTTTTCGCCGACTCGGCACTTCCTGTTTGGCCGTATCTCGGAAACGGTGTGTCGTAGAGTGAAACGGAGCTCAATTTCGGCCTTTTGGCACTAGACAAACTAGTCTAGTGTGTATCTGGGGTCGAGACGACCCATGGTGTCGAATTTTTTTTTCGCCGACTCGGCACTTCCTGTTTGCCATATCTCAGAAACGGTACGTCGTAGAGCGAAACGGAGCTCAATTTCGGCCTTCTGGCACTAGACAAACTAGTCTAGGGGGTATCTTGGGTCGAAACGACCCCTGGTGTCGATTTTTTTTTTCGCCGACTCGGCACTTCCTGTTTGGCCGTATCTCGGAAACGGTGCGTCGTAGAGCGAAACGGAGCTCAATTTCGGCCTCCTGGCACTAGACAAACTAGTCTAGTGCGTATCTTCGGTCGAGACGACCCCTGGTGTCGAATTTTTTTTTCGCCGACTCGGCACTTCCTGTTTGGCCGTATCTCGGAAACGGTGCGTCGTAGAGTGAAACGGAGCTCAATTTCGGCCTTTTGGCACTAGACAAACTAGTCTAGTGTGTATCTGGGGTCGAGACGACCCCTGGTGTCGAATTTTTTTTTCGCCGACTCGGCACTTCCTGTTTGGCCGTATCTCGGAAACGGTGCGTCGTAGAGAGAAACGGAGCTCAATTTCGGCCTTCTGGCACTAGACAAACTAGTCTAGGGGGTATCTTGGGTCGAAACGACCCCTGGTGTCGATTTTTTTTTTCGCCGACTCCGCACTTCCTGTTTGGCCGTATCTCGGAAACGGTGTGTCGTAGAGCGAAACGGAGCTCAATTTCGGCCTCCTGGCACTAGACAAACTAGTCTAGTGTGTATCTTCGGTCGAGAAGACCCCTGGTGTCGAATTTTTTTTTCGCCGACTCGGCACTTCCTGTTTGGCCGTATCTCGGTAACGGTGCGTCGTGGAGCGAAACGGAGCTCAATTTCGGCCTTTTGGCACTAGACAAACTAGTCTAGTCTGTAGGGTCCCTTGGTATTCATCATACATGTATTTAGACAAACTAGTCTAGTGTGTATCTTGGGTCGAGACGACCCCTGGTGTCGAATTGTTTTTTCGCCGACTCGGCACTTCCTGTTTGGCCGTATCTCGGAAATGGTGCGACGTAGAGCGAAACGGAGCTCAATTCCGGCCTCCTGGCACTAGACTAACTAGTCTAGAGGGTATCTTGCGTCGAGACGACTTCTGGTGTCGAATTTTTTTTTGCCGACTCAGCACTTCCTGTTTGCCATATCTCAGAAACGGTTCGTCGTAGAGCGAAACGCAAAAATGCCTAAGGACGGGGTATGTCACTTAAACTTTGACCACGGACAGATTCAGAGTCATTATGGTTCTACGCGGTCTCTTAGGTAAATGTTAGGTAGGAATAGAACTCACACGAAATGCCCCAAGGCATCTTCAGGCCTTGACGTCTAGTTTTTACTAGTTTAGTCTATTATTGACTACAATAAAAATAGTTAAGACAAGAAATATTTATTATTGGGCTCAACAAGGTAAAGATTCTGTCTAGTAGACATTTTATGTCTGTAACCAAATAAGTTAGCATTTTTTTTGCTAGTTAAGTCTATTATTGACCTCAATAAAAATAGTTAAGATGAGAAACAATTATTATTGAGCTCAACAAGGTTAAGGTTTTGTCTGGTAGAAATTTCTGGGTGTAACCGAATAAGTTATCTTTATTTTTACATGTTAAGTCTATTATTGACCACAATGAAAATAGTTAAGACAAGAAATATTTATTATTGGGCTCAACAAGGTGAAGGCTTTGTCCAATAGAGATTTTATGTTTGTGACCAAATAAGTTAACATTATTTTTTTGCTAGTTAAGTCTATTTTTGATCACAATAGCTTTTTATGAAAACATTGATCAACTTTTACTTTCAATTTCAACTTGAGACCATGTTTGGCACAAATTATGAGTTAAAATATAACTTATGGTGAAAAATTCGATCTGGCCCCAATTTCGTCATCTTGAAATGCAGTTTTGGTCAACTTTTACTTTGAATTTCAACTTGAAAGCATGTTTGGCACATATTATAAGTCGAAATATAACTTATGGCGAAAAGTTCTATCTGGCTCCAATTTCGTCATCTTGAAATGCAGTTTTGGTCAACTTTTACATTGAATTTCAACTTAATACCAAGTTTGGCACATATTATGAGTTGAAATATAACTCATGGCGAAAAGTTTGATCTGGGTCCAATTTCGTCATCTTGAAATGCAGTTTTGGTCAACTTTTACTTTGAATTTCAACTTGAAAGCATATTTGGCACATATTATGAGTCGAAATATAACTTATGGTGAAAAGTTCGATCTGGCTCCAATTTCGCCATCTTGAAATGCAGTTTTGGTCAACTTTTAGTTTGAATTTCAATTTGAAACCAAGTTGGGCAGGTATTATGAGTTAAAATATAACTTATGACGAAAAGTTTGATCTGGCTCCAATTTTGTCATCTTGAAATGCAGTTTTGATTAACTTTTACTTTGAATTTCAACTTGAAACCATGTTTAGCCCATACATGTATTATGAATCGAAATATAACTTATGGTGAGAAGTTCAATGTAGCTCCAATTTCGTCATCTTGAAATGCATTTTTGGTCAAATTTTACTTTGAATTTCAACTTGTAACCAAGTTTGTAAAATATTCTGAGTTGAAATATAAATAGGTGAAAAGATTGATCTATCTGTATTTTCGTTATTTTATTAAACATGTCGAATGGAAATTCATATAAAGAGATTTCAGTGGTGATTTTGAATTCGACCTTCAATAACCTCGGGAAAATCAGTGCAGCAGTTTTGGTGGGGAAAAGAAAACAGTTGTGACTTGGGATTTAACATTTCTCTGGTAATCTTTTTTAGCCCTTGCTCTAGTTTTTCACACTTGACAGTGATAAATTTGGGGCAACAGAGATGATAGGGCTACGGGGGATACACCCAAGCGGTCGTAGGCGACCGGAAGCGTCTAGTTTTGGTTGGATTGGTTTCCTGTGTTTTTTGAGCTGAGTTGACCATGCCCACGCGAGTGTGTGGCCGATGCCATGTGTTCCTACCGGCATGGGAAGTACACGACTACTGCTGGCGGTGCGTGGATTCTTGCTGTATGGATGCTTTTCCGTGCGAGCGGTGTGAATCACGCTCGGCTGACGACTGGTCGACGGTGTATGGGGCTCTGAGAGATTTGCTTCACCTGCGTGTGCGTCCTTCTCCGCCCGATGTCGACTGTTCCAAGTCCGCCAGAGCTTGCTGTCGCTCCGCCTTCCGCCACTTTGACTCAGAGTCGACTCGGCTCAACGTAGCATTACAATCCCCAGTGAGTTCAGACGCCCTGCCCTCTTAGACTCACAGGCATTTTGTCATAAATTTGATCAACATGTGGTGGGTGACGTGGTGGGCCGCTCACTGCTTTTGGCATTGCGCCCTCAACTATCGAGTGTGCGGAGTTTGTTGGATTTTCCAGCGAGCCTGGTCAATTTTCTCAACTCCGTTCACTCTGAGCGCCGTGTTTCTGACATTTCCCTGTCACACATAGACGCTCGGCTCCCGGGTCCCGGTCGAGTCCCAGGATCCGATAGGAACACTCCTTCCGTGACCGCGCTTATCTCTGACACGCATGTGTCTCATGATGGTGCTCGGCTCCCGGGACCCGATCAGGTCCCGGGACCCGGTGGAGGTTCAGATTTGGACGAGTTCAGATTCGGACGAAGAGGACTTGGATTCAGCATCCATCCACCCTTCTCGTGGGGAAGAACGCTACTCCAGCTGGGAACTATACAGTTCAGGGAGAAGCTCCTGCTTACCCGTACTCGGCTCGGATCTCAGTTTCCACCAGAACCTCCGGCGGAAACCTCCTCCTCCTCAGTGGAGTCCATGTCTTGCGGTCAGCCTGTACCGCCATCAGGCACGCGTCATCAGCTTCCCCTCAGCCGCAGCATGCGGCAGGCCTTCGATTGTCACCGTCAGGCCGCCATCGAAGCCAAGGGAGACAAGATAAAGAGGCCCAAGCTCTCTACTCTGTACATTCCTTCCCACAAGGACTTTATGGAGCAGCCGTCGGAATCCTCCAAGGAGGCTCTCCAGTACATGTCAGGCCCCTTGTCACTCTCGGTCACTCCTGCTCAGGTGTCGGACGTGCAGCAGTCAATCAGTTCAGCTGTTCTCATCGATTCCACCCAGGACTGGCTCTTAGCCACCGCGAGGGATCTCCTCGAGAACCTTGCTCAACAAGCCTCTGTCGGACCCGTTCCTCAAGCTGCCCTCCAGGAACAGATTTCCATGGCTATCGGCTTCCCGCCCAGCGCCGGAGTTGCCCTCAGGGACCGCCTTCATCAGATGTCGTATGGGGCGTTCACCATGGAACAGTGGCGACGAGACCCATACCACAAGTCCCTGTCGTTCAAGCCTACCCTGGCTCTGAGGTCCAGACTACGTCTACCCCGATGCTCCTATCCTGCGCACAGGAGGCACTCACGGACCAGTCCATCAACTCTTTGTTTCATGGAGAGGACAGAGCTCTTTCTGCCGAGGAGTGGCAGGTCTCAGACAGCATCCAGTCGGCCAACGCTCAGCTAGTTTCCGAGCTCCTTGCCAAACAGAAGGCCTGGAAACCGCTTACGCAGCCACAAACCGCTCCTTCTTCCAAGCCGAAGAAACCGAAGAAGAAGCAGCCCTTTTCAGGAGCCCCTGCTTCTAGAACCAAACGTGGTAGCCCCCACTCAGGGTCAAGCCGCTGCGGGAAGTCCAAGGGCGGAGCAGGGGCGTCCCGGCCCGATCCACGCAGTAAGTACCAGTACCAGTACCAGGGAGCTTTCCGAGTACCACGCGTCACCAAGGGCGACTCCCGCTCCTTTCGGTCACGCAGAGCTGCCAGTAGTCGGGCGCTTAAATCTCTTTTGGCCTGTTTGACAAGAGATGGCAGCCAGCCCTTGGATCGTGGGGGTACTCAGGAAGGGATTCCAGATTCAGTTCAGCCTCCTTTTTGGCCCATCCGTGTCAGTCGGCAGCCTCCTGGCAGTCTCTGCTAGGTCTGTTGGCAGCAACGAAGAAGCTGGTGCCTCTCGGCCGCCTCCATATGTGAGAACTGCAGCATTGCCTGAGACTAGGTTGATGTCAAGCTACCAACCCCGACTCTACTCTGGTAATGTTGTCTCCTGCAGCTCTCGAGTGCGTCCAATGGTGGATCCAAATCGGAAATCTATCACGAAGTTCCCCCTTCCGTCTGCCGTTGCCATCCAAGCATCTGTTTACGGATGCCAGCACGGAGGGGTGCCCACTTGGAGTTCCAAGAGGTTTCAGGCCTATGGAGCGACCATTATTTGTCTTGGCACATCAATGCTCTCGAGTTGGAAGCTGTATCTCAGGCCCTGGCCAATTGGGCATCCGAGTTAGCAGGACACTTGGTGTTGGTTGCCACGGACAACTCAACGATCGTGGCGTACATCAACAAGCAGGGCGGCACTCGTTCCCTGACACTCAGTCGTTAGGTGTCTGCCTTGCTGCAGTGGTGCAATGCCCGATCGACTCTGCTCCAGGCTCGTCACATCCCCGGCCGTCTCATTGTCTTGGCGGACATGCTGTCTCGGCGGGGTCAGGTACAACCTACCGAATGGACCTTATCGCCGGCGGCCTTTTGGCAGTTTTGTGTCCTCTGGGATCGACCCCATGTGGACTTGTTTTGGCTCCCCACTTTTGTGTCACCAATTCCAGACCCCCTAGCTTGGGGTGTTGATGCTCTGTCTATGGACTGGGAGGGCCTGTTTGCCTATGCTTACCCCCAAGTCATTTTGATTCCGCAAGTGATCGCCAAGGTTCGAGCACAACATTGTCGGATCCTGCTAATAGCGCCTCTGCAACCCGAGAAGTCGTGGTTTCCTGAGCTTCTAGATCTCCTCATCGAGTTTCCGAGGCAGTTGCCTCCCCGGGGAGATCTACTGAGGCAGCCACGGTCTCCGGTGTTTCACCAGAGCCCGCACCAGCTGGCCCTTCACGCGTGGATGTTGACGAACGATCCTTCTGTGCACAGGGCTTTTCGGATGAAGTGTCCTCTCGGATCGCACGACCAAATCAAAAGTCTTCTTTGGTGGTCTATGAGTCAAAATGGACCGTCTTCAGTGCTTGGTGTGAGCGCCAATGCCCCCACGGCCAATCACGGCCAATGCCCCCTTGATAGCCGAATTTCTCATGTTAAAATTCACTGAAGGTCGGGCGCCATTTACCCTGGCAGGCTACAGAACAGCTATCGCTAAGACGCTTTTGCCGCGACAGGGTGTCTACTATGGGACTGATCAGGCCTTGGCGCTATTGCTTAAAAACTTCGAGGTAGATCGTCCTGTGGTGCGAAATCCCACTACTGCGTGGGACTTGTCATTGGTTCTGAACCGTCTGGCCTCTGCCCCGTTCAAGCCCCTGGCGTCGGCACCCCTCAAGTTGGTCACTTGGAAAACGGTTTTTCTCCTGGCCCTAGCCTCTGGCAGGCGTCGAGGCGAGATCCATGCCTTGGATGCGTCTAAGATCAGCTGGAAAAAGAACTATGCTCAGGTCAGACTGGGCGTTCTCCCGTCTTTTCTCCCGAAAACCCAGCTCTCTACGGCCTCTCCATTAGCGATTGTGATCCCTGATCTTGATGCCTCTCTTGGCACGGACTTGGAGAGTGACGCGAAGCTCTGTCCCGTACGTGCGTTGCGCTTTTACCTTGACAAGATTAAGGGCTTTCGGCAAGGCAAAAGGCTTCTTTTCGTCTCTTATCCTAAAAGTTTCAAGAACGATATTCGCTCCCCAACTATCTCTTCTTGGATTAAGAAATGCATTCGGCTCTGTTACGATCTCAGTGGTCAGCCGACCGACTGTTCTTTTCGGGTATTGGCGCATGACATATGGGCCATGGTTGCATCACTGGCCTATATTGGTAATACAGCATTGTCTCAAGTTATGAGTGCATGTTCTTGGCAGGGGCGGATCCAGGAATTTGAAAAGAGGGGGTCCAACATTATACGGCATGGGTCTGGGGCCCGCTCAATGGCCCCAGAAGCGAGAGCCTTTGTTCTGTCCTGTGGTAGTTTCCTGGTATCTCCTGGGTGTGAATACCACTTCTTGGTATATTTGTAAAAAAGTTGTGAGTGAAGCGAGCCTGTCTCAGTATGGGTCTGGGGCCCGCTCAAGAGACCCTGAAGCCAGAGTTTATTTATGAATTGAGGTAAGTTGATGTCATCTCCTGGGTATAAATTTCACTTGAATACCCATTGATCGCCATACTTTCATAATAAATGCAAAAACTAGAAACGAAGCAACGAACCTGTCTCAACTTAGAGGGGAGGGGGAGGGGGCGGGGAAGGGCCTAATATTTACATGTATCTTTTTTCGAAAAGGGGGGGGGGGGGGGAGGGGGGTCCTGACCCCAGTAACCCCCCCTCTAAATCCGCTACTGCTTGGTCTTGCCATAACACGTTTACTTCTCATCATCTCAGAGACATAGCCTGGACGTCTGAGGACGGCATGCACCTGGGACCGATCGTTGCCAGCCGGCACATCATCCCTGGTCACTCATCATCCAGTTGAGAACTTCTGGTTGCCTTAGTTGCTCCATTGCGAGCCCTTTGTTTCACTGTACATAGCCGTTCAATACGCTGCTAAAACAAAAAAAAAACGAAAAAAACCAATGAAAACCACAAAAACATCAAGGATTGTTCGGACTATACATCGCTTCAGTTGAACCGGATGGATTCCTAAGTTGTGTGGATATTAATGCAAAGTGATTGTGAACTGTATATACTCTTTCGGGTATATTGTTCAGAAAAGATTCAAAGATTCTCCCAATTTAAGTACCATTGTACCTCGGACTTGGATTTATTTGACACTTACATGTATGACGTGAGGGAGTGTACTCTTGCCATTGAATGGAAGTTCAAGTCTAGTGGAAGTGAAGATTCAGAACTGAAGTTTTCTTCCCAAGGTATGTTCCTTTTGGTTGCACTAATACATATATATATATATATATATATATATATATATATATATAATAATATATATATATAATCAAAGAATGATCTCTATGATATACTACCGGGTAGACTTCCAGGGACGGGTTCAAATCCCACCTCAAATGTCTATTCCAGTAGCGGATTTAGAGGGGGGGTTACTGGGGTCAGGACCCCCCCCCCCCCCTTTTCGAAAAAAGATACATGTAAATATTAGGCGGGTTCAGACTTCCTGCCCGAAAAATAATGATGTCAAAATACCATGTACAAGAACAAGTTGATCATGGTGAGTTTGTTCGAAATGTATACTCAAGAGAGACAGGGAAGCTACCATGGGACATAAAAAGGGGTCTGGCTTCTGGGGTCCTTCAGCGGGCCCCGGACCCCCACCGAAATGTGCAGATTCCCTCCTACATTTTTTTTTTACAAACTTTTCAGGATATAGTCATCAATGAAATTTTGAGTGCAAAATTCAGAAGTGCAATTCAGAACATAAACAAGCTATGATTACTGGGGCATTTCAGTGGGGTCCAGACCCCCGGCCCGAATGTCCAGCTTCTCTTCCACCTTTTCACAAACTTTCCAGAACATGGTCATCAATGACTTCTTAAGTGCAACCGTTCCCAGGAAAGGCCACAAAATTAGTTCAGAACATAAGGAAGGCTATGACTTCTGGGGCCTTTGGGCGGGCCACAGGACCCCCGGCCCAAATGTGTAGCTTCTCTTCTACATGTACATTTTTCACAAACTTTCCAGAACATGGTCATCGATGAATTTTTAAGTGCAATTTATTCCCAGGAGAAGGCCACAAAATAAGTTCAGAACATTAAAATGGCTATGACTTCTGGGGCCTGCTTAAGGGCCCCAGACCCCCGGCTAAAATAAGTAGCTTCCCTTCTACTTTCTAGGGTTATGACTTCTCGGGCCCTTAAGCGGGCCCCAGACCCCCGGCCAAAATGGGTAGCTTCCCTTCTACTTTCTACCAAAGTTTCCAGAACATGGTCATCCATGAATTTCTAAATGCAATTTATTCCCAGGACAGGCCACAAAACTAAATCTAATTTAGAACATAAAAAGGCTCTGATTTCTGTGCCCTTCAGCAGGCCCTTCCCCGCCCCCTCCCCCTCCCCTCTAAGTTGAGACAGGTTCGTTGCTTCGTTTCTAGTTTTTGCATTTATTATGAAAGTATGGCGATCAATGGGTATTCAAGTGAAATTTATACCCAGGAGATGACATCAACTTACCTCAATTCATAAATAAACTCTGGCTTCAGGGTCTCTTGAGCGGGCCCCAGACCCATACTGAGACAGGCTCGCTTCACTCACAACTTTTTTACAAATATACCAAGAAGTGGTATTCACACCCAGGAGATACCAGGAAACTACCACAGGACAGAACAAAGGCTCTCGCTTCTGGGGCCATTGAGCGGGCCCCAGACCCATGCCGTATAATGTTGGACCCCCTCTTTTCAAATTCCTGGATCCGCCCCTGTATTCTGAATTTTACCTGTGTAGTATTATGGAGGTAATATGTATAGGACAATATTTCGTCGTTTTAAAAGTTAAAACTAGTATTATTTACTATACTTACCTCCATAATACTACCAAAGTGCCCACCCTACCTACCCCGTTTCCTCTGTACTCGTCCCTGAGACAAGGAATGGAGGAAGTGGCTATGGTGCTGCCCCTGGTGGCAGCAAGGGAGGGGTCATTCTTTATTCTTCCCCATATGAGAAGTTTCTCTATGGGGGAGCCTAATTTAAGTAGGCTGTAAGGAGTTACCCGTGTAGTTTTATGGAGGTAAGTATAATAAATAATACTTTTAACTTTAACTTCTAAAACAACGAATTAGCTCATTTGTCCTGTGAGACCTTGAAAATGAGGTCAAAGGTCAAATTCAAGGTCACGACAATATTCAACATATATCCTTTCCTATCTGTCCACAATTGATTTTCAAGTTGTAAAGTCGATAATAAGTCGATAATAAGCGAGATACTAGTCAATTTGTTCTTTGACCTTGAATATGAGGTCCAAGGTCAAATCCAAGGTCATCACAATATTCAAACTGTATCATTTCCTGTATTGATTCCTAGCTGTAAAGTCGATAATGAGCGAGATATTAGCCATTTTGTGTTCTGACCTTGAAAATCAGGTCAAATGTCAAATTCAAGGTCATCAGAATATTCGGCATACGTCATTTCCTATAAGTCCACAATTGATTTCTAAGATGTAAAGTCAACTAGAGGGCGTGGGGGAGAGGCAGTCTGTCTCACGACCGCACATGTGTCCCCTGGTTTATTTCAGAATAATAAGTATGTGACGCCATTTTCCCGAAAAAAATGTTTTTGGTTTTTTTGTGGAGGCCATCTTGTTTTTTCCGATTTGGCTGAAATTCAATACTAACCCACCTCAGGGCCCAAAGTATATGTAAAACAAAAGTTTCGTTATGATATCTTGTTGCGTTTCGGAATGAAGTGCATGATGTTGTTTCATGGTAACTTTCGCGAATTCAAAATCATACAAATCATTATATATACACTTCTGACTGTGCACTCATCAATAACGATGACGCCTGTTGTATATCACCAAGTGGTTATGAGATTTGTTGTGATTCCTGAATTTGGGTTCTCCCCCCAAAAAAATGTTCTTTTTTGTGGCGGCCATCTTGTTTTTCCGATTTTTCTGAATGTATGTGTACGAAAAGTTTCGTGATGATATCTTGGGTACGTGTGTTTCGGAATAAAGTGTGTGACGTCGTTTTCCAGAATTTTTTTTTGTGGCGGCCATCTTGTTTTTCCAATTTGGTTGAAATTCAATAGCAACCTAAAACAGGGCCCGATGTATGTGTAGGAAAAGTTTCATGATGATATCTTGGTACGTTTCGTAATGAAGTGCGTGACATTTTCTTCCTGAAAAAAATGATGTTTTTTCGGCAGCCAACTTTCTGTATTCAATAAATTCAATAGCAGCCTACCTCAAGGCCGATGTATATGTTCGAAAAGTTTTGTGATGATATCTTAGGTACGTTTTGGAATAAAGTGCGTGAAATCGTTTTCCCCCAAAAAGTAATGTATTTTTTGTGGCAGCCATCTTGTTTTTCCGATTTGGCTGAAATTCGATAGCAACCTACCTCGGTGCCCAATGTAAGTGTACAAAAATTTTCGTGATGATATATTTGTACGTTTCAGAATAAAGTGTGTCATGTCGTTTCTGGACGGCGCACGACACATGGCGCACGGGAACCCGCACAAAAACTATATGTCCCCCTTCCGGGGGACATAATAATAAGCGATATATTAGCCATTTTGTGCCTGACCTTGAAAATGAGGTCAAAGGTCAAATTCAAGGTCATCAAAATATTCGGCATACATCATTTCCTATACGTCCACAATTTAGTCCCAAGCTGTGAAGTAGATAATAAGCGAGATATTAGCCGTTTTGTTCTTTGACCTTGAGAATGAGGTCAAAGGTCAAATTCAAGGTCATCAGAATATTCGGATTATATCATTTCCTATATGTGCACAATTGATTCCCAAGCTGTCAATAATAAGCGAGATATTAGTCATCTTGTGCTCTGACCTTGAAAATGAGGTCTAAGGTCAAATTCAAGGTCATGACAATAATCAGCATATATCATTTCCTATGTGTCCAAAATTAATTCCTAGTGTCTAATCTCAATATTAGGTGAGACATAACGCATAATGTGCCCCATTATAAAGCATAGGAGAATTTAACATGGGAAAGCCTCATTTGGGACCAGTCGAGAACATGAAAATGGCTGCCACACGCAGACTGGCGATTCAGGGGCAACAAAACTTATACACATCACGGAGGTATATGAGGGCAATCTTTTGAAATGAAAATCTCAAAACTGTCTGAAGTTTTTGAGAAAATGGTCGCCAAATTCAGAAATTGGCCGTTTTTTGTCGAAAATGGCCGCCATTTTTAAAAAAAATGCAAAAACAAAAAAATACCCTTCTTGAATTATTTTTAGGCATTTTTGTGCAAAATTTCAGAAAGATTGACCCTTCAACTTTAAAGATAAAAATGTAGATGGACGACGCTGACGGACGACGGACGCAACGCCATGCCAATAGGTTATCGGATCATCGGTCCGGTAACCTCATATACAATTCAAAATATATATAGAAGATACAATAATTTATTATTGAATAACAATGGAATTTCACATGGCAAATTTAATATCAACAACGAGTCTCACACACTGTACATGTAAATAAGTTGTATGTATACTCTGATTTTTCTAACTTGTTTACATCGGTTTTTAACGATATCTTTGCGATGCTAAATGGTATCGTTCTATAACTTGGCATACTTCACCTCGGAGACAAACGGCAATTGTATTCCAAATTTCAGACTTCTATCGCAATAATTGAAGAAGTTGGCAATCTACCCCAATGTTAAATTTCAGTAAAAAACGGGATCTCGAGAATCTCAGCTTATTCGAGGATTTTATCCTGTTTGCATCTATCAGGATTCGAAGTATTGTTGTAATATTAGACCAGAAGACACATTGGGGTGTATTCTACACAAATATGTTGATTTTGAAAGATTGCACCACTACAAAACAGAGCAAATGCACAGAATTTCGTGCGTACCCAGAAAATAAATGACAGGGCTAAATTTAACATTGAGGTAAATTGCCAACTTTTTCAATTTTCGTGATAGAAGTCTAAAATTCGCTACATAATTGCCGTTCGACTCCCAGGTGCAGTATGCCAAGTTATAGAACAATAGCATTTAGCATCGCAAAAATATCAGCGAAAAACTGTGTAAACGAGTTAGAAAAATCAGAGTATACATCTACTTCTAAGTGTTTCACACGTGAATTCGGGTATATCTTACCATCAGACACATCATCGCACACATAATTGCACACAAATCCCAGTAAGCACGGTATTCATGTACTTTGCACAATCAGGGTAAGATTTGCTTATTTCTACAGTGTGTACACATTAGAAACAATAGTATCCAATGTGACTGAAAGCCTGCGATACAATGTGTCATATATTCTGGAGAAATTCCGAAGTTCTTGGTCCTTCAGGTCCCGGGCGGTGAAAGGGTTAACACCAAGACTATGTGGTGTTTTTAGTCAAATATTGAAAGTACATATGCTGTGTGAATATATCAATGTAGATTCATTCTCTAATATTGACAGGTTTTCAGAGAAATGAGACACGAGTTAATTGTGGGCGTCCGATTCATAAATTACAATGAAATGCATCTGTATGAATGTACAACACACTCTTTACATCAAAACACACATCAAATCATAATTCACAAACGTTAATGACGTCATTTTGATTTTTAGCTTTGAGTTGGAAATTTGTTAACGAGCATCAAAATTATCTGGTTATTACATTCATCACTGCATGGTTGTTTACTAGTAATTGCATCATATTAGTTTGCTCCTTAACCTCTGGGGATTCCGCGGACAGTCTATCCAGAAAATGTCCCATTCCTCTGTCGTGGTGGTGTTTATTCCATGGCGCTGTACTGTGTATTTGCTCGGTTCTTGATGATGAAGTAGATGATAACGATGCCGAGGATGAGAGCAGCAAGACATGCTGCCACGACCAGGGGAACCACGTTCTGCTCAGGCACGTTACTCTCCAGGTCAGCCTTACAAGTCACACCTGATATAGAAAGTAGAAGGCGCCATACACTGTAGAAATAGTGATGTAGAGTATAACAACACTTACGCATGATAGGGTAATTTAAGATACTATTAAAAGTTTACTGTATATGACAATGTCATCTAAATATATCAACAACATAAACCCTTGTTATTACACAAAATCAGTAGCGATGAGCAAATATAGGTTTATGGCAATGTCCATAATATTAAAGAACTCAAATAAACTGGTTTCAAGCCAGTTGATCATGGCCGTAAATGCAAATACAAATACGACTTACTTTCCGAGAAGACCCCAGTTTCTGGGAGCTGGAATGCTTGTATTTTGACATCCCAGAGGGATACCACAGAAGATTGTATCACACGAGAAACGTCATCCCCATTCTCGACTATTGGATGGAGGAAAATATCCTCCTGCGTGGTGCAAGCGTATGAGAAATTCAAGGGCGCTGAGAAATGGACATCGTTGACATCCGTTTCCATCGTATATGCACCCGCTACAAAATGGCAATGCGGAAACATAATTTATTCAGTGACATATTTTATCACATTTAGATAACAAAATATAGTTCGACATAAAATGTACCATGAAATATTCAGTTTCTGGCATTATCATCGATTTTAATGAACTCTGTGGATGTTTCAACAAAGATAAATTCCATTGTTTAGTAAATTGCAATATTCAGTGAGATAGATCACGTTACCTGAGACAATTCCAGGGAACTGGTTTTCTGGTGTTGCAAGGAGAGTCAAACTGACTTTTGGTGAAGACCAAGTCGACAGGTGGGCAGTCCCTGTTTTAATCTTCTCATTCTGGAATGTATGATGATCTAGTTCACGTTTCATTTCGGATACACGAGGCATGTTAGAGATGAAATATGTTGTTCCAAAAATGATTTCCGATTTGGGATAATGACACTGTTCCGACGCCCTACTGTTCCACACCCCAATGTTCCGACACCCCTACTGTCATCTAACTATATTTAAACATTGTTGTGTCGCAACAGTGGGGTGTCAGAATATAAGGTAGACCCCTCCCACTTTACAGGTATTACTGATTCCATGGTATATTGTGAACTTGAGTGCACCTCCCACTTTTCAGACCACTCACCATCTGCTGGAAGTAGAACGTTAGGCTGTAATTGCCATCCGCCCAAAACAGATTGAATATTGTTGCGCTGGCCTTGCATGTTCCATTAGCCAGGGGATGCTCAGGAGTGATTGTGGCATTCAGAAACTTAGTCTGAAAGTCAAATAGTCAAGAGATTTTGTCTGTGGATTTTTCATTTATCTCTATCATTTTATCATCAGCATTGTTCTTCACCTTGTCCCCGAACTCCTCTGTCCTGTAGCGAACCACGACCTTGAGTGAGAAATAAGCACGGAAGCAGATTCTGGATCCTTTGTACAAAGTGAAGCCGGGTAGACCACTCTCTGTTGTCTGTTCGTTCGGCTGCTCAGTCGCAATAGCTGGAACACATTTATATGGAATGTCCCCCTTCTTTGAGCACCTTTTCATCCTAATACATGTAACGTTTGATGCCTGCTACCTAGGGTGCATGTGCCCCGCTGAGGCATGGTCACGGCGGGCGTCAGGATTACTGAAACTACAACCCAGTATCAATCCGGCCGGACGAATCCGGCCGTTATACATCACATCATAACACATCATTGACATCCAAAATACATTATATATCAGTTATGGTAATGTAGCCGTATGCGGAGCCTGAGATGCCATGGGAGAGGCACCACAGAACTGGTGCACGTGGGCATGTTGCTGGCCAGCCTCACTGGCGGCACTGCCGCGGGGATAGAACCCCGGACAGCCCGACAGTCTGCCAGAGCCTGTGTCGCACCATCCCAGGGCGAGGGACCTGCGATCCAGGGACGACCCCCGAGTCAGCGACGGTTCCCCTCCTGGGCCCCCATTGGAAATCGTCCCCATGGCCTTACTGGCCCACTTCTAGCTGGAAAGGGACGCAGAGCCCATGGCCGAGCTCACCCGTCATCCTTTCACTTTGCTAGCTCTGAGACAACTCCCGAGTAACCAAAACGGGCTGGGTGTTTATATTCATACTCCCAGCGCACGAGAGACAAAGGATGACGTAAGACCAGTGTTCAGTATAGTGGATAGAGAGGACGGTGAGTCGCCATGACAACTCACGAGCTTCGAACAGAAGCGGCCAAAACAAGAATAATGTTAATAACAAATCTCCTGCCACGATCTTTGGGCAAAATTGCCACATAAACCATAATATTCAGTTGACTTGATGTTGCCTCCGAACTCTCCATATGTGTACCGACTTATTAAAATACAATGTGTGGTGATTTTGCTCAAAGATCGCGGCAGGTGTCTTTGCTAAACACTAACCAGTTTTACGGCCTATTTTTGGACGCTTCAGCTCGATTGCCCCGGCAACGCCCTCTAATCCTCTCTCGCCCAGTAAACTATAACAATGGTTTGACCTAGATCTCCTTCGTGTTTCGTGTGCTGGGGTTATATATACTCTGGTACCGTTTTGATCTGGGAAGTTGTCTCAGAGCAAGGCGTGAGAGACGACGGGGAGCTCAGCCATGAGCTCTACGTATTCGATCCGTGGCTAAGGCCCTCACGGGCCCCTGGGGATGACTTCAATAGGGGGCCCGGGCTGGGGTGGACCTTGATGACTCAGGGGCGCACGCCCTCTGGATCACCGGTCTTCTCCACCCGGGATGGTGCGACACAGGCTCTGGCAGACTGTCGGGCTGTCCGGGGTTCCATCCCCGAGGCGGACCGCGGCGAGCCAAGCCGTACAGTTAACACCACGGTGATGATCGTGTATCTGAGTGGTGTCCGCATGTTTGGGCTCGTTGGGCGTGGTGCTACCTGGTTAATGTTCTGATGATAGAGTAATGACTGCGCCCGCAGTGACCCTCGGTGAGCGGCTTCTCCACGAGGATCTGAGGATAGTGGGTGCGTGTCCACGATGACCTGTGGTGAGAGGATTATCCTCGAGGATCTCGGATAGCGGACGACATTAAAACTTTACACAATGTATGAAGATGCAAAGGAAAGGCTTATCTGACAAATGAGATGATCTGAGTAATGTCAAATGTAAACATACACCAAGGGTGCTGTAGCTTACCGGCAATCATGAGAATTGCGTAGAATACTGAATATATATAAATTGTTACACTGATGTTAAAATCTATATGTTAAAACATGTTCGTAAATGTTGATAGAAACACATTCTCTGTATGGACTATAATAAGAAATCAAGTTACATCTTGAAATTTTTTTTCCGTTAATGACATATTTTCACAGACAGTCGATTCAAAGGCAACAAAACTTATACACACCACAAAGGTACATAGGGAGAATCTTATGTCTTTCGAGGAAAATTGTCTGAATAGAATTTGGGAAAATGGCCGCCAAAGACAAAAATCATTGTTTACTCTAACAAAAAAGGTCGTTTTGACCTTTCAAGGTCATTCAAGGTCATATCCAAGGTCACCATTTAAACCGCAATATATGATTTCCCTTTTTTTTATTCTTTTAAACTTTTTTCATTTTACAACAATTAATGAACAAGCATCAGCTTATATTAACATCTCTTGTTGGCTCGGATCTTGGCCGTAAGGGTGGTTATTAGTGTGGGAGGAAACCAGAGAACCTGGTGAAAACCCACTTGCCCGGTTTGGCGACCAAATACCACCTCACATACTGCCGAGGCCGGGGATCGAACCCGCGCCTAAACCGACTGCATTGGTGAGAAGTCAGCCCACTTACGAACTGAGCTAACCTGGCCCATTTGAATGTGCCAATACATACTTAGGCTCTATCTTGAAGTGTTCTAGGAGTTTACACCACAAAACTCCTATTATGAAGGAAACATTGGGTGAAATTTTCAGCCCTAAAACTTTTTCATTGGACAAAAAAAAATTATTTTTTTTTTGCTGGAAATGTCTCCAAACGAATAATGACTTGATTTCGGACAAAAAAATTTTTTTTGCCTGCCTGTCAAAAAATCAAAATGGCCGCCCCACGCAGACCGTCATTTCAAAGGCAACAAAACTTATACGAATCACAAAGGTACATAAGAAAAATCTTATACATTTTGAGGAAAACTGTCTGAATAGATTTTGAGAAAATGGCCACCAAAGACAAAATCCATGGTTTTTTCGACAAAAAAAGTCGTTTTGACCTTTCAAAGTCATTGAAGGTCAAATTCAAGGTCACCACTCAAACCGCAATATATGATTTCACATTTGAATGTGCAAATACTTAGGCTCTATCTTGAAGTGTTCTATGAGATTACTCAGCACAGCTCCCATTATGAAGGAAAAATTGGGTGAAATTTTCCAAGTCCCAAAAAATTTTCAATAGCCCCCAAAAAATATTTTTTTTGCTGGAAGTGTCTCAAAACGAATAGTGACTTGATTTGGGACAAAAAAATTGTTTTTCGCCGACCCGTCAAAAAATAAAAATGGCCGCCATATGCAGACCGGCGATTCAAGGGCAACGAAACTTATACACGTCATAGAGGTACATAGGAGAATCATATACATGATTTTGAGGAAAACTGTCTGAATAGATTTTGAGAAAATGTCTACCAAAGACAAAATTCATCGTTTTTTTCGACAAAAAGGTCATTTTGACCTTTCAAGGTCATTGAAGGTCAACTTCAAGGTCACCACTCAAACCGCAATATATGATTTCCCATTTGATGTGCCAATACTTAGGCTCTATCGTGAAGTGTTCTATGAGTTTACTCCGCACAGCTGGAAATGGCTCAAATTGAATAGTGACTGGATTTGGCAATAAAAATTGTGTGTTCACACTTTTTTTTTTTCACAAGAAACTGAACATAAATCATATTCTGCAACGATTTAAGAAGTAAACAGAACATATGCCATCAGATTGTGTTGAGAAATTAGCCGTCGATCCAGCATGTTTCACTGGTGCCCCGCAGCTTACTTGCTTATTTGCCCATAGAATCTGACAATTTGCTCATAGAATCAGACTTTTTGCCCATAGAATTAGACAAATGCACATAGAATCAGACAAACGGTTCCTCCCTGTGATTTACCTCAAACACGTGTAAATATATTCGTATTCAGTCACTAGTAAGTGACTGCCTGGGTTCATGTATCATGTGTATGTGTTTTGTACACTGACGGGAATTTCCGACGTACATGTGACTTAAATACATATTACTTTTTCATTCATTCATTCATTCATTCGCATTGCAATTATTTGATCTCATTTAATTACATAACCTATTTTTATGTACCTCTGAATTTCCATGTTTTTTTTTTTGCATTTCGATCAACTCCATAAAATAAATACAGTGTGCATAGTACTGCATAAGCCGATGGTATGTTTGATTCTTTCTATATTCCCATTTATATAAAGGAGATCCGATATATTTTGATCGATATATTCATTTATTCAAATGCGTTTGTATCACTGACCGTATAAAAGTGGGCACATGATGTGACCCTGCATATATCATAGGCTTCATTACGTGTACATTTCCTGATATCGTTTTCAATGAAACAAAATAGAGATATTTTATATATGAGCATATTTTTTAGAAGTGGGTAGTATTCCTCAGGAAAATTGAATAGACTGAATTCCAATTAATGTGATATTTATCAAGTGTTAATTCCAATTAATTAATTTATCAAATGTTAAATTTTACGTGCCCAGGATATTGACGATCCGCTTTCTAATTTAATCTCAGCAGGTTTCAATAGTTTCTGGACTATTGTAGGATAGGATATTTCCCTAGCTAACAAGGATGTTGTAACGAGGTGTACATGCAGGCTACTCACGTGTGGGGGTGATGACGGCTGGCTCCTGGGAGGTTGAGTTGGAGCCGTATGCAGCACAGGCCACACAGAACAGCGACACTAGATAACAGGATCAACAGTAGGATTAACATGAAAAGTCCACCTGACGAAAACATGGCGAATAATATTATTCACCATGTTTTCGTCAGATGGACTTTTCATGTTAATATACCTTTAAATCACATCGTGACATTTTCTGTGAAACACAAGAGTTTATGACTTGGTAGGCTATTGCTATATATTGCATCTTGAGTTCACGTGTTTCTCACCCATCTGTTGTATGCAAAAACAATGCCTTAGAAATGCAAATTATTTCGGGATTCGTCACTTTGTAGCCTCATACTAAAATATTCCATTTTAAGAAAAAAAAACGTCGTCTATACTATGTACCACTGTAAAAGTAGACGACGAGGCCACTGTATTATGGAATTTTCTGAGTGGAATCGATGCCGAATACTGTATAACCAGCGTCTTACAGCCACCTTGCAAAGTATGGTGCATTAGGTCTCCAAACAACCTGTTACACGTAGAACATAGCATCAATATATCTCAATCCCTCGGTGCTAAAAGGCATGTCTTTCCCTATTGATTCAG
Source organism: Terebella lapidaria (assembly GCA_949152475.1). Taxonomy (NCBI): domain Eukaryota; kingdom Metazoa; phylum Annelida; class Polychaeta; order Terebellida; family Terebellidae; genus Terebella; species Terebella lapidaria. Next base: position 42,388,134 of record OX424561.1, on the reverse strand, counting down.
CAAGCGGAACCCTAGTACAACACAAACCGTATGTTGCTGTAATTAAGTGCGAACCCCAATCTCCTGCAAACAGCTGTGTTTCTACATCTCATGCAGAATTGACCCTCACGACAAACTTACCAGCTACAAACGCTAGGCTTGTTGATTCCATGCTCCAGATTGTGATCGAATATCCCGTGTGAACAAAAATGACAGAGTGACAGTATGTCATCAGATGGTGATACTTAATAATCCCATATGGTTCCTTGTTCCATATTGTATCCTCTGCCGTCCGGGGCGGGGCGGGCGGGGGGACAGGTGCGTGGACGCCGAGGGAGCCACAATGGTGGTGACGCGCGGTCAGGGAGACGCTGTGAGGAGCCCTGGGCAAGCTCTCCCCTTCCCCCGTTCGTGCTGACGGGAGTCGGGCCAGCTAGAGCCGTCATTGGTCTGCCTCACTCGCTCCTTCCGCGTGTCGCTGTTGTCGGCTATTACGCCTCGCCCTATCTCGATCAATATCAATACTTATGCAGCGAAAAGTTGGTGGACGTCAAACAAGAAGAAAATCATTTCCCGTGCCATGGGACAAATCCTGGGACACAAAACCCTCAGTCATGACCAATTGCTTCGATACTTGAGAGTTCAATTGTATGGGTTCTACTAACTCACGAGGACATATCACACTAGCTTTCACAGACGTAGTTTGTTTTAATAATTAACAGTAATAGCATATACTGCACATTCATCTGTTCAGTCTATCGCATTCACTGTATTGGAGAGATGATGAATAAAATATTCCCGGCGGTTCCCCGGGTACGACATGATGTCCTTGGGGTTATTGCCATCGTGGTCATTCTATGTCCGCTCATTTAACATGCTCAGCTGATTGGCTGTTACGTGAATTTGCTGTGAAATCAACCAGAGTGCTACAGATTTGGAAATATCAAGAGAATCGTGTCTTGATATTTTGTTGTAAAGACCATTTGAGCCATCTATTATTGTTCTGGATATTCATGAAGCTATGGTTTCATGCAAAACGTACTGCCGTCCAGGAATTATAGTTTGTACAGGTCTATACATATAACTTGGTGTGGGTAATGAACCACATAATGAAAGTGCAGAAACAGAATAGTTTTCCGTGTTAACGTGGGCCACAGGAAGATGCCAGAAAAATAGAGACAGAGTTTGTGGGGGTGTCGGGGGTTGCGAACACGGGGTGTGAGGGCAGGATTCCTGTGAACAGAGCAGATGTCAGACGACACGAGATGCTCAAATAATGTTCGCAAACAGCTCGGGCCCCTTCGGCTAAAGTCAAAATCGATTGAACGTCAATGAAAAACCACACACGGTCCAAAAACAGGGGAATAAAAGGGTCAGGAATATATCGAATAAAATGTGAACATTGACGGGATATAAGCCGTTTGCATATTTATAATTAGATATTACTGTCATATTCTACAGCAGCTTTCTATGTTGCGGAAGTTTGTTAGAGAGCGTAGATCTATCTATGAGATAGATGTATGCTATCAATTGAGATTTAGTAAGTTTATTTGATTGCTCATTAAATTGCTTCTAAATGCTCATTTAAGGTAGTCCGCTCCAAACAGTGAGGGAATGGGGTCAAAGAGTTTTTAAAAATAAATACCTGTATCAACATAATCTAGAGCTTCAAAATGATACATTTTATAGAGTAACTGCTCAGCATCCTAAAACTGAAAAGAAAATAGGGGGTCACCGTATCCGTTCGCATGGGAAACACGATGCAAGATGTGAATATGGACAAAAAAATGTGCAAAAATGCCAGAATTTATGTCATTTTAGGTAAATATGTGTGATTTTGGTCGAATATGTAGAAGAAACCAGCACGGTGACCCCCTATTTTCTTTTCAGTATTAGGATGCTGATCAGTTACTCTGTAAAATAATGTCATTTTGAAGAGATAATATTCCAGAAATGGCTTTTGAATTTTGACCGTCCGTTACCTGACTGTTTGTAGCGGACTACGTTAATATCGAATTTATTAAACGAATCAAAGAACAACAGTTCTTGGCAAGTCTCATGACGATGCTCCGTGAATGCTATCTGCAGTCGACAATGACCACCAGTCCACCATGCTGACTGGGATGACTGGTTGCCATACCGGTATGTGACATCTGCGTATCGGGCTTTTGTACGGCATAAGACACCATTTCTAGTGGCATTCACTTCCCATGTTAAACCTACTTTACGATGAATACTGTACAGCGTTCCCTGCGATACTTGGGGCTTAGCGATAAAATCCCACATATACCCCACCAATGTGCCTAACAAAAAATGTACATTTCATTATGGATCGACAGATTCAATTTGTGGGTACAGTTTGTTGGAAATTACCTAATATATTGGTCAACCACTACCTCGTGTGCCAGTTTTCACAGGACATTTTCCCAAGTGCAGTAGGAATATATCACTTACATTTCACTTTCACATCGTCCATTCACACGCATACTATACATTGCTCACTGATATTGGCGAAGCGTATCCTCACCGTGATCATGCGGAAGCCACGTTTTTTTGTGTTTATTTACAAAATCGCCAAACTGGATGATGATGGGCAGGGAGGCGACCTGATGGAAGGAAGGGAGGAGGCCCCGCCTGCACGCGTTATGAGTAGATGTCAAATGCCGGTACGATAAGCCACTGCCATTGCTCATGAGTATGTTAATATGCACTTGAAAGTGGCTATGGTACGGCAGAAAAAAACATGATTTGAAAGCGGCACGGATACTTAGGTGCTGTATTGGTAGCCCCCACCCCCCCCCCCCCCCTTTCTCCCAAGTGATCGAACGAACATTGATTTGGGGGGTGAACCTGGCTCCTGGGTGTCGAAGCTCAACTCGGATGGAGGGTGAAAATCCAGAAGTCTTCTGCGAGCTGCACATCGGCCACTTGTAGAATCGTAGAGGATGCAGAGGGAGACACTGTGAGAGAGGGCGAGCCTGAGGTGTCGGCTTGCGGGGGAGGAGTCGGGTGTGAAGGACCCAAGGGAGGAGATGGGCAAACGTGAGGACGGAGGCGGAGCTGCCGAGACAGGACCAGAGAATCAACTCCAAAATGCAGAGACTGCCTCCGTAGTGCAGAGAAAGAACAAACGTTGTGACATAATGATGTAAAATGACAATTCTTATCCTATAAAAGACCGGCTCCTCTGCAAAAATGGTGAAGAAGGACGATGACATAAAATGGTACTGATGGCGGATGTGCAGGATATCATGGATGAAGACGACCCTGTAGCCACTCAATGGCACGTGCAGTGTGACCAATGTGAGGCCATTGTTATAATATGACGAGGCACCGGCGGCAGGTTCATGAGCCCCAGCGGCTTCTCGTGTGTGAGCATCAGTCATGCGATTACTGCACATCGTGGTACAATGACTTGCAGAGACACTTCCTATGCAACAATCAAAGACGAGTTAGGGATGGTCAACGAAGAAGACACCAGGGCAGACGACTTACGAGCACCCTCGAGGGAAGAAGAGGCCACGTCAGAAGCAGGCCACTGTGACCCCGAGTCGGAGGCTGGCCAGGGTAAGGGGGATGAGTGTGGGGTCGTCCACTTTCTAGTTGACGAGGGCTCGGAGTGTCAAAGCCAAGTCGTGATGATGGCAGAGGCAGCGGATTTTCAGCACCTCACAGTGTTCGACGAGACCAGGGCCAGCAATGGGGAGGTGCAGACGACGGCCAGCTATATCTTGATGTCCACTGTGATCGAGGGGATCATCTCGGATCTCCTCGATAGGCATGACAAGTCAAGGTTCGAGTGACCGCCGGACTGGGCCTCAACGGCAGAGGTGCAGCAGCAGGTTGGTGCACACTACCAATTGATGCTCCAACTGGGCACTGTCTGCCATGAGGTAAAAAAGCTGACCAGTGACGAGTGACGGGCCCAGGAGCGGATGAAGCAGCGGCTCCAGGAAGTATGCGAGTTGCAGAGGTGACTCGTGGCTGAGGAGGAGGAGCTCTTACAGGCTACTGAAGATCGGGGGAAGTTTTCATGAGGGGAATGAGCATTCTCCGAGAGAAGGAAGCCCAGCTTTTTTACACGCTCCAACGGAAGCTAGAACACTCCACAAGGTGATACAAGGGAGTGAGCAGTGGAGGCGGCACACCCATGCACCTTCATACCCAGGACACAAGTTTCCAACCCAGAGAAGGTGGAAGTATAACAAATTGAAAAAATATAGCCTTCACAAAACCATCTGCGAAGAACTGTCCACGTGACTGCGGACTCTGTCCACGTGACTGCAGAGTCTGTACACGTGACTGCAGAGTCTGTCCATGTGACTGCAGGGTCTGTACACGTGACTGCGGAGTCTGTCCACGTGACTGCGGATGGTGGCTTGCAGAGCACTGCACATGTTGCTACGAATGCCGCAGAGACTTCTGGTTTGCATGGATTATAAAAGCAGGCAGCCACAACTGTCTGGCAGCCCAGTCTGGAGTGGACACCACGGACGGCTGAAACCCTGATACACTCCTTCTTCTCTGCAGCAGACGAGGGATGGACTTTGACTGTTATTGCCTCCACACTATTTGACCCCAGCAATGCGTAGCAGAGAATGCAGCTCCACGTAAACGGGAATACTTCAAGGGAAATACCGACGGGAAGTGTATAGGGTCCAACTCACCATACATAAATCCGGTCCCCAGCTCTACAATTCAATGAACTCCAGCAATTTTACTCTGCAGCTCACAGCAAGGCTGCTGTCTCTTCCTGTACATGAGTACGATGGAACTGAGGGAAGTTCACTCTGATGTGCGGAGACACCCATCTATGCAGGTGACTCCGCACCCACAGAAGAGGGAAGACTCTGGATGTGTGGAGACCCCGGTCTCTGCAGACGATGCACACTTGGCAACCACGAAGCAGAGGACGTCTCTGGAGACGGCCAGATCCCTGGCACACATGACGGTGAGATCCCTGGCGGCGGAGACGGGGATCCCTACTCCGGAGAATGAGACCATTGCGGTGAACCTCATCAGAGATGAAATCTCTGCAAAGGCGAGATCCGCAGAGCCTTTAAACGATTTGTGGAATCTGGACTCTCTTGGTCTCCGCATGGACTCAGGCGCAGGACGAGGCAAATGCTAGTACAGAGGTTCAGCGTAAACAGGGCTTAGTCTAAACCTGGAGCTGATTTAACTTTTCAATTAGGCCTATTGTAGGCCTATAACCCAGTGACTCAGTCTGAACCTGGTCCCTGTAAGTGGATGTGACTTGATATATTTTGTGAGTGAATATTTGCTCGTCGTATATTGGTAATAAAACCTCTGTATCTCTGAATTTATGTATTCAGCAATTTTCTCTACTCGTAAAGATAGTATACTCAAGTTACTAGATTGCCAACCTTTTCAATTTTCAAGATAGAAGTCTGAAATTTGGTGAAAAAATACGGTTTTATGCCAAATGAAAACAAATAAAATTTCAAATTGATCCGACCATCCTAAACGAAGTTATCGCCAAAAATCACATGAGGTTTTGTGTTGAACTTGAGTTTATGGAATGGTAGACATCTCACCATTAATTGTTTATAGCATTCGGACACAATAAGAAACAGATATATATCGGGACAAAAAATAAACGCAACAGGAGAAAGCAACAAAAAACAACAAAAACAACACAGCACCAACATAAAATCACTACAATATGAACTGGTAAAAGTTCCAAACCTTGAGAAGTGGTTCAACTTTGTGCGCGTTTCATTGGAAAAGTTCAAATGAACCAGTTTAAATTTCATGCATGTTTGAGATTTCTGACTCAACTTTTTATTTTAAAAAGATGTGGCGATTTTGCCCAAAGATCAGGGCAGGAGATTCTTTCTAAACACTTTCTTGTTTCTGGCCGCTTCGTGTTTGAAGCATGAGCGCTGCGTAGCTCTCTCGCCCATTATATTATAACATTGGTCTTACTTCATTTTCCTCGTATCTCGTGCTTCGATATCAGGACTATAAATATTCTGGAGCCGTGTTGTTCAGTGGAATTGTCTCGGAGCTGAGCAAGGCGAGAGTACGACGGAGAACTCGGCCATGAGTCCATCGTCCTCACCCTTCGGCTAAGGCCCGCGAGGGCCCTGGGGACAATTCTCATAGGGGCCCAGGAGTGGGACTGTCGCTGACTCGGGGCTCGCCCCCTTGATCGCAGGTCCTTCACCCTGGGATGGTGCGACACAGGCTCTGGCAGACCGTCGGTATGTCTGGGGTTCCATCCCCGTGGCGGACCGCAGCGAGCCGGCCTCACAGCTAACACCACGGTGATGATCCTGTATCTGAGTGGTGTCCGTACGTCTGGGCTCTCAGGGAGGCCTGCTCCTGATTAATGTTTCTGAAGTAAGCACTGCGCCCGCAGTGACCCTCGGTGAGCGGACTATCCGCGAGGATCCGAGGATAGTGGGTGCGCGTCCTCCATGACCCATGGTGAGCGGCTTATCCACGAGGATCCTGGATAGTGGACGACGTCAAACTTTACAAAACATGAACTATTGCAAATCAAAATGCGCTTAAAGTTGGTGTAAAGTTTTAACGTCGTCCGCTATCCGGGATCCTCGAGGATAGTCCTCTCACCACAGGTCATTGCAGACGCGCACCCGCTATCCTCAGATCCTCGCGGAGAAGCCGCTCACCGAGGGTCACTGCGGGCGCAGTCATTACTCTATCATCAGAATATTAACCAGGTAGCACCACGCCCAACGAGCCCAAACATGCGGACACCACTCAGATACACGATCATCACCGTGGTGTTAACTGTAAGGCTTGGCTCGCCGCAGTCCGCCTCGGGGATGGAACTCCGGACAGCGCAACAGTCAGCCAGAGCCTGTGTCGCACCATCCCGGGTGGAGAAGACCGGTGATCCAGAGGGCGTGCGCCCCTCGAGTCATCAAGGTCTACCCCAGCCCGGGCCCCCCATTGAAGTCGTCCCCAGGGCCCGCGAGGGCCTTAGCCACGGATCGAGGATGTAGAGCTCATTGCTGAGCTCCCCGTCGTCTCTCTCGCCTTGCTCTGAAACAACTTCCCAGATCAAAACGGTACCAGAGTATATATATCCCAGTACACGAGACACGAAGGAGATCTAGGTCAAACCATTGTTATAGTTTACTTAGCGAGAGAGGATTAGAGAGCGTTGCCGGGGCAACGCATGCTTCGAGCTGAAGCGTCCAAAAATAGACCGTAAAACTGGTTAGTGTTTAGCAAAGACATCTGCCGCGATCTTTGGGCAAAATCGCCACATTGGACCAAATCACAAAAAGTTGAGCCAGTTCCAGAAATAATAGTTGATTTTGAAATGGATGGTTGCCATGGGAACATGCTAGGCCTGTATTCTAGTAGGCTAATGTTAATTTTTCTTCTAATGAATTAGAGTTCCAACGTTTCCTAAATAGTTGCGTCTGCATTTGTAGCCTATGGTTAATCTTTTTTGGAGCAAGCTTGAAGTTTTAGTGTAGGTTCACCTTTCTGGTCCAAAACATGAACCAGTGCTTATAAAACACGCCCCATATGTGACTCAATAGGCCTATTATCAGATTATACAATCTATATTATATAATTAATATTTATATAATAGTATATCTTCATCAAATTCACGTAGAGCTCGTTTCTATACGCACGAATACGGTAGTAGTGCACCAGGAGCGCAGGAGTGCCAGTGCAACGGAAGTTGTTGCCGTGAGAGACCGAATCTGACCTTCGGGTTTCTTCTTTTTAGTGTTTCTTTCAAAATACTCAACTAAAACTGTTAAACCGGTTAATCATTTCTGTATAAATATAATGAACGTGTTGGGAAGGAACGCCAGCCTCGTAGCGTCGGCTACGGCTGATGCTGTGTCCTCCACAATGAGACCCATTATTCCAGCTTTTGTAGAGAAATCCAGACTTTTCGTGGAACCGACTCCAATTTCGCTTACATCCAACACACTTGCACAAGGTAGGCTCATCTGAAATAACAAACGTACTAGATCTACATATAGATCTATGTCAGCTAGCCTGAGCGACATAGAGCGTCTTCAGGTCCTGAGATGGCTGGTCATTCACTCAATGGGGTACGGGGAGTCTCAATGGGATACGGGGGATAAGGCCGCCAAAGTGATCAGGCCGCCATTGAAAACTATCAAACTACAGGTTAAGTGATGGATGACGAGTGTTATGACACTCGTGCATACGGGTATGATAATGCGGCCTGATCGCTTTGGCGGCCTTATCGCATGGTAACCCTCTCAATCATTTGAAATGTCATTTGGACATCTTTCCAACGAAAAAATCGAAATGTTCAATAAGTGTTCCATCTAGGCCTCTCCTATAAACCGTAGGGTTCAACGAGTACTCAGGTAACCGGTTAAGGTTCGGTTACAGGTTGTAATCGGTTACAGATTTTGGTTAATCGCGAACGTATTTTGCAAGATCGTATTTCAGCCTCAAACACTTCACATGAGTCGAATCGCTCGAGATATAGGCGATCTTTGGAGTTTTCAACCCACAACCAATCAATCAGCCTCAACCAGTCATTGAACCTAAAATTGCAAGTTTAATTCTAGGGCCCGGTCGAGTCGACGGGCACCCGAATTCGGGGCGGGTCATACAATTACCCGGGTCCCATGTCATGCCTTACTTATATATTGTTTATTCATCACATTTGCAGGTCAACCGAAGAATGGAGTCATTTTGGCGAAGGCTAGCTGTATGATCGGTGTGCCCACACAAGTGCGTTTTGCACACACGGATGTCCAGGTGCCAGATTTTTCGATGTATCGTCGTGATTCAGTCAAAGACAGCACAGTGAGAGCTGACAAGAGCGAGGGGGAGCGCAAAGCCTTCAGCTACATGATGCTTGCCGGTGGCTCCATCCCAGCAGCCTACGCTGCCAAATGCCTGGTGACAGAACTCGTGTCATCAATGAGTGCGTCGGCTGACGTTCTCGCCATGGCGCAGATCGAAGTCAAACTCAGCGACATACCCGAGGGCAAGAATGCCACCTTCAAGTGGCGAGGAAAGCCTCTGTTCATTCGGCACCGTGACGCTGAGGAGATCGAGAGGGAGCAGAACGTCGACATCTCGTCTCTACGTCATCAGGAGCATGACCACGAGCGTGCACAGCGTCCTGAGTGGCTCATTCTGCTTGGTGTGTGTACACATCTGGGCTGTGTGCCAATTGCTAACCAGGGCGAGTATGGTGGCTACTACTGCCCGTGCCATGGTTCGCATTACGACGCATCGGGTCGTATCCGCAAGGGGCCGGCACCTCTCAACCTGGAGGTACCAGAGTACACCTTCCCAAACGACGACACCGTGCTTGTTGGTTAAATCACAGTATTTAGGACATGAATTTTAGATTTTGAATTCTTGTGTGTTTACAGTTGTTCTTGTAATAACTATATGGTAGTTTTAAAACAATAATGCCACTTATGTATCATTTAAATCGTATCTTTGTATACATAAATTGGTACTGGCATGAATTCTATTGGAGTTCTGGCATCCAGTTTTCTCAGTAATAGTTTAGAGTGATGGTATTGGGATGAAAACAGCTGAAAACCAGTTTGTGCAGATGAATTAATGTGCTGAATATAAATCTAACAACAGTTTGTGTTTGTTACAGAAAGCCAGCATCCACATTACTATTCTCAAGGGGTAATAAAAGTTTGTTGCAGGAATATAACTTGTTTGTGACATCGACATTCTGAGCAAGCTATCAACATCAAAATTATGAGTCTGACTTGCGAGATTCTGGCAAATCTTGAGCATTTTTTCTGCAGTGGTTAATTACAGTACATGGCTACCATTAGCACCATCCAGATCGTACAGTACATGGCTACCATTAGCACCATCCAGATCGTACAGTACATGGCTACCATTAGCACCATCCAGATCGTATACCGCTACACTGGTAGCGATCACGTAAACATGCAACAATTTTTCTATAGATTTGATTTGTCTTGTTGGCAATTATACATAAATACCAACCTTGAGAGAGTTATTTGATATCCTTAGGTAATATATTTAGTGATATGATCATATCTTAGACCGTGAGTCGACAATATCACTGTATATTACGTGAGGATATCAATGACAAGAAGTGAAACTGTACACAAAACTAGATGTCAAGGCCTAAAGATGCCTTGGAGGCATTTGGGTACATGCAGACTAACCTATAACATTTATGATATGCTTGCCATGAATGACATCCATTTCGCTCTATGACGCACCATACTGAGATCCCAAGCGAACAAATAAGATGACAACTCACAAAAAAAATTAGCCCAAGGGCTAGACAGGTTACCGGACAATATATGTTTTTAGGTTACCGGACCTATGGTCCGATAACCTATTGGCATGGCGTTGCGTCCGTCGTCGTCCACATTTTTATCTTTTTTGTTTACGGGCGAATTTTTCTGAAATTTTGCACAAAAATACTTAAAAATAATTCAAGAAGGAGGTATTTTTTAGTTTTTTGATTTTCGCATTTTTTTCAAAATGGCGGCCGTTTTCGACAAAAAATGCCTGATTTTGGACTTTGGCGGCCATTTTCTCAAAATCTGTTCAGTAACTTTTTTTCTTTTTGATACATAAGACTCCTCATATGTACTTCTATGATGTCTATAAATTTCGTTGCGCTTGAATCGCTTGAAGTGGGCCATTTTGGCCCAAACTCGGCCCAAATCGGACTTTCCCATGTTAAATTCTCCTATGCTTTATAATGGGACACATTATGCCTAATATCTCACTTGATATTGAGATTAGAGACTAGGAATCAATTGTGGACATATAGGAAATGATATATGCTGAATATTCTCGTGACCTTGAATTTGACCTCTGACCTCAGTTTCAAGGTCAGAGCACAAAATGGCTTATATCTCGCTTATTATCGACTCTACAGCTTAGGAATCAATTGTGGACATATAGGAAATGATATATGCTGAATATTCTGATGACCTTGAATTTGACCTTTGACCCCATTTTCAAGGTCATAGGACAAAATGGCTTATATCTCACTTATTTTCGACTCTACAGCTTAGAAATCAATTGTGGACATATAGGAAATGATATATGCTGAATATTCTGATGACCTTGAATTTGACCTTCGAACTCATTTTCAAGGTTATAGGACAAAATGGCTAATATCTTGCTTGTTATCGACTTTACAGCTTAGGAATCAGGTATGAACATATAGGAAATGATACAGCAAACTATTGTCATGACCTTGAATTTGACCTTTGACCTCATTTTCAAGGTCACAGGACGAAATGGTTAATGTCTCACTTATTATCGATTTTACAGCTTGGGAATCAATTGTGGACATATAGGAAATGATATATGCTGAATATTCTCGTGACCTTGAATTTGACCTCCGACCTCATTTTCAAGGTCCAAGGACAAACTGGCTCTTATCTTGTTCCTCTATTGACTGCATGGCTTGGGAATCAATTGTGGACATATAGAACATGATATACACTGAATATTTTGATGACCTTGAATTTGACCTTTGCCTTCATTTTCAAAGGCCACAACACAAAATTGCTAATTATCTCTCTGATTATTGAATTTACAGCTTAGCAATCAACTGTGGACATGATATATGCTTAATATTATATATGCTGAATATTCTCTTCACCTTGAATTTAACCAGTGACCTGGCTAACATCTAAAATATTAAACATTGTCCGGTAACCTATCTTTGGCCCTTGGCCTAATTTTTATTTTATATGTTAGCCATTTTATCCTATTTACCTTGGAAAGAAAGTCACTTGTCAAATTCAAAGTCACAAGAATATTCATCATTTCCTATATGTCCACAATTGATTCCTAAGCTGCGATGTCGATAGTAAGCGAGATATTAGCCATTTTGTGCTAGACCTTGAAAATAAGGTCAAAGGTCAAACTCGAGGTCATCAGAATATTCGGCATCTATCATTTCTTATATGTCCACAATTGATTCCTAAGCTGTTAATTTGATATTAAGCGAGATACCAGCCATTTTGTGCTCTGACCTTGGAAATAAGGTCGAAGGTGAAGTTCAAGGTCATCAGAATATTCTTATCTGTGCACAATTGATTCCTAATCTGTGAAGTTGATGATAAGCGAGATATTACCCATTTTGTGCATTGACCTTGAAAATAAGGTGCAAGGTCAAGCTCAAGGTCGTGAGGATAATAAGTACATCTCACTTCCTATATGTGCACAAATGATTCCTAATCTGTAAAGTCGATGTTAAGTGAGATATTAGCCATTTTGTTCTCTGACCTTGAAAATGAGGTCAAAGGTCAAATTCAAGGTCATGACAATATTCAGCAGGTATCATTTCCTATAGGTCCACAGTTGCTTCCTAAGCTGTAAAGTCGATAATAGGCGAGATATCAGCCATTTTGCCCTTTGACCTTGAAAATCAGAGGGCCACAATGGAAATAAGTGTTCGGTCACTTTCTTGTGCTACCTCGGTGCTATTTTATGTACCTGATCATAATAGTCAAATGTACATTTTTTACACCAAATATACTAAACTAAACTAAATGAGTTCAAAGGTCATATTCAAGGTCATCAAAATATTCGGCATACATCATTTCCTATATGTTCAAAATTGATTCCTAAGCTGGAAAGTCGATAATAAGCGAGATATTAGCCATTTTGTGCTATGACCTTGAAAATGAGGCCAAAGGTCGGATTCAAGGTCCCGAGAATATTTGACATATATCATTTCCTATATGTCCACAATTGATTCCTAAGCTGTAAAGTTGATAATAAGCGAGATATCAGCCATTTTGTGCTATGACCTTGAAAATGAGGTCGAAGGTCAAATTCAAGGTCATGACAATAATCAGCATATATCATTTCCTATGTGTCCACAATTGATTCCTAGTCTCTAATCTCAATATTAAGTGGGATATTAGGCATAATGTGTCCCATTATAAAGCATAGGAGAATTCAACATGAGAGAGTCCCATTTGGGACCCGTCGAGAAAATGAAAATGGCCGCTACACGCAAACCGGCGATTCAGGGGCAAGGAAACTTACACACATCACAGAGGTATGTGAGAGCAATTTTTTGAAATAAAAATCTCAAAACTGTCTGAACAGTTTTTGAGAAAATGGCCGCCAAAGTCAGAAATTGGCCGTTTTTCGGCGAAAATGGCCGCCATTTTGAAAAAAATGCGAAAATCGAAAAACAAAAAAATAACCCCGTTTTGAAATATTTTTAGGTATTTTTGTGCAAAATTTCAGAAAGATCCGATCGTAAACTTTAAAGATAAAAATGTAGACGGACGACGACGACGCAGACGACGGACGCAACGCCATACCAATAGGTTATCGGACCATAGGTCCGGTAACTTAAAAATTCGGGTCAGAGTCTGTTTCACTCTATGTTCCGAGATATCGATGAAAATGCTGACTCAGCGAAAAAAATAAAGGTCAAAGGTCATCCCTAAATACCCGTCAGACATGTTCGTTCAACGTCCGTTTCGCTCTATGACGCACTGTTTCCGAGATATCAACGAAAGCAAGAAAAAATGCCGACTCAGCGAAACAAAATTTACAGTCAAGGTCAAAGGTCAACCCTAATACCCCTTAGACATGTTTGTGTAGGGCGACCAGTCGAAAATAACGTCCGTTCCACTCTACGGCGCACCGTTTTTGAGATATTGACGAAAACGAAAAATAATAATACCCCTTAGACATGTTTGTCTAGGGCGACAAGTCCGAAAATAACGACCGTTTAGCTCTACGACGTGCTGTTTCCGAGATATGCAGGAAACCTCAAGGATGACTTGGCGAAAACTTCAGACCTCTAGGTCAAAGGTCGTTTGACGGATTGCATATAGGAAATGATATATGCTGAATTTTCTCGTGACCTTGAATTTGACTTTTGACCTCATTATCTCGCTAATATAGGAAATTATATATTGTGACCCGCATTCCTACTGGCTTGGCTAATGGGATATCCCTTTAGCTCACTCGGTAGAGCACAGGGCTTGGAATCTGGCGACCTGGGTTCGAATCCCACTGGAGACAAACTTATTTGGTCACAATATGGTGGTTATTTCATGACCTTGAACTTGACCTTTGACATTACTTTCAAGACAAGAGCATAAAATGGCTAATATCTCTCTTATTATCGACTTTACACCCAGGAATCCATAGTGAACATATAGGAAATGATATTATGCTTAATTAGGCATCCCGATTGAAAATCGGGAGGCCTTATGTTTTTGTCTGTCTTTTTTTTTTTTTTTTTCTTCCGCCGTTTGGTTTCCGGATCATAACTCTTGAACGCCTTGATCTATCTTTCCGAAATTTTCACAGCTCATCCGAAATACTTTGCTCCTAACCCCTATCGTTTTTCATCGAGATCCGAAATCCAAGATGGCCGCCAGCGGCCATTTTGGAAAAAAATAGGGCGATTCCTGTCAATGTCATAATTTGATTCAGGCAATTTCCAGGGGAAAGCATTTTTTTGGGTGTATTTTTTTTAGACTTTGGATTTTTCCCTCGCCTGCGCCCATGCAGATGTAATACTGTAACTGAGCCATGCTACTGTATTCACTGACTGCAGCCTGCATGTCCAGCATCAGGCTAGGCTCTGCCCTCTCAGCCAGTGCAGTATATGAGAGCCCTGCTCAGTAATGCCTTACCAGATCAGCCAGTCTGTCCAGCACAGCAATAGGCTCCGCCCCTCTCAGCCAGCCCTGCTCAGTAATGCCTTACAAGATCAGCCAATCTGTCCAGCACAGCGATAGGCTCCGCCCCTCTCAGCCAGCCCTGCTCAGCCATGCCTTATAAGATCAGCCAGTCTGTCCAGCACAGCAATAGGCTCCGCCCCTCTCAGCCAGCCCTGCTCAGTCATGCCTGACAAGTGATACAGCAGCAAAGCTAGCATGTGAAACATGACCCTAGGCTCATATCCATGCATAATCTCTCACTCCCCCTTCCAAAGCCTGGTTTACTAGTGTGTGTACATGGTAAAAGAATGAAGTTCCATCCCACAGAATACAATGGTTGGTTAATAAGCCAACACACATGACACAACATGCTTGGGGAATGATTTGCCCTGTCTGCATTTATATTGTACAAACATGTATTGTTTGAATGTTTTGTTATTCAACTCTATTTCACATGCAGTGACCAGATCATCATTGTTTTAGTTAGCTGGGAAATGTTTGGCTTTGGTAAGATGATAGAAAGCAGTTCTGGTAAGAAACTGTCAGATGAATTCTCACTCTTACCCACATACAATGGCCTATGTATCCTTTTTTTCTCAGTCCAGTATGACCATTTGAAATGATAAGAACAAATTGGGGGATGCCACAAAGTCTATATGCTTTTATGTCTAGTTGACTTTACAGCTTAGGAATCAATTATGAACATATAGGAAATTATATATACAGATTATTGTCATGACCTTCAATTTGACGTTTGACCTAAATTTCAAAGGGCACAGGACAAAATAACTCATATCTCCCTTATTATCGATTTTACAGCTTAGGAATCAATTGTGAATATATAGAAAATGATATATGCTGAACATTGCCATGACCTTGAATTCGACATTTGATATCATTTTCAAGTTCAAAGGACAAAATGACTAATATCTTGCTCCTCTATTGATTTTATGGCTGGGGAAGCAATTGTGGACATATAGAAAATGATTTGCACTGAATATTTTGATGACCGTGAATTTGACCTTGAACTTATTTTCAAGGTCAGAGCACAAAATGGCTAATATCTCGCTTATTATCGACTTTACAGCTTAGGATTCGCTAGTGAACATATAGGGAATGATATATGCTGAATATTTCGGTGACTTTGAATTTGACCTTTAACCTCATATTTATTGCCATACCACTACCTCTATAATAAACTCTTTGGGTAATCTTACCTTGGCATTCAAAGAAGAGGAGAGAGAAATGAATGTCACAAGAATTTTCTTAAAATTCCTGACATCCATCTCGAACTCGAAATTGAAGGAAATTACTCTCACACATCTCAGATTCCCCGCGGTGTAGATGTGACGTCACACCGGTCATATGATTGACCTTAGCCGCCATTAATTTGCTCCTCCATTGTTGGATGTGCAGCAAGTCTTGCTTTCGGCATTCAAAGTCGAATTTCTTCACGTCTACGATCGTCTTTAGGCTGTTCTTTGCACAGCTTTTTCTTCAGTAGATCGTTCTTTCGTTGTTAGACTAGCTTAGAGTTAGTGATTTGCGATTTTTTTTGGGAGGAAATGGTAAAGCCTCCCCAGGCCCCTTTCCTTCCCCCATTATCGCCCGTTTGTACTTCGATGTTTGATATGTTTCAGATATGAAGTGCATCGTTTGCAAACACTACCTTCCTAAGTGGGAGGCTCATAACGCCTGCTGGCAGTGTAGGGACACTGTTTATTGCCGTCCTTCAGCCACCTGTGAGTTATGCGCGGATTGGTCCGTCGACGAGTGGAAACTTTGTCTTCAAGGCTTACGGGAGATTCAGGCCCGCAGGTTTGCTGGTTGCCCTACTCCCCCTTCCCCGTCAGATTCTGATAGCGCCAGGCCGCGTCCCAAGGCGTCTGAGGAACGCAAGCGGCGTTTAGATTTGCAGTTATCCAATGCTGTTTGTGCTGTAAGTTTTGATTTATCATTGTCATTTTCTTTCAGCCAGGTACGGGTCCCGGGAGCCGCGCGTTCGGCTCTCGGCACCCTAACTTCCCCACAACCTACGGGTTTGTGTGGCTCACTTTTGGCTCCCTCTCTACTGGCCCCTCGTTCTCATGCTTCTCTGGCTGAACGACCTGGGTTTCAGTGTCCGAGTGTGGTTTCGGGGTCTGCCGGTTCCGTCGGGCTCACGACGGTTCCCTGCGCCCGGGATCCCTCTGGACAGAGAGTGTTGTTTCCCCCTCCGGGTCGGGCACCTGCCCCCGGAGCTGGGTTTCAACCCCATAGCCAGGGCGGATTTCGGTCCGGGCCCGTGTCGCCAGTGATACGGCCGCCGGCACCCGATTTCCCGTCGGTTACTGGACCCCAGGCCGTGGCTACCGGAGCCGTGGCCAGTAGGGGCCGGGAGCCAAGGGCCATGAGCCGTCCAAACCCATGGGTTCCTGGAGTTTCCATGTCTCCACGGTTTCCACAGTTTCCTTTTTCTGATTCGCCCTGTGTGTTTCAGATCGCCGAGGATATCAAGGACGATTCCCCTCTTACGGCCCTGCCCTCCGGTTTCGTCGCCTCCAGCCAGGGTATGTTGTCCTTCGCCCAGTTGGCGGACCAAGGGTCTTCCCGTGCGTCGGAGCCGTCCGGTGTTCCTGTCCAGGGGAGCTCTTCCACGACGTCAGAGCAGCGCCTTAGGGGCGAGCTTCAGTCTTTTCGGGAAGAGATGTTAGGCCAGTGGCAGCAGTTTCTGGCGAGGTTCACGCCTCCACAGCCGCCACCGCCCCCGTCTTCCCCTCTGCCTAGGGAAGAGCCGTCTTCAGATGAGGAACCTTCCCTACAGGTCTCTCAGTCGGCTGACCAGCCGTTACCTGGCCCGTCAGGCCTCACGCTTCCGCGAAAGCGTAAGGCGGACCCGGACCAGGAGGCGGACCAGCCCGAGTCCGACGACCCTCTCTCTTGGGGGGAGAAGTTGGATTTTGTGAAGAGGGTCCTCCCGGGTTTGTGGCCCGAAGAGCATGCTCCGGCCCCAGTCAAGAAGGTGGCTCGTTCGATGATTTCTTCTGAGATGGAGCACCCCCGGCCGTCGAAGGACGCCTTACGGTTCCCTCTGTCGCAGGGAGTTCGCGGCTCCATGCAGGAGCGCATGGACGAGACCATCAGGTCCAACAAGTCGGCGATTGGCGCGTATCCTGCTCGCCCGTCTGTCAACGACTACTATACGTCATCGGAGTTGGACGACAAGCCTACAGCTTTGAGGAGGCATCACCCCCATTACGCCTTTTTCAAGGAGCCTAAGGCCGTGGAGATCCCATGGGCGGCCTTGGCGGAGCTGCAGCACACGTTTCGAGTGGGGCTGGCCACGGATTCGGCCATGGACTGGCTGTCGATGGCTACGAGACGGGCCATTCTTCAGTGCCGTGACCAGGTCCTGGACAACCCTGACGTCGACCGGGATGATTTGGCAGAAGCCTTATTGAGCTGCGCTTCATTGGTCACCTCCATTGGCAAAGGTGTGGGTGACAAGGTGGCCCTGGACTCCCACTCACTCTGGGTGTCCGAGTTGTGGCGGCGTGACGCCTTCCTCTCATCCCTCAAGTTCGAGGTTCCGGACCAGCTCATGACAGACATGAGAGTTCTCCACCCCGTTATCCCCTCTTCCGGAGCCCCTACTTCACTTCTACTCCCTGACCGTTCTGCGGAGTTGCGGGAGGTGAAGAAGGAGGCCGACGAGAAGGCCGCGAAGTCCTCTACTTCCAATGCCCTCCTGAGCCAGTCGAAGTCTCTGGAACGCCTCACGCAACAGATGGTTTCGGCCTTTAAGAAGCCCCAGTCTGCAGTTCAGCAGTCTCAGCCTCAGCAACAGCCGACTCGTGGCCGTGGTAGAGCTAGAGGCAGGGCCTCAGGGTTGCCCTTTCGCGGCGCCCCTGCCGGCAGCACCCGAGGAGACCGTGGTCGTGGCCGAGGCCGAGGACGCGGAGAGGCTCCCAAGCCCGCAGGGGAAAAGAAACCGGGTACGTATAGCTTCGGATTCCGGGCCGGATCCTTTGCTCGAGTGTCGAGAAGAGCTGCATGGTCAGCTCGTTTCGGTCGATATTCCTTCCTCAGACGAGCCCGTAGGAGCTCGTTTAATTCTGTTTTGGAAAGAGTGGGAGCGGCTCGGGGCTTGCCCCTGGGTCGTCTCGACGCTCCGTCGAGGATTCGGCCTGAAATTCGAGAAATTGCCACCGTTATCGCCCGTCCCAAGGGGTTTCACTCTTCCAAACGATCCAGAACGCCGCCGTGTTCTCCACGAGGAGATAACGGCGATGATCGAGAAACAAGCGATAGAACCTGCTCCCGGGGACACTCCCGGGTTCTACAGCGTGTTGTTTGTGGTTCCCAAAGCGTCGGGGGGTTGGAGACCAGTGATAGATCTTTCTCCGTTGAACAAGTTCTTAATCGTGCCGACGTTTTCCATGGAAACGCCGGAGCAAGTTCGTTCAGTCATGCCTCGCGATTCGTGGGTGGTAACGATCGATCTCAAAGATGCCTATTTCCATATTCCAATGAAACCTGCAGTTCGCAAATACCTGAGATTTCTCTATCTCGGCCGCGTATGGCAGTTTCGGGCGCTCCCGTTCGGATTATCGACAGCGCCGTGGATTTTCACCATGGTGGCTCGGGAAGTCCAGATTCTCGCCCACAAGCGGGGGATTTTTATCCACCAATATCTCGACGATTGGCTAATCCGGCACCATTGTCGCGAAACGCTGATCGTCCAAGCACAGTTTGTGGTAAATCTATGCTCACGGATGGGGTTCAAAATCAACCAAAAAAAGTCCGACTTGTCACCGCGTCGAGACTTCGTCTTCTTGGGGTATCGTTATCAGACTACCTCAGAGACTGTTTTGCCGATGCTGGATCGTCAGTCAAAATTATCCGTGCTGTCAGAAGGCTTCCTTCGTCGCATTCCACAGACGGCCAGACGCTGGCAGTCCCTTCTCGGGATGCTAGCGTCCACGGAAAAGTTAGTTCCGTTGGGCCGCCTGCACATGCGGCCTATTCAGCGGCATCTACACTCTCAATGGTCCCAGGTCACGGGAGACAGATCCCAGCTCGTGCAGGTCTCTCCGGAAGTCGTTTCCCATCTGCAATGGTGGCTGGATCCCGTCAATCTGCTCCGAGGGTCGTCATTCCGCCGGCCGCTTCCATCCAGGCACGTATTTACGGATGCCAGTATGGACGGCTGGGGCGCTCACTGGGACGACAGCGAGGTCTCGGGCACCTGGTCTTCGTCTCAGCAGGAATGGCACATAAACCTGTTGGAACTGGAGGCCGTGTTCTTGGCTCTCAGGCATTGGGAAACACATTTCCTCAATCAGGCTGTGTTGGTGGCCACCGACAACTCCACCGTTGTCGCTTACATCAACAAGCAGGGCGGTACGAAGTCCCAGTCGCTGTGCCAAGCCGCTATCGACCTCCTGCTCTGGTGTCACGACCGGGGTATTTCGCTTTTCGCGAGGCATATCCCTGGTCATATGAATGTTTGGGCGGACCGCCTCTCCCGGAGGGGCCAGGTCCAGGCCATGGAGTGGAGTCTTGCCCCCAGGGTATTCCAATCTCTCTGCGGCCTATGGGGCACGCCGATGGTCGATTTGTTTGCGACCCGTTGGAACCACAAACTTCCTTCGTTTGTGTCTCCCATTCCCGATCCCACGGCCATGTCAGTGGATGCGATGTCGACGTCCTGGGAGGGCATGTACGCGTATGCTTACCCCCCAGCGGTGTTGTTGGACAAGGTGATCGCCAAGTTTCGGACTCACCAGTGTCGCCTCCTGCTGATTGCTCCGTGTCTACCGCAGAGGTCGTGGTTCCCGGACCTTCTGGAGTTGATAGTAGACTTCCCTCGTCAGCTTCCGGATCAGTGGGACCTCCTCAAACAACCTCGCTCCAGCATGTTTCATCAGGCTCCCGCAAGTCTGAAGCTTCATGCCTGGATATTGTCGAGCGATGTTTCCGAAAGAAGGGATTTTCAAGGGAGGTGTCCGCTAGGATCGCCCGATCAAATCGAAAATCTTCTTTGGCAGTCTACCAATCGAAGTGGACTTCCTTCTGTGCTTGGTGTCGTCGCCGGAAGGTTAGTCCTTTCAGAGTCGATGCTCCCCTAATTTCCGAATTTCTTCTCGAAAAGTTCAATGAAGGGCGAGCTCCATCCACGATCGCGGGTTACCGTACGGCTATCGCGAAGACTCTAAAACCCAAACTTGGGATCGATTTTGGTCATGATCAAGGTTTGACTGCGTTGATTAATAGTTTCGAGATCGAAAGACCGAAAGCTAGGAACCCGGTTCCTGAGTGGGATCTATCGCTTGTTCTCAACGTCTTAAGAAAAGATCCGTTCGAACCCCTTGAGCGGGCCTCACTAAAGTTTCTGACGTTTAAGACGGTCTTCCTTTTGGCTCTGGCTTCCGGGAAGCGACGGAGTGAGCTCCACGCTCTGTCCTTTTCCAAAGTTAAGTGGAAGTCGGATGGCTCCTCGGTTCTCCTCGGAGTCATTCCCTCCTTTCTGGCCAAAACTCAATTAGCAGGTACGCCATTATTGAGCTTTTCCATTCCCGCCCTGACTCCTTCTCTGGGGCCGGGCCTGGAGGAAGACGCGAAGCTTTGTCCCGTGCGAGCCCTCCGCATCTACGTTAATCGTACGCGTGAGCTGCATCTCGGCAAGCGTTTGCTTTTCGTGTCCTATCTTAAGGATTTTCCAAATGATATCCGTCCTGCTACGATCTCATCTTGGATCAAGAAGTGTGTTAGATTTTGCTATGAAAAGTCACAGGCGAAAAAATCCACAGGTTTCAGAGTCAAAGCGCATGATGTGAGGGCTCTCGCGGCTTCACTTGCCTTTACAAATAAAGTGTCTCTGAATGATGTCATGTCTGCCTGTACCTGGAAATCTCATAACACATTCACTTCTTTCTATCTCAGGGAGTTAGCTTGGGAGGATGACTCCGGCCTCCAGCTTGGACGACTGGTGGCGGCGGAGCGTGTAGTCCAGCTGTAGATACCTGTAAATAGATCAACACGCCTCTGTACAGATGCACCTGAGGTCGACTCCCAGGGGAGTTGCTCCTCTTCTTTGGCGAGGGAAATTTTTGTTCTTCTGCAAGAGGAAAGTCACCTCTGCAGAGCCCCTGCTCGTCTCCATGCATCTGAAGGTAATTCAGGCGTGTATTATGGTTTAGTTGTAAATATCCTGTAAATATGTATTTTCGACTTAAAATTATAATTTAAAAGTAAAACACAATATTTACTACTTTCAATGGATATTTCCTACTCTCACACATCGGTGATGAAATTCCCGGGAGAGGGTTAAACCCACCTCCTTTGGTTATTCTGATATAACCCAAAGAGTTTATTATAGAGGTAGTGGTATGGCAATAAATAGGAAGTTTTAACTTGTTTAAAACCAGTATTTATTACATACCTACCTCTATAATAAACACGATTATTCTCCCTCCCGCCTCCCCTGCCTTAACCAGGTGGGCAAATTAATGGCGGCTAAGGTCAATCATATGACCGGTGTGACGTCACATCTACACCGCGGGGAATCTGAGATGTGTGAGAGTAATTTCCTTCAATTTCGAGTTCGAGATGGATGTCAGGAATTTTAAGAAAATTCTTGTGACATTCATTTCTCTCTCCTCTTCTTTGAATGCCAAGGTAAGATTACCCAAAGAGTTTATTATAGAGGTAGGTATGTAATAAATACTGGTTTTAAACAAGTTAAAACTTCCTTTTTCAGGCCAGAGAACAAAATGACTAATATCTCGCTTGTTATCGACTTTACAGCTTAAGAATCGACTGCGAACAGGAAATGATATATGCTTAATTTTCTCATGACATTGAACTTGATTTTTGACCTCATTTCCAAGGTCAGATCACAAATAGCTAATATCTCACTTATTATCAACTTTACAGCTTAGGAATCAATTGTGATCAAACTCCAAATGATATATGCTGAATATTCTCGTGACCTCGACTTGACCAATGACCTTATTTTCCAATTTCCTTTGACCTGATTCCCACGGTGACAAGACAAAATGGCTCTCACATATTGACTTCATAATGTGTGAAATCAATGAAGGACATATAGGAAATGTTTTACACCAAATATTCTGATGACCTTGAATTTGACCTTTGCCTTCTTTTTCAAGGCCACAGCACAAAATTTCTAATATCTCTCTGATTATTGAATTTACAGCTTAGCAATCAACTGTGGACATGACATATGCTCAATATTATATATGCTGAATGTTCTCTTGACCTTGGATTTAACCAGTTACCTGGCTAACATCTAAAATATTAAACATATATTGTCTGGTAACCTATCTTTGGCCCTCGGCCTAATTTATTTATTTATTTATTTTAGTCTTGGTTTTAGTACTTCTCGCCTTGCTTCCTTCGAGATCTCGACTTGCAAGACCTTGGTCGTGTTTGGCAGGTGGACCATGTCGGGAACCAACATTGTAGGAATGGGATAATGTGGCGAATAGACCCTTGTACCAGTAGTCCGTCATCCATTGGGTCCGTCAGCTCACCGTGCGACCCCCCCCCCCCCCCCCCCCATGATCCTCCATGAAGGTCAATTTACACATGTCAGGTCAGGCAAGATTGTGAGATTTGGCCTTCAAGGTCACATAGAAGGTCAAATTCAAGATCACCAACAGATGTGCCATAAACACATAACTCCTTGTAAGCTTATACACAATCCTAACCTGTATGTGCAAGTGTTCAAGCCTCAGTGGCTAATTTACACATTTCACATCGGGCACTCAAGGTCATCCGAGGTCAAGCTCATGGTGATCATCAGTTGTTCCATATATGACTTCCTATATGCTCATAATGCAAACTGATCATGAGAACAGGTGGTTCACCTGTAAATACGGGAACTGTAACTATCACACGCAGATGTAAACAAAGCATAAAAGTGCAAAATGGATTGCCAATTCCAAGCACGAAATTGTATATCGCTGATTATTTTCTCACAACTGCACTATATATTCAGATACAAACTGGAAAATGTATTGATGGATACACTTCTTTTGTTTATATACAAAAAAAGGCATAAAATGTGTGTTAAAACGAATAGAAAGACAACTCGGACGTAATGTAATTATCGAAATCAATGTGCACATGTTTTGTTTTCTTATATTAGATTAGTTGGACTAGACTTTATTTTTGAAAAGAATATTACATACATTCGAAAGCAGTTGCTTTAATTCAGTATCGATTGAAATATAAGAGCAGCGCTCCAATGCATGACTATCAACATCAGCGAGCATAAAAATAGGTAAAATTCAAGAGAATTTGTTTGGGAAATCAATTATATAATACCTATACTGTGTTTATTACAATGTTTATTTGATAAAATTTATCAAATAAACATTGTAATAAAAATAGCCTAGATATGATGTTTGAAACGAGAAAAGAGCATGTTATATGATTTTAGGACAGTTATAGAGTGAAGAACATGACATTGTTTTGATCAAAGATCACTTTGTTGATATGATGGCAGAATATGGATATTAACACCGGTTATTAGGCATTGTATCATTAATATAGGAATTATTGCGAAATTTCACATATTTCGTTTCTTTGCAAATTTCGTTATATTCGCAATTATCTGTCAACGACAAATTTCTCAACACGATCTGATGGCATATGTTCTATCTACTCCATAAATCATTGCAGAATATGGATTATGTTCAGTTTCTTATGTAGTGTTCACCGTTGTTCATACATTTGTCGCACAAAAGTGGAACAACCAAATGATAAAACAGTTATCCAAAATAAATCACCAACTGCAAAGCACTCACACTACCTGGGTATCTGGACAACAATTAGCCCAGTTGACATTCTGATTGTTCCTGGACGTGTAATCAGCTACCTCATCAAACAAAATTGATCATAGATTAAAAATAACAGAAACAAACCTGATTCTATGGGAACAAACCTGATTCTATGGGTAGGTTTATTTGATAACCATGGAACTATGGGCTAAGATATGTCATCCATGTTATTGACCTTCTCCTAGAAACAGAACATAAAATCAAGCTTCAACAATATACATGTATTTATTCAGGATCAGCACCGAGAAGCTCTTAGTTGCATGGCTATAACAACGACCTACCCATAGAATCAAGTTTGTTCCCATAGAATTAGGTTTGTTTCTGTTATTTTTATTCTATGTCCAATTTTGTTGGATTACGTAGCTGACTCCACGTCCAGGAATAATCAAAATGTTAACTGGAATAATTTTCGTGCAATTGTGGTCAAGATATCCTGCTTAGTAGCTGGAAGCGCTTTGTCTTTGGTGATTTATGATGGCTAACTGTTCCACTGCCAGCCGTTCCAGTTTTGTGTGACAGATATATGAAGAGCGGTGAACGCCACATAAGAAACTGAACATAAATCATATTCTGCAATGATTTAAGAAGTAAACAGAACATATACCATCAGATTGTGTTGAGAAATTAGCCGTCGATTCAGCATGTTTCACTGGTTCCCGAGGAACATACACATTCACCTCACTGTGTGTGAGTTTGAGTGTCTTGTTATGTAACAACTTGTGATGTAAAAGAATTTCAGTGACAACGTGGCTTGTACCATATGGACAAAATAAATGTGCAAAAATGTCATAATTTATGTCATTTTAGGTAAATGTTTATGATTTTGATCGAATATGTCGAAGAAACCAGCACAGTGACCCCCTATATTTCTTTTCAGTATTAGGATACTGATAAGTTAGTCTATAAAATATGTCATTTTGAAGAGATAATATTCAAGAAATAACTTTTAAAATTTGACTCTTCATTACCTGACTGTTTGTAGCGGACTACGTTTTAATTATTATCAGAAAATGGCCATCTGCTGATGGATGAGCCATCTGCTTTTATATGTCAGGTTCACATCATAAGTGTTTTCATTAAGTAAGTAAGTAAGTAAGTAAGTAAGTAAGTAATTTATTTTATCATTCGGCAAAGAAGCCGATATGAAGGGAAATCACACAAAAACACAAACGGCTGTACACCCATGAACAAAAAAGGGCTAAAACATACACTAATTACAAATATATATATATATATACGGGTGAGTGTGATACCCATAAACATAGTAAATACAACTTACAACGACATAATAAACGAAAAATAAACAAACAAGAACTAAAAGCATAATCCCGGCCCATCCCATATCAGAGAAAAAAAAGAGAATCCACAATGTGAACAGACAAAGAATGAAAGTAAAGAAACTAGAAGTTGGATGTTAGTGAGAAGCGAAAGAGCATAACTATAAACAAGGGGATGCAAGCATGAGAATGGAAATAATAGCAAAATTAATTTGAATAACAATAAGAACCCCATTGAATAGTAATTAAATAACATTATAGTGAACAATACAGTACAAAGACAAACTACTAGATAGAAATACAGGTATTATATAAACATTCATATATACCGACTATAAATAATATTGAACAGCATGTTGAACGAACTTAAGTAACAGCTAAAGAATGGAACACAAATAAAGGAATTGAAACAACAAAGTGATAATTAAACCCATGCATGCGACAATGCAAGAACTAGAGACACATATTAAACCCAGAATCTAAGAATCAACTCGCCCCCCCCCCCCCCCCCCCACCCGATACTCCTAACCCGGCTCAACACAACATTTATCAACAAGAAAATGCAGCTAACTGCGGGAGACGACATTAGAGCTCGAGCACATCATCAGCACCACGACAGCTGAATGTATCTTACAGAATGTTACCCTCTCCCCCCCCCCCCCCTGCAAAAAAAAGAGAATCATATCATGCCCCACATGATTCCAATTTATTCCCTATATTATGATGAAACACATAGGCGTACTTCAACCATATTCTTAATAAGTAAACATTTATTTTGAACTCAATGAAACAGATACGCCTGATAAAATGATATTGAACCTCAATAAAATATCCTTAAATATTGGATACTATGAGGAGTATCTGCATCTGATATCATGATATAGATAACACATGCATACTGAGCAAATTAAATGAACAGTTTAAAATAAAAAGGTTTCGCAACCCAGCATGGAACACATTCTCATGTGATAAAATATGTCAAATTACGGTAAATGTAGTCGTGGTATCGCAGACGAATCATTGTGTTTACTTCATAACGCCAAAGAAGGCCACACGCAAGGTTACATGTACATGCATGCACAAAATGCTGCACAGAAAATTGTGCGTTCCAAAGTACGCGTCATTGTGATAAAATATGCTTTGCATTCTGGGAACGTGAATTTCCATCGGCTCCGCCATTTTTACGTTTTTCAGGCGAGCAGACCATTTTGCGTAATTTTCTCAAACCTAACACATCGATTTATGCATTATATATCTGTGGAATATTCAAAGCTTGCCATCAAATCGAGAGATTTTATGTCAAGGACGAAGAAAATCCTCATTTGAAGTAGGTGTACAAAGGTTTACATGCCAAAACGGGCGTCGATAGGTTGGCATGAAACCTCCATGAAAAAGTCAGCACATAGACATGTAGAGAGTTGGGGGCTTCGCACTAAAAAACACTAAACAGACACTATGAACACAGAATGACCTTGATAAGTTATGAACTGATCCGAATATAGGCCGTATACATGGGGGATTGCCTAGTAAAAAAAGCTGAAATTAATTTCATGAAATAAAGTGTATCATCAGCTTACACAGGCGTGTATGAATTGAAAAGCATGACCTTGACCTTATTTGCAAAAGTATGTTTATTTGGAATAATGTAAAATGAATGGACCATATTTGAGGACCATTATAAAGTAAGCATTGGGAAGCGATGTGGGTACGACGTGGCCGGTGGTGTATTGTCTGGCGCGTATTGTAACTGTGAACATCTGCGGTATTCACGAACATATCCATGATACGGGACGGAAGGGTATGATGTGAACACAAATAGGCTACATAAGTTTTGCTATTTCCAACGTGTAAAGATCAGATAATTTGAGTATTTTTGCATATCTAAATAAGGGCTCAGAATGTGCATTGTAACTAGCACGACAAACAATACGTATGGCCTTACGTTGCAAGACCTCCGCCCTTTTCAAATACTTTCGTGCCGCTGCACCCCAGCAAGAAATCCCGTAAATTAGATGGGACTGCACAAGTGAAAAATATAAAGTTTTCAAAATATTTTGTGGCATTATATTCTTTACAGATTTGAGCACATATATAGCGCTATAGATAGCTTGGAATTAACATGAGAGATATGATCCTTCCAACTGAGTTGGTCATCAATATATATTCCCAAAAACTTAATAACGGATTTGCGTTGGATTGCTACGTTATCAATCAATATTTGTAGATGATTAAGAGTTCAATATCCGGTGTATGAGGAATGAACATATAATGTGTTTTAAGCACATTCAGAGACAATTTATTTGCCATAAACCACTCGCTCAGAGAGTTTAAATCAGTATTCAGACGTTCAACTATCTGAGTTAAATTCGATGACGATGAAAATACGGTTGTATCATCAGCGAACAAGATAACACTAGATCGTTCCACTGCATTCGGTATGTCATTGACGTATACCTATAATGAACAACAGGGGGCCTAAAATGGATCCCTGTGGGACTCCACAAGTAACTGGTTGGATACCAGATTGAACATCGTTCTAAGAGACAAATTGTTGGCGGTCACATAAATAACTACGAAACCATTCTAAAGGCAAACCACGGATACCATAATGATTTAGTTTGTATAAAAGAATAGCGTGATCGATCGTATCGAATGCTTTTGAGAGGTCAAGGAAGACACTAGCTGTGTCCTCCCTGGCCTCAATTGCACTTAAGCACTTACAAATAAATTCGCTGACAGCATTAACTGTCGACCGTTTCTGACGAAACCCGTACTGACCCTGATATAATAGATTTTGTGTATCCAGGAATGTATAAACGCGCCGGTGTATTATCCTTTCCAGTACCTTGGACAGTGTTGGCAATAAAGAAATTGGGCGATAGTTTGTTAGCAAGTCAGTTTCCTTTGATTTATGTAGTGGTATTACTTTGGCTATTTTTAAGTTTGACGGTACAGTTCCTGAAATCAAGGAGTCATTTATAGCTATAGATAAAGGAAGTGCAATTTCGGAGCTGATTTGCTTTAAGAGATGTGGAGAAATCCCATCAAATCCGCAACTCGTTTTGGGTTTCATTTTGTTGATAATAGTGACTATTTCAACAGGATCAGTTGGCGCAAAAAATATTGAACGTTCATGAATCCCATACAAATAGGACTCAAACGGTTTGGATGCTTGCGGTATGGATGCAGCCAAGTTGGAACCAATATTTGAGAAAAAAGAACAAAATGCATCACTTATATTTTGGACATTTGTTTCCTGACAACCGTTTATTTTAAAAGTACTGTTAGTTGTTTTATTCACGCGCTTTCCGACACATTGCCTGATAGTATTCCAAGTATTTTTAACATCACCTCTAAATTTGTCAATGAATTGTCCATAATGTAAAAACTTTGCTGTATGTTTAGTATGAATAAATATATTTCGATAACGCTTGTAGGCTGTCATTGTGCGGCGTTAGCCGTACTATATCTGTTAGTGTAATTTTGACCCCATGGTACCACTGGTGAGGAGCTTGTCCATGCGTGGACTTATTGTTACCGAATTAAGTCAGCGATGACATGATCCATATTTTATGTCACAATCCCAGATTACAACAAAGTTAAGTAGCAAATATTGAACAAAGAAAACATACACCTTGGTCGTTTGTGGAAAGTGCAACTAAAACACATTTTGGCAAGAATAATGGACGAATCGACAAACAAATGCGAGTAATAATCAATTTTCGCATGGACAAGCTCTGCACCAGTATTGGAGGTATTATGGTAGTGTAAGACCATTTACGAGAATTGTTCTCTGTGAGAGGGAAGTATAGAGTTATTACAATACGAGTTCGAGTTACAATACGATTCGAGTTCATTGTTTCATATTGTTATCAACAAGACCCACAATATTTTGTTTGGTTGTTTAACCAAGAAATGAGTTTCGTGTCTACTTATCCTTGATTTTTTTCGTATTCACTCAGCCTCGAGTACTGGTTCTACTCTCCTTTG
The DNA here is from genome assembly GCA_949152475.1 of Terebella lapidaria. NCBI lineage: Eukaryota > Metazoa > Annelida > Polychaeta > Terebellida > Terebellidae > Terebella > Terebella lapidaria. The sequence continues at coordinate 42,358,365 of OX424561.1, read as the reverse complement.
TCCCTGTGGCCGCACACGTAACCTCAAGTTCTGCTGTTGTGATGCTTGTTTCTGGACTATCAATAATTAAGCCGATAGACGCTTTACGCATCTTGTCTAGCGTACGCGATGAACGCAGAAGACCATTTGTCTATATTTGGGAGATATATACTTAGTTGTTAAAGGCGCACTTAAATCGACATATTCAGAAATTTTATTCGTGATGAATTCAAATTTATTATGTACATCCAATGTGGCCATACATGACCAATCGGTAGCTGCGAGTAGCTGCCTAGTTGTTCGCATTGCATGATCGTCCAACTTGCGAGATTTGACGGTGACGGGACCACGCTGTTTGACACGTGTCTTACCAACGCGTAGAAGGACAGGCAAATGATCCGAGATGTCTGTCAATAACAATGTCGATGTAGTTTGGTTCATTGAAGATACCTTCACATAAATATTGTCGATCAGAGTAGCTGTTGTGCTAGTTATGCTGGTCGGCCTGGTAACCGTGGGTATTAGATTGGCAGAGTAAAACACATCCAGCAAGTCACCACCGGCCCCGTGATTGGTGTTAAGTAATTATAAATCAATATTTTGGTCTGTGTCGATATATATTTCATCAAAACCGTGCATTTTATCTAAAATTGATTCGAACAATGCTATTGTGTGTTGCGTAGGCCTACTCGAGCCTGGGACCCGATACACTTCCCCGATCAGAATCATTTTACCTGCGCATGATATTTCAACAAAAGTAGATTCAAAAATATTTTCATCAAAGATAGATATATCAGGACGTACCACATAATTATATTTGTCCTTTAAGTAGATAGCCACACCACCGCATTTACCCCATTGGCGATTAGCACATATAAAATTATAACCTGGTAATTTGTACATATCACAATTCGAGTCCGCGAGGAATGTTTCACACAACATTATAAAATCCAAAGTAATATTTTTGCGAATCAGGTTCACAATAAACATTTTCAACATGTCAAACTTGGAGGGTAAGCTCCGTATATTGACATGCAACATTGTGAAACGATGTGCCTCAGCCCCGTCGCAGGTTAATTTGTCAACCTCGTGATACGCACTATTTGTGGTACGGAAGGAAAAAGGTGTATACCCTGTCATATCTTTGTCCAATAGGGTCTGTAAGTCTCGTGCCGTCACGGTGTGATTCTGGGGACCAACAAACATACACCTTTTGTGTTGCCTGAGTAATTTGAGTTCTAACTGGAGTTCTACTCATATTTAACAAAAGGTGTATGTTTGTTGGTCCCCAGAATCACACCGTGACGGCACGAGACTTACAGACCCTATACCTGGACAAGATCAAGGTCTGGATTATACGTAATACCTTTGATATCAAACATATTTACTCACATGTACTAAACCATGTTTGTCATAGAATGATCCCCCATGTAGACCTACATTCCCGCAATGGTATACCGATGCCGCCTCAACATCATTCACGGTTTGTGATAAACCAGTAATTGCTACAACGATATCACGTGTAGATGCATGTAGTATTTTGCCAGGTATTTGGAAGGCCATGATCTCCCAAACAACGTGACGAGCTCAAAATTTGGTAAAATTAGTATACAAACTAATATGATTATGCGTGAAGTACAGTATCTGGAAGTTCATTTTCAAAGATAAGAGATAATATAATAGTGCAATATGATACATGTGCACAACAGAGGGAGTCAATCAAAATGATACACTGTCAATGGTTACTGAAAGCACACAAAATTACAGCTTATCCACAGCTTCAGCACACACGTTTTGTACATGTGTCATACGTTTGCCACCAATGTGAGACCAACCAGGTTCACAGGATCGTGTTGCAATACACAGTATATATGTTGTAGTGGTTAGCTTCCATGTAGTTTAACAGAATAAGCCCAACACCGTGATCGCCATCAGACTGAAAGTTTTGGTATTTAACATTTCCATGTTTATCGTTAAGTCGATAGGCGTAAATCAAGTGTTTGGCCGTGCCTGTTTCAGTCATGTTCCTTACGAGCTCTAGAGCATCACTCACCTCCTGCATCGACTTAACATTGGCTGCGTAACCTTTGAAAGCACTGCCCATATCACTAACCTGACCTCCGGATTCTACATTCACAGAACATGACCTCTTTGCCGTGGGTAATAGTCAGGGGGCTTAGTCAAATAATTGTTCAAATTGAGCTACAAGCACCATTTTTGGATCAGAGGTAGATTTAACCATCACCTTTTGATATTTCGAGGGAGCCAAGCTGGGCTCCCTCTGTGTCGGCCATTTTGGATAAATCAAAGATGACCGCCACCCGGAGATGATTTTCGGCCTATAACTGCACTAATATTTGTGATAGAGACATGATTTTTGGTTCTAGACCATGGTTTTCTAGGGTGTGGAATCGAATCCAGATTTGATCAGTACTTCATCGATATATAATGCAATATGGCCACCAGTCACAGACTTCAAAATCCCAATGTTGGCCGTAACTTATAATGTTGGCTGTGTATAATTGTGATAGAAGCATAACTTCTGTTTTCAGACCTTGTGCAGCTGCTGTTTCATGATCGAGCAATAAAATGGTGTCAATAAAATCCATATTAAAAAAATCAAGATGGCCACCAGGTGCAGGATTAAAATGGTCACCTTTACCATTTTTGTAGGAACTTCAAACTGGCACTTGATATGTAGGCCTACATGTCATACCAATAAAAACAGTGAGTGCACTACTTTTCTATACAGCCGTGACATTTAGTCAACATGAAACACATTTTGTGTTTTTGCATAAATCATGCCACTGTCATTACTACTGTTTCAGACCAAGTAAAAATAGAATGCAACACATTTCATCTTTCCAAACGTACTGGTTTTCATCGTTGTTTGAACAGCCACCTTTACACTTGCACAGCATTGTGCCAAAAAGGCATGTCCTGTAATACAGTTGCCCCCTGCATCTTTTTGTGCAACCACAGTGCAGTAGTAACGCACAGGCCTTACTGCGTCAGGAAACATGGCCCACAGAGGGAGATATCTCTGGTTGTTTGCACCCTGTTCCCACCCCGCACTGATGAAAGGCAGGGATCAACTGGTGACTGGTGGCTGACTGATTTCAGTTGAAGCTTGATTGAGCAAGGATCTTTTGACATGTTGAAAGAGAGCTGCCTGGGTCGGAGGAATGTTATCAAGGGAGTGGCAAGGAATAGCCAAAATGTGGTTTGAGTTGAACTTTCTTCCTGACATCAGAAGTGAAAGGCCTCATATTCTCATAGTTTATGGGAACGACTCCCACAATATTGTGGAACCGTTGGAACTGGCAGTATAGATTGAAATAACAATAATAGAACGCCCAGCGGCCCAAACGTCACATTGGCTGTAACCGTGTGATCGCACAGTGTTCGGACCACTGAAAGCACACCACAACCAGATCGCTAATACTCTGATGGCTGAGTATCATGGGGTTATGATTTTCAAATCAAACTTCACTGGACTGTTTGCCAAAACATGGAGTAAGGCCATGATTGAAGCCAAAATCAGAGCCGGGTTCAGAGCTTGTGGGATATTCCTATTCAACCCTGCAGCTCTTCCAGAGGAGGCATTTCAGCCGAATATGCTGTGCGACTCAACCATTTCGAGTGTCCAAGGACAACACCAGTCCAACGTCAACTGTAACAGCGTTCATGTCAAATTCCAGCAATGTGATCCTCATCACAGACATGGCAACCGTGCAGGACCAGTTACCATCCGGAGTGGCCTTGGTGGCCAATGAGTCATCACTGTGTGCTGAGGTGCACTTGGCTTGCACCTAACTGACTCATCTTACGGACAGATACGACATGTAAAAGAGCAATTGAACGACACTGATGAAAGGTTCATGGCAATCGACTTGTATCCAGTGCCGCAAGCTGTGGATCCAGCACTGTCTGCCAGGGAACCCACACTGCCTACTGTGGATCCTGTGCTTCCAGCTGTGGAAACTATGCCACCATCAGTTGATCCAGCACTACCTGCTGGGGATCTCGTTCTGCCACCTGCAGATCCTGTGCAGCCAGTTGTTGATCCCATGCCGACAACAACTACAACAGAATGTACAATACCATTATAAATAATATACACCAACAATGATATACAACAATGAGTCGATAGACTTAGGTACATTAGAAGATGCTGTTTGCAATCTCGTCACAACAAGAACAATATGCAATAACATTATACAACAATATAAGAGTTGGTCACAGCTCGGGGTATTTTGGTAAGAATATTGCGCTGCTGGCAGTATTGCATGCTGATAATTTGCAATTTGGAAGATACAGAAATTTTCAACTATGACGCTACTAGTACTGACATTGACTGCTTTGAATGGTGGATTAACTATAACCTTACATTTTATATATTCATACACCCTGGAAATATCCAATAATTGTTCATATACTGACCCACAAACTTTTATGTGGCAAAAAACAACAGTGAAATGTATGTTAGGAAATCACTAGCCGAGTAAAGGTGAAATTATATTTATACATGGCCAGAAATTGGTAAATTGAGGCCGGAATATGGTGAACTTGACAAATATCATCAAACCCGGGGTTGATGTGATAATGTTGCCCAATCAGAGTGCTTTTTGTAGCCAGATTTGAGACCCACGATGGACCAAAATGTAAAAATATGACATGCACGTAGTAATTAGAATCCACATGAACCGTCATGAACCTATTTGTGGCCGGAATTAGATGAAATTACCCTAAATGTCATTGAAAAATTATAATTTCTTAGTTTGTTGAGAGTGTTTATGTTATGGGTAAGAAACAGCCTTGATAAGTTCCTGTAGTCAGGGAGATTAGCCGTCATAAAAAGGGTGTAATATATTCATATTGTAGCAGTATTGTTCGAGCAAAATCAAACGGATTGGTTTCAGACAAACCATATTCAAATGAACCTTTACTTAACTCATACTCTGGCACAAATGAAACACTCCTGTTTTCAGTGATCAATCAGATCAATGTGATGAGAAACGGCCCATGTAGCGCAGGTTACTCTTTCTTCTGAATTAAATGAAGATTAAAAATGTGCCAGACGGATTAAATATGGTATACATTCAGTTGGTGAGTAGTAGGCCTATTCGTAGAGTAAGATGCTCTACTTGGGCCCGAGAAACGCACATTTTGGGCAGAGGATTTCCTTCAAAACGGCATTATCACAATACTATGTCATATAATCATTAAAACAACACCAGCAATGGATTTCTCATACAGAAAACCCCAATAAAGTGGTGTCATACATTATTCTGCCACCTTTGGTTCTCAAGTTATGGCAATTTGTTATTCCGGAAGGCGGCCATCTTGGATTTACTCAAAATGGCCGACATAGAGGGAGCCCAGCTTGGCTCCCTCGGAAAATTGGTAGATGATGGTCATATCTAACTGCAGTCCAAAAATGGTGCTTGTAGCCCAATTTGAACAATTCGGGGGTTTGGGGAGACTAAGCCCCCTGACTATAATGCCGGTGAACAAAACTGTTCTTGAAGCACCCCCTTTACATAGAGTTTGTCTTGTATTAGCTTCGTTTTGTTTTTCTTATCCTTCGCTAGCTCTTTGAAGACAGGAGTAGCGAATTGACGCCTTTCCTGTTGACGTTGGGTCATCTGTTTGGAGATGAAGTGATGTGTACCCGCGATTCGCGTAGTGTTTTTCATGATGAGGTCGAGTTCAGCAGCCACGGGGAACTTTGCGAGTATTGGGCGAATCCTGTTGGTGGACTTGGCTCCCAGGCGATGAGCGACAGGTATCCATAGCTTGCTGACGTTGTCCATACCGAGTACTGATGCCAGGAATGAGCGAATAATTTCCACGCTATTCTCACCTTCCACTTCGCGGTAGTCCGATGAATCAGGATCAAAACTGAAGATCAAGTTATATTTTCGTGAGTGTATTTGGAGACCCTCAATCTCAGATGTTACGTCTGCAAAGGCTATGTCATGACGACATATCCATGGCCGTCAGGGAATCCACAGTTTCCTTCAAGACTGTGACATCATCTCTCAGTGATTTCAACTCGGAGGTATTTCCATCTTTGTCAGATTCCAAGATGTCAACTCTAGATTCCAGATGATCGATGCGTCTGTTGGTTTGATCAGTATTCTTTTTTATTTTTTGCAGTATGTCCCATAGAGCTGGATCGATTGAATCAGGACAGTGATCATCATCGTCAAGGTTATTGTCTCTTTCGGCTGTTTGAGACACTAGAGTTTTTTGACGAGCTGATTTAGGAGGCATAATGCACTTTACGGTTTTCGTAGGCAAGATTTACAAGGCAGCGTACTAGGCACTGGCGGTGAATTCCTGGCAATAGTCACGGGCCAATGCGCAATACCCATGTAATTATAAAATTCCTGGCAATAGTCACGGGCCAATACACAATGTCCATGCAATTAGGATATAATATCTCCAAAATTAAGATAGTTCAATGATAGTTTTCATACCTTCAGACAGACCTTTGATATCCACATATCCACAGACAGTACTTCACAAAAAGTCACATCTCAATTCAACATATTCACTGTCCGGAATCCATTTCGGCAGAGGATATTGGGAAACGATATTTTTCGGTTGGGAAACGATATGTTCGATTGGGAAACGCCAAGCTGCAAGGGGGTATGTGTTGTTTTCCTCAATAAAGTATGACAAAATAGGTGTAGTCGTTAATCAGAAGAAAGACAAACATGCGCTAATATTGTATAAAGTCTTCAGTGTCGATCAAACCTGCTATACTTGATGTAATATCGTTTTTGTGACGTGAAATGCACTGAAAATAACACCGTTTTGAACAAATGAACACTGATGATTAAATATGGGACTGATGCACACAAAAAGTAACACGAGTCAAGAGAAAGGTGTAGTACATGAGTGCGTCCTGTCTCTCGATCTTGGACAATCTCCTCGAACGAGTCGCTTCCAGTGTATATATAATACACCAGAAACTGTAGGGCGCACGCGAGGTTAAATCGATCCATTGTTATAGTTTACTGGAACGTAAATTACAATACGTCGCCGTGGCAACGCACGCTCGAACGGAGCATGTCAAAACAAGGCCAAGTACGAAAAGGCCACATAAATGGCATTTATGTTTACAATCACCTGCCGCGTGCTTAGGGCAAAATCGCCACACAAGTTTGAAGACTCTAACCATATACTGAAGCACTTATTTGACAAACATTAAGAAAAAAATACTGAGACCCGTTGTGGATGAGGAAACAGGGAAAAATAAGCCCAAAGGCCGAGAAATGTTACCTGAGACATGTAGAGTGTTAAGCTCTCAATGTCTGCAATGGTAATTTTTCAACAATGTCTGCCCAAGGGGAACATTGTTGTCTTTCCTTATGTTCACAATTGATTCCTAAGTTGGAAAGTCGATAATAAGCGAGATATTAGCCACCTTGTTGTCTGGCCTTGAAAATAAGGTCAAAAGGTCAAATTCCAGGTCACGAAAACTTTCAGCATATATCATTCCCTATATGTCCACAATTGATTCCTCAGCTGTAAAGTCGATAATAAGCTAGATATTGGCCATTTTTTGCTCTGACCTTGATAATGATATCAAGGCCAAATTCAAAGTCATCAGGAAATTCGACGTATATCATTTCTTATATGTTCACAATTGATTCACAAACTATAAAGTCGATAAGACGTGAAATATTAGCCATTTTGTCCTGTGCACTTGAAAATTAGGTCGAATGTGAAATTCAAGGTCATGAGCATATTCAGCATATATAATTTTCTATATCTTCACAATTGATTCCTTATCTCTAATCTCAATATTAAGTGAGATTCAGCAATAAAGCATAAGAGATTCTAACATGGGAAAGTCCCATTTACTACTTTGTACGATTCAAGGGCAACAAAACTTATTAATGTCGCGAATGTACATAAGGGGGATATTTTCAAACGATAATCTGAAAACCGCCTGAACAGTTTTTGTGACTAAAAAGGGCGTTTTGACCTTTCTAGTATAGGTCATTGAGGATCAAATTCAAGGTCACTACCGAAACCACAATATATGAATTCCTATTGGAATGTGGCCAATATTTAAGCTCTATCTTGAAGTTTTCAATATATTATATTTAAAAAAATATATATATATTTTATTTATTTCTATTTGGCCTCCAGAAGGAGAGGATAAAAATAAAACAGTGTAAAATACATGTGGGCGAAGATGACATATAGTATCAAACAAGCAAAACGAGATACAGTAACATAGTCAGTATGACTTGAGAAGAAGGCTGAGTAAGACATTGTTCCCTGAGTTGAGATTTGTCATGAGACCACAGACATACTATACTCTTTGATACAGCTAAAAACTTAATTTTGCGTCTTTTTAGGCCTTTTGAGCCTAAATATTGGGCCTATCCATCGATTCAAGGCACTCTATCTCTATACACAATGTCAAGGACCCAAATTAGCATGTCTTGAAATAAAAATCTCAAAACATTTTCTATTATGTCGAGTAATGCCCAAATTAGCATGTTTTGAAACAAAAATTTCAAAACTATTTCTATTATGTCGAGCCCGGGCACATGATTCACCTTATTTCAAACCCAAAATGTTGTGTATACAGTCATATAATTAATAATTCACTTGAGGTAACCTTTCAATAAAGACCACACAGTATTGCTCGTGTATAACAGTTGATCTCGTATTTCATATGTACGAAATTTTCCGTATCCCAATCGAAACAGCATGGATTACCAACCGGCGCCTTCTCTATACGTTTCGTTCACCCACCGAAACATCAATGGTTCAGAAAATCAGCAAATATTTATTAATGAGACGATGTGAACAGTTTCCTCTTGACTCGTGTTACCTTTGGTGTGCATCAGACACATATTTAATCATCAGTGTTCATTTGTTGTAAACGGTGTTATTTTCATCGCATTTCACGTCACAAAAACGATATTACATCACGTATAGCAGGTTTGGTTGACACTTAAGACTTTATACAACATTAACCCATGTTTGTCTTTCTTCAGATTGACGACTACACCTATTTTCTATACTTTCTTGAGGAAAACAACACATACCCCCTTGCAGCTTGGCGTTTCGCAATCGAACATATCGTTACCCAACCGAAAAATATCGTTTCCCAATATCCTCTGCCGAAACGGATTCCTACGGAGCCGCTGAAAGGACATGGAAGAAATATTTTTTGACATACGGTTATTGCGTTCCCTCGCAATAATATTGCGTTCCCTCGCAATATTATCGCGTTCCCTCGCAATCCGGATCGCGTTCCCTCGCGATCTTATTGCGTTCCCTCACAATCCGGATCACGTTCCCTCGCGATCTTATTGCGTTCCCTCGCAATCCAGATCGCGTTCCCTCGCGATAATATCGCGTTCCCTCGCATTCCGGATCGCGTTCCCTCGCGATCTTGTAGAATAACCTTCTCAGAAGTCATTGGCGTCAGCACAATGCGAGGGAACGCGATCCAGAATGCGAGGGAACGCAATAAGATCGCGAGGGAACGCGATAATATCGCGAGGGAACGCGATCTGGATTGCGAGGGAACGCAATAAGATCGCGAGGGAACGCGATCCGGATTGCGAGGGAACGCGATAATATTGCGAGGGAACGCAATATTATTGCGAGGGAACGCGATAATATTGAGAAGGAACGCAATAACAATGTGCTAAAAATATTCCTTCCATGTCCTCTCAGAGGCTCCGTAGATTCCGGACAGTGATATTGAAGTAGTTATTCCAGAAAAATCAACGAGCTCGTCAACGTTGCTGCCTGTACCTAGCCCTCCATTATTGTATCCCCCGAACAAAGTTCGGCGGATACTATGGATTTGGCTTCGTCGTCCGCGTCCGCGTCCGCAGAGATTTTCTTGTGAACGCGCTACAGACCGCAATTCTCACCCGATCACCATTATTTTGTACAGGCACATATATTATGGTAAGATCCCGACACCAATCGATTTTGGTTGCCGTGGCAACTGAATTGGTCGTTTGGGGACACATTTTGCATTGAAAACAGCCTGTTTGAGACACATGGCTTGTGAACGCGCTACAGGCCGCAATTCTCACCCGATCACCATTATTTTGTACAGGCACATATATTATGGTAAGATCCCGACACCAATCGATTTTGGTTGCCGTGGCAACTGAATTGGTCGTTTGGGGACACATTTTGCATTGAAAACAGCCTGTTTGAGACACATGGCTTGTGAACGCTCTACTGATGGCAATTTTTGACGAATCTCGATAATATTTGGAAGTTTTGTTGGGAAGGGCTGTCACACGAAACCAATCGTTTTTTAGAATGATCATATAAATATTAATATGTTAACAGCCTAACTTATTACAGAATTTGGAAATATCCATTTTGACATGTGAGATCATTCCAATAGCCTGTACAATGGAAGGTAATGACACTGGTATCTTGTTCAGAATGGAGAACTGATGTTTTCAGTGAAAACAGGACAATATTACTGAATAAGTTAACATTAGTTTTACTAGTTAAGTCTATTATTGTCCACAATAAAAAAAGGTTAAGACGAGAATCGTTTATTATTTGGCTCAACAAGGCAAAGGTTTTGTCCAGTACAGATTTCATGGGTGTAACTGAATAATTTAATATTATTTTTAATAGTTAAGTCTATTATTGACCACAATAAAAATAGTTAAGACAAGAAATATTTATTATTAACCTCAACAAGGTAAATGTTTTGTCCAGTACAAATTTCATTGGTGTAACCGAAAAGGTTAACATTATTTTCACTAGTTAAGTCTATTATTGACCACAATAAAAAATAGTTAAGTCTAATATTGACCACAATAAAAATAGTTAAGAGGAGAAATATTTATTATTAAGCTCAACAAGGTGAAAGTATGTCCAGTACAGATTTCATGGGTGTACTGAATAAGTTAACATTATTTTTACTAGTTAAGTCTATTATTGACCACAATAAAAATAGTTAAGACAAGAAATATTTATTATTGGGCTCAACAAGGTAAAGATTCTGTCCAGTAGGCATTTTATGTCTGTAACCAAATAAGTTAACATTTTTTTTGCTAGTTAAGTCTATTATTGACCTCAATAAAAATAGTTAAGATGAGAAACAATTATTATTGAGCTCAACAAGGTTAAGGTTTTGTCCGGTAGAAATTTCTGGGTGTAACCAAATAAGTTAACATCATTTTTACATGTTAAGTCTATTATTGACCATAATGAAAATAGTTAAGACAAGAAATACCTATTATTGGGCTCAACAAGGTGAAGGCTTTGTCCAGTAGAGATTTTATGGCTGTGACCAAATAAGTTAACATTATTTCTTGCTAGTTAAGTCTATTATTGATCACAATAGCTTTCCATGAAAACATTGATCAACTTTTACTTTGAATTTCAACTTGAGACCATGTTTGGCACAAATTATGAGTTAAAATATAACTTATGGTGAAAAATTCGATCTGGCCCCAATTTCTTCATCTTGAAATGCAGTTTTGGTCAACTTTTACTTCAAATTTCAACTTGAAAGCATGTTTGGCACATATTATGAGTCGAAATATAACTCATGGTGAAAAGTTCGATCTGGCTCCAATTTCGTCATCTTGAAATGCAGTTTTGGTCAATTTTTAGTTTGAATTTCAACTTGAAACCAAGTTTGGCACATATTATGAGTTAAAATATAACTTATGATGAAAAGTTCGATCTGCCTCCAATTTCTTCATCTTGAAATGCAGTTTTGGTAAACTTTTAGCTTGAATTTCAACACGAAACCAAGTTTGGCACATATTATGAGTTAAAATATAACTTATGATGAAAAGTTCTATCTGGCTCCAATTTCTTCATCTTGAAATGCAGTTTTGGTCAACTTTCACATTGAATTTCAACTTAATACCAAGTTTGGCACATATTATGAGTTAAAATATAACTTATGACGAAAAGTTCGATCTGGCTCCAATTTTGTCATCTTGAAATGCAGTCTTGGTTAACTTTTACTTTGAATGTCAACTTGAAACCATGTTTGGCACATACATGTACATGTATTATGAGTCGAAATATAACTTATGGTGAGAAGTTCGATCTGGCTCCAATTTCGTCATCTTGAAATGCAGTTTTGGGCAACTTTTGCTTTGAATTTCAACTTGGAACCAAGTAAGTAAAATATTCTGAGTTGAAATATAAATAGGTGAAAAGATTGATCTATCTGTATTTTCGTTATTTTATCAAACATGTCGAAATGGAAATTCATATAAAGAGATTTCAGTGGTGATTTTGACTTCGATCTTCAATAACCTCGGAAGATCAATGCAGCAATTTTGGTGGGGAAAAGAAAACAGTTGTGACTTGAGATTTAACATTTCTCTGGTAATCTTTTTTAGCCCTTGCTCTAGTTTTTCACACTTGACAGTGATATATTTGGGGCAACAGAGATGATAGGGCTACGGGGGATACACCCAAGCGGTCGTAGGCGACCGGAAGCGTCTAGTTGAATCCGAACCCTACTGTTCCGGATACAGATTAAGATGCGAAGTCCCGACTGGTGACAGTAATCACAGTCCGTTGTTTATGCAAATAAATGTAAGGAGAGGAGTCAGGATCCAATTAATGAACTCATTGTCCTCTGTTCACTGGTTCATAGGCCTATATATGCCAACAAAGGCTTTCAATAAAAGCGGTTTTAGATTTGACTTCAAACTATCCACATCGTTGTTGTTTATCTCCAAACACAAAACCCAGGCCGGCCGGCTTTGGCCAGTCCGGCTTGGACAGAAATACAGACTTGTAAAGTTTGTGAATATGGAGAAGATTGTTATTAAACTTTGAAAGTTTGCAGAAAAATGTTTGATCTCCAGACGAGGTATGTCAAGTTGTAACACGATAGGGGCCTACCATTTAGCACCACAGAAATATCAGCAAAAACGGTTTTTCCATCATCTGGACGAGCCTAAACAAGTTTTAAAAATCAAAACAAGTTCAAGGGGTTTTTTTACAACTGTTGTTTTATACGGAAGCCCGTAGAGGCCAGAAAATGAAAGGTGTGAAAATATATTTATCTGGCGGCCGCCACTTAATTATCTGGCGGCCGCCACATAAATATCTGGCGGCCGCCACATAATTATCTGGCGGCCGCCACTTAATTATCTGGCGGCCGCCACTTAATTATCTGGCGGCCGCCACATAATTATCTGGCGGCCGCCACTTAATTATCTGGCGGCCGCCACTTAATTATCTGGCGGCCGCCACATAATTATCTGGCGGCCGCCACTTAATTATCTGGCGGCCGCCACATAATTATCTGGCGGCCGCCACTTAATTATCTGGCGGCCGCCACTTAATTATCTGGCGGCCGCCACTTAATTATCTGGCGGCCGCCACATAATTATCTGGCGGCCGCCACTTAATTATCTGGCGGCCGCCACTTAATTATCTGGCGGCCGCCACATAATTATCTGTAGGACGTGGTTTGAAATATGAGGAGATTCTTGTAAAGCAATATACATATAGCTAATTAGGCCCTAGTATCCAAATAAAAGTCGTGACATACTGTATTAATGACAATACTGTTTGTAATGAGGCAATGATATATTGGGTATTGTGGGGAGGGGGGGTGGGGGGTTGTTGACATGCAAATTACTCAACAAAACTTAACTTTCACACTTAGCCTTATATAGGGATCATCAATGAATTCATGTTATTTGTTGTGGCCATGGCAACTGGGCCCTTTGCAATTATGGTTGCTACCATCGATATATAGGTTAAAGGAAACAAATAAAAACAGTGCATATTCGATGGTGGTGACAAATATTCGTCAAATTATCTGATTAATATTGTGTGTTCCTTTTTTTCTTAGTTTTTTTCCCCTATGGATTATGTATTGAAAGTTGCCCTATGGTCCATAATACCAATCAATGACATGAAAATATGACCATTTCATCCCCCAAACAAATATTCGTTAATTTTATTGAGGCATTCTTGGGCCATATATTACACAATATAAATCGGCATTGACCGATCAGAGTCACTTTGCACGTGACTAACGCGCACCACTCCTATGGGATGCTGGTATTCGAAGAGGGGGGGGGGGGGGAGAAGATTTTTTTTTAAAATCCCGGGTCAGTAACTTGATAATATCGACTTAGTATATCGATAATGTATCTCAAATAAAATGTAAATTTTATTTTATTTTAAAATGAATTTCTATGGATAGACCAAAATGCTGTGTTAAAGCACTAAATAAGTGGCGGCCGCCAGATAATTATGTGGCGGCCGCCAGATAATTAAGTGGCGGCCGCCAGATAATTAAGTGGCGGCCGCCAGATAATTATGTGGCGGCCGCCAGATAATTAAGTGGCGGCCGCCAGATAATTAAGTGGCGGCCGCCAGATAATTAAGTGGCGGCCGCCATATAATTAAGTGGCGGCCGCCAGATAATTATGTGGCGGCCGCCAGATAATTAAGTGGCGGCCGCCAGATAATTAAGTGGCGGCCGCCACATAATTATCTGGCGGCCGCCACTTAAATATATTTTCACACCTGGCACTAACGGTCTTCCGTAGTTTTATAATAGTAAAGGCAGAAATACATAATGAGAGATTTTGTATTTCTGGTAAAGGTAGGCCTACATGCAAACAACATTTGTAGATTCAGTTCTTGTAACCCCTGCAGCGGGCCGACACTCGCCCTGTAGTTAGTCATGATCAGTTGTCATCATGTGGCACTGGCCCGTCCTCATTAACTGAAGTAAGATCCAGATACCTGTTTATCACTTCAGGGCGGGAAAAAGTACGTGCCAGACGCTGTGGCGGTCACCTTGCTAGGCAACAACAGAACGTGCGCACGTGATCGCCTATGTTATGATGGCACTGACATCTGGCGAATACCATGGAAACAAGCAGGCCGCATCATATATTGGCGACCAGACCGGCTGAGTCTACTCAGTCTAGCAAACCCAGGGATTCCAGGCAGTGACAGCGGACAGATCAATTTGTGGCGCACTGTCAACAGTGGGCAAGCTATCAACGGACACAAACTTCAGTCGAGGTGAGTCTCTGGCCTTATCATCTAGTGTGTTCGAACACATAGGCCTATTTATCACCAGTCAGGTGGCATCTGATCTGTAACGGTGGTCTTCTAAATAGATATCGAGCTGGGCAACCAGAATATCTATAACGATGTATATTGGGTTTTGTTTGTCCGTCGTCTTATCAAGGTCATTGAGCCACACCCCCAGACCCAGCCAATCAGCAGCCGTGGATGTTGATGTGTGGCAAGGCTGTCACGTTTAGCTTCATATTGTGTAAACACGACTAAACAAACAGGCATCTATATGTGACCATGAATTATGGAATACACAATGGAATAATTAATGACTGTATGTAAATTTTACACTGGTAAATTTAATAAGTAAAACCTCATAGCTCTTTTCTGTTACTAGTACCAGTTTAAAGTAGCCCTATGTAAAATTAAGTATGTATAGGGGAGCCTATATGCTATACACTGTCCGGAATCCGTTTCGGCAGAGGATATTGGGAAACGATATTTTTCGGTTGGGAAACGATATGTTCGATTGGGAAACGCCAAGCTGCAAGGTGGTATGTGTTGTTTCCCTCAATAAAGTATGAAAAATAGGTGTCACGGTTAATCAGAAGAAAGACAAACATGCGCTAATGTTGTATAAAGTCTTCAGTGTCGACCAAACCTGCTGTACTTGATGTAATATCGTTTTGTGACGTGAAATGCGATGAAAATCACACCGTTTTGAACAAATGAACACATATGATTAAATATATGTCTGATGCACACAAAAAGTAACACGAGTCAAGAGAAAGGTGTATTACATGATCCCCACGGAAAAGAAACATTTTACATCGTCTCATTAATAAATGTTTGCTGATTTTCTGAACCATTGATGTTTCGGTGGGTAAACGAAACTGTTGGACAACAGTTCTGATATGGGTGTCTCGATTAGTAAACGATATTTTATCGTAAATTTGTGGCCCGTTAAGGCTCGTTTTTGGCTATTATTCATTCATACTTATTATTTCTTCCAACAGATGGCGTCTCGCGGCTTCAACGCCAGACTCTAACCACATTGTGAAGCACTCATTTGACAATCACCAAAAAAAAACCTTTTCAATACTGAGACCGGCTGTGGATGAGGAAACAGGGAAAATTTAGCCCAAAGGCTAACAAATGTTACCGGAGAAATGTACAGTGTTAGGGTCTCAAAGTCTACAATGGTAATTTTTCAACAATGTCTGCCCAAGGGGAAAATTGTTTTCTATAGGCCTATGTTTACAATTGATTCCTGAGTTGGAAAGTCGATAGTGAGCGAGATATTAGCCATTTCGTGCCCTGACCTTGAAAATAAGGTCAAAGGTCAACTTCAAGCTTATGAGATTATTCGGCATATATCATTTCCTATATGTCCACAACTGATTCCTAAGCTGTTAAGTTGATAATAAGCGAGATATTAGCCCCTTTGTTGTCTGACCTTGAAAATAAGATCAAAGGTCACGAAAACTTTCAGCATAAATCATTCCCTATATGTCCACAATTGATTCCTCAGCTGTAAAATCGATAATAAGCGATATATTGGCCATTTGATGCTCTCACTTTGAAAATAAGATCAAGGCCAAATTCAAGGTCATCAGGAATTTCGACGTATATCATTTCCTATATGTCCACAATTGATTCCCAAGCCATAAAGTCGATAAGGAGCGAGATATTAGCCATTTTGTCCTGTGACCTTGAAAATTAGGTCGAATCAGGTTGAAATTCAAGGTTATGAGAATATTCAGCACATATCATTTTCTTTATGTCCACAATTGATTCCTAATCTCTAATCTCAATATTAAGTGAGATATTAGCAATAATATGTCCCATTATAAAGCATAAGAGAATTTGACATTGGAAAGTCCCTTTTGGGCCAAGTTTGGGCCAAAATGGCCCACTTTGAGCGATTCAAGGGCAAAGAAACTTAGACATGTCGCAAAGGTACATATGGGTGATCTTTCCAAACGATAATCTGAAAACCGTCTGAACAGTTTTTCCAGAATTGACCGTTTTTCTGACAAAAAGGGGCGTCTCAAGGTCATTGAAGGTCAAAATCAAGACTACAACCGAAACCACAATATATGAATTCCTCTTTGAATGTGCCAATATTTAAGCTCTATCTTGAAGTGTTCTAGGAGTTTACTCCATACAGCTCCCATCATGAAGGAAAAATTGCGTGAAATCCAAAAAAGTTTTCGAAAGGGGAAATTTTGTTTGGTTGGATATCACCCAAAACGAATAGTGACTTCATTTGGGACGAAAAAGTTTTTTCACCAACCTGTCGAAAATTCAAAATGGCCACCACATGCAGGCCAGATTTTCAAGGGCAACGAAACTAATACACTTCAGAAAGGAAAATAAGAGGAATCTTTTTAAACGAAAATGTCAAAACTGATCAGACAGTTTTTGAGAACAGCTGAAAACTGAATTTCGGGCCTTTTGAGCCTAAATATTGGGCCTATCGATCGTTGAGGCACTCCATCTTTATACACATTGTCAAGGACCCAAATCAGCATGTTTTGAAACAAAACTCTCAAAACTTATTCTATTATGTCGAGCCCGGGCACATGATTCACCTTATTTCACACCCAAAATGTTGTGCATACAGTCATATAATTAATAAGTCACTCGAGGTAACCTTTCACTAAAGACCACACAGTATTGCTCGTGTATAACAGTTGATCTCGTATTTCATCTGTACAAAACTTTCCGTTTCCCAATCGAAACAGCATGGATTACCAACCGGCGCCTTCTCTATACGTATCGTTTACCCACCGAATCATCATTTGTTCAGAAAATCAGCGAATATTTATTAATGAGACGATGTCAAATGTTTCTTTTTGGTGAGGATCATGTAATACACCTTTCTCTTGACTCGTGTTACTTTTTATGTGCATCAGACACATATTTAATCATCAGTGTTCATTTTTTCAAAACCGTGAGATTTTCATCGCATTTCACGTTCCAAAAACGATATTACGTCAAGTATAGCAGGTTTGATCGACACTGAAGACTTCATAAAACATTAGCGCATGTTTGTCTTTCTTTTGATTAACAATTACACCTATTTTTTCATACTTTATTGAGGAAAACAACACATACCCCTTGCAGCTTGGCGTTTCCCAATCGAACATATCGTTTCCCAACCGAAAAATATCGTTTCCCAATATCCTCTGCCGAAACGGATTCCGGACAGTGCTATAAGCCAGCTGTATATTAAACTTAAGCTCATTCATCAGTGAAACACGCTTTTTGATCGTAGAGTCTAATTTTGTTTTAAATGATCAGATCATCTTGAAATTTTGTGTGTATGAATGGACCTTACGACTGTCATGATTGAACACCTCAGACAAATATTGCCAAACAATAGTAATCCCCTCGGACAAACAACTCAAAGCATACACAGTCGTAAGGTCAATTGGGCATCATGCCGTAATTTTTCATCAAATTTAAGAGTTCTGTCTCAAAAAATTGAGAAAGTTAGCAAAACCAATGTTAAATGTCGGCTCCAAAATGGAATTTCAGAGTCTGCACAAAAACAACTTTTATTCGATGTACGAGTTATATATTGCTTCAGAATAAACACATTTACTTAATATACACCAACTATGCCTTATGACTCCAAATCAACACAATAGGTTCATTCTGTATGGGCATGAACATGATAGAAGCCCTGAATTAGTTGAAATTTAAATTGATCCCATTCCGACTGAAATTTAACATTGGGTTAGATTGCCAACTTTTACAATTTTTGAGATAGAATTCTGAAATTTCGTGAAAAATTACGGCATGATCATGATGATGCCCAATTGAGAAACAAAAAATTTCAAGTTGATGCGATTACCCAAAACAAAACTACGGCCAAAAAGCGTGTTTCACTGACAGATGAACTTGACTTTAGTTATAGTCAATCTGATCAGTATGAGCCCTATAATTTCCTATATTCAGTAGTCATCAGCCTCTAATTGGCTGCATTTGAAATAAAAGTGTGCGTCTTTTGCAAGGTAAGATGCAGAAGAGAGAGAGAAAGGATTGCAGATTACCTATAGGTCACTGATGCTATAACTCAGAGAATTAAGCCTAGCTGTAATACACATGCTGTATACTTTATGTATTCTACTCTCATGATCTAGGTCCAGTAGTGATGTCATTTGCTTATCATTTATAGGTAAATCATTATTGTTTGTAAACAATACAATCTAAGCTGTTGTGCAGTAAACAGTCAATATCCAGTAAACAACTGGACATTTCATGAGACAGTTTTTGTTATTTGATTACCATAAATCTCGGTGGATGACGTCCACAAAAACATGTATATGCCTGAGCACATGGCCCAAACTGGGGGGGGGGGGGGGGGGGGGGGGGGTAAACAATAAACAGCTACTGACCTTGCAAGGTCAAAACCATGTGCCACTCATGTATGACTGAATTAAACCATACACAACAACAACAACAACAACAAACACACATGGTAAGCTAACAGCATGGGGCTATTTTTAGTGCCATTTAACCCCCCCCCCCCCCCCCCCTATGTTCTAGTATCAACCAGAATACACACTAAAATGTCAACAAACGTGTTACTAGCCTGTTGATACATGTATGTTGTCCGTTCAGAAGTGTTGTGGTACACTTTTTGCCCTGCAACAACCCCCCCCCCCCCCCCCACCCCTTACCTGCACGTTGAATAGTACCCAACATTTGGCCCCAGGGACCGGTGGATGTATATTTAAGGGGCAGGCGGGGTCGTCAGAACATAAAGATATTTTGGATCACATGGAGTGTGATACAGGACATTGTAGGCAGCAGCTTGTCACTAAATGATTGACTGCACTCACTCACTGTGCATATTGATAGGAATCACGCTTCACTGTCAGCGGTATTCTTCAAACATATGGGCGTATGTTACATACGAAATTGTGCAAAAGAAGTTCTGAACTGAGATTTATATACTGGTAAGTGATTATTGGCATTTTTATCATTTTAAAACATGATTTTACCATTAACAGAATATTTACAATAATACTAATAATGGAATCTATTTATTCTGAATAAAATATATACAAATTATGTTTCCAGTAATTTTGCACCATTCCCATGATTGTGTTTTTGAAACAACATAAATGGTCAGAACAAGAAACTTTGACTGAATTCCTTGTGGCTGCTAGACAATAAAACTATTATTGTATCCCCCGAACAAAGTTCGGCGGATACTATGGATTTGGCTTCGTCGTCCGCGTCCGCGTCCGCGCCCGCGTCCGCGTCCGCAGAGATTTTCTTGTGAACGCGCTACAGGCCGCAATTCTCACCCGATCACCATTATTTTTTGCAGGCACATATATATTGGTAAGATCCCGACACCAATCGATTTTGGTTGCCGTAGCAACTAAATTGGTCGTTTGGGGACACATTTTGCATTGAAAACAGCCTGTTTGAGACGCATGGCTTGTGAACGCGCTACAAGCCGCAATTCTCACCCGATCACCATTATTTTTTGCAGGCACATATAAAATCCCGACACCAATCGATTTTGGTTGCCGTGGCAACTGAATTGGTCATTTGGGGACACATTTTGCATTGAAAACAGCCTGTTTTAGACACATGGCTTGTGAACGCTCTACAGATGGCAATTTTTGACGAATCTCGATAATATTTGGAAGTGTTGTTGGGAAGGGCTGTCACACGAAACCAATCGTTTTTTAGAATGATCATATAAATATTAATATGTTAACAGCCTAACTTATTACAGAATTTTGAAATATCCATTTTGAAATGTACGATCATTCCAATAGCCTGTACAATGGAAGGTAATGACACTGGTATCTTGTTCAGAATGGAGAACTAAAGTTTCCAGTGAAAACAGGACAGTATTACTGAATAAGTTAACATTAGTTTTACTAGTTAAGTCTATTATTGTCCACAATAAAAATAGTTAAGACGAGAAACTTTTATTATTAAGCTCAACAAGGTGAAGGTTTTGTCCAGTACAGATTTCATGGGTGTAACTGAATAAGTTAACATTATTTTTAATAGTTAAGTCTATTATAAACCACAATAAAAATAGTTAGGACAAGAAATATTTATTATTAACCTCAACAAGGTAAATGTTTTGTCCAGTACAAATTTCATTGGTGTAACCGAATAAGTTAACATTATTTTCACTAGTTAAGTCTATTATTGACCACAATAAAAATAGTTAAGTCTATTATTGACCACAATAAAAATCGTTAAGATGAGAAATATTTATTATTGAGCTCAACAAGGTGAAAGTATGTCCAGTACAGATTTCATGGGTGTACTGAATAAGTTAACATTATTTTTACTAGTTTAGTCTACTATTGACCACAATAAAAATAGTTAAGACAAGAAATATTTATTATTGGGCTCAACAAGGTAAAGATTCTGTCCAGTAGACATTTTATGTCTGTAACCAAATAAGTTAACATTTTTTTTGCTAGTTAAGTCTATTATTGACCTCAATAAAAATAGTTAAGATGAGAAACAATTATTATTGAGCTCAACAAGGTTAAGGTTTTGTCCGGTAGAAATTTCTGGGTGTAACCGAATAAGTTAACTTTATTTTTACATGTTAAGTCTATTATTGACCACAATGAAAATAGTTAAGACAAGAAATATTTATTATTGGGCTCAACAAGGTGAAGGCTTTGTCCAGTAGAGATTTTATGGCTGTGACCAAATAAGTTAACATTATTTTTTTGCTAGTTAAGTCTATTATTGATCACAATAGCTTTTTATGAAAACATTGATCAACTTTTACTTTGAATTTCAACTTGAGACCATGTTTGGCACAAATTATGAGTTAAAATATAACTTATGGTGAAAAATTCGATCTGGCTCCGATTTCGTCATCTTGAAATGCAGTTTTGGTCAATTTTTAGTTTGAATTTCAACTCGAAACCAAGTTTGGCACATATTATGAGCCAAAATATAACTTATGATGAAAAGTTCGATCTGGCTCCAATTTCTTCATCTTGAAATGCAGTTTTGGTAAACTTTTAGCTTGAATTTCAACTTGAAACCAAGTTTGGCACATATTATGAGTTAAAATATAACTTATGACGAAAAGTTCTATCTGGCTCCAATTTCGTCATCTTGAAATGCAGTTTTGGTTAACTTTTACATTGAATTTCAACTTAATACCAAGTTTGACACATATTATGAGTTGAAATATAACTCATGGCGAAAAGTTTGATCTGGCTCCAATTTCATCATCTTGAAATGCAGTTTTGGTTAACTTTTAGTTTGAATTTCAACTTGAAATCAAGTTGGGCAGGTATTATGAGTTAAAATATAACTCATGATGAAAAGTTTGATCTGGCTCCAATTTTGTCATCTTGAAATGCAGTTTTGATTAACTTTTACTTTGAATTTCAACTTGAAACCATGTTTGGCACATACATGTATTATGAGTTGAAATATAACTTATGGTGAGAAGTTCAATCTGGCTCCAATTTCGTCATCCTGAAATGCATTTTTGGTCAAATTTTACTTTGAATTACAACTTGGAACCAAGTTTGTAAAATATTCTGAGTTGAAATATAAATAGGTGAAAAGATTGATCTATCTGTATTTTAGTTATTTTATCAAACATGTCGAATGGAAATTCATAAAAAGAGATTTCAGTGGTGATTTTGAATTCGACCTTCAATAACCTCGGAAAATCAGTGCAGCAGTTTTGGTGGGGAAAAGAAAACAGTTGTGACTTGAGATTTAACGTTTCTCTGGTAATCTTTTTTAGCCCTTGCTCTAGTTTTTCACACTTGACAGTGATATATTTGGGGCAACAGAGATGATAGCGCTACGGGGGATACACCCAAGCGGTCGTAGGCGACCGGAAGCGTCTAGTTTCAATGTAAAAATGTCGACTGAAAATCTAAACATCTTCCCATCAGTAACGTAACATCAGTACCGTAACAACCAACACCAACAGATTTGACCAAATACATAATAAATATATAATAGTTCAACGTTTCACATAAATTCCACTTCATCAATAGTTCAATACTAGTAATCATCCCTTATTATTTTTTTATATGATAATTTAGATTGGATATACATGTATCTTCCATTTTGTTGTGGAACACAAATTTCCAAGTCAAAATGTCATATGAGTGCATGTTTTACACTGACCTCACCTTTGCTTCTATCAAGTAGAATGTTGAAATATGTACATTTTATGTGGGATCAAATGTCACATTTGAATCAATACCATCACCAATCAATATTAATTCGCAATATGTTTAATTATTATCATTTATGCGGGCGCTGCTGTCCGTTAACGAAACAATACACGCATGTTATTCACGCAATCGATGACATCAAATAACGTTTTCGGCTACCCAACACAAGACGCGGGCCTCGAATGAAACTGTTCTTCATTCGACGCCAGCGTCTTTCATTCGACGCCCGCGTCTTGTAGAACTAGTCCAAACGACTGTTTTTTTTTATTTGTAACTGATACCTTATGATCATGATGATAGATACGTTAAAATAGTGCGTCGGAGGGAGTGTGCTATGACCAGAGTGAGAATCAGAGCAATCGGAACAGTCAAACACAAAATGCAAAATTGAGTCGTCCGTCAAATGCTACACAGGTTTGCTGTCCTTATCAGGTGTTTCAAGTTCTAGTCAGACTATGAAAATGATAATAATAGTAATAACGATGGTTTGCCAGGCGGTGTGGCGGTTTGAAGGCTCTCCTTGGGTCATTGGACGCCTTCCAGACATTGTCTGCCCTCGCCAAGGCTCGGGCAGACAATGACTGTCAGGCGTCCAATGGACCAAGTCGGGCCTTCAAACCGCCACACCGCCTGGCAAACCATCGTTATTGTTATATTAGACAGAAGTATCAGCCCGCTCACATATTGGTGGTGAACTGACTGTAGCTTTACCATGTTTACTTGTACATGATGTAGTACTTTGTGTTTATCTGATCAGTGTTAGTACATGTATAGTGTAAACCCAATCTGCCCCCATTGAAGCCGTCCCCACCACCATCATATATTCACTTTGGACCCTGAAATACTAAAGGTACCTGGCTAATACGCTTCGTACTGGAGAGCTATACTGATATGTTAATTACCATGCTGAGTGTAGACTTACCAAGAGCAAGTATCTGACATCACTACACACATGCATGTGATTTGAGTAACCGATACATGTATCATGTGTATATAGTGTATTTCCTTTCTATCAAACATGTAGGCTATGACTTTCACACAGTGGTGAATGAACCTTGTAGGGTCACTCACTAGGCCATTGTTCCAGAACAATAATCAAAAAGACTAGAGAGCACACAGTTTGTACACCGTACACATGGTACATGACCACAAGATGTGTGACGATACAACTCTTGATCCTGTACTTGTGTCCTGCACCTATGTCAGGTCCTACAGCACACACACACACATGTTTACACACACGTTTACACACCATCGTAAAAGAGAATAAATCATCATGGTATACATGAGTAATCACTCTTGCAATTTATGTGGCGTGAAAACCATTCATAGCGATCCCAAAGTTGATCATCTGTGAATTGATGCCACACAGAATGATCTTTCCCTGCTTATTACTTATTACTGAGTCCATATTGTACTACAGACTGACAGTAGGTGGCAGCACAAGCCATGTTGAGGTTGCGAGGTCGCCTGCGCCAGCTGTCCTCGACTGGAACCAGCTGTCTGGCATCCAGCTGTAGTAATGGAGCACTGCATGAGGTTCCGGGCTACGCCTTGCCCCGGACGCTAAGCAACCGCGTCCTCTCCCACCCACAGAGTTCATCAGCAGCCGCCGCGGCCGCCGCACCACCGCCTCCGATGGTGGAGGTCAAACCAGTCAAAAAAGTCCTCGTCGCTAACAGAGGTCAGTACCCCTGATACTAAACATACCCTCAGCAATGACATCTTCCTTGTTCTTCAAGCCTGAGCTACTTGAATTCATCTTGTTTATTGAACTTTTCTATACACATCATGAGTATTACAGAGCAGCCTAGTTTATTGCATCGCCTCATATGCAACAAAATAACTGCATGGTATTTTACTCCAACAGGAGAGATAGCAATCCGCGTGTTTCGAGCCTGCACAGAGATGGGAATCAGGACAGTGTCAATATACTCAGAACAGGACAGTCGACAGATGCACCGACTCAAATCAGATGAATCTTACATAATCGGCAAGGGTTTGCCGCCCGTGGCTGCTTACCTCAACATCAACGAAATCATCCAGATAGCTATGGTAACATAGATTCATAATAACATGAGGGCTGGAAAGTCACGCACCAACACGGGGATTCTGGTGTCAAACAAATATTTGTTTATTGCGAGTAGAACTCCATTTAGAAGTCAAATTACTCTGGTAACACAAAAGGTGTGTGTTTGTTTGTCACCGGAGTCACACTGTAAAGTCACCTGACCTACCAGTACTATTGGTAAATCTGTACTTTTGAATCAGCTACTGGTATTTTAAAGGCACTACCTATGAAGAACAAATATCTGAAAAAAAAGTGATAATTGCCCTGTGCAGGAGAATAATGTGGATGCTGTACACCCCGGCTATGGCTTCCTGTCTGAGCGTGGAGACTTTGCCCAGGCCTGCATTGACGCGGGAATCCGCTTCATCGGCCCCTCCCCTTCTGCTATCTACAAAATGGGAGACAAGGTTGAGGCGAGAACCGCCGCCATCGAGGCCGGTAAGCTAACAGTTCAGACAGCTCCAGATGACAGTTCTCGTGTTCCTCTTTATCAATAAATTTTGTCCGTAATATCATGAATGTTTGCCACATATTCGACTATTGAGTGTATATTATAATAGTCATACACATGTATGTTGTTGGTATTTGAACACCTACACCGAGGTTATGTATAGTGATAGATACTCGGTGTCACTGGGTATGTATACATGTATTGAATGGTGTAATTGTGCTAGACGAGCTATCGTACAACCTCCCTCTGTACATGCAGGCCTGCAGGTCGTACCAGGGACTCCCGGGCCAGTCACTAGTGTGGAGGAGGCACTACAGTTCTGTGAACAGCACGGCGTTCCCGTCATCTTCAAGGCTGCCTATGGAGGTGGAGGCAAAGGCATGCGGAAAGTCACTGATATCAAGGTATGTTATTAAAAATGACATTAATATATCATAGTTTCTATACTCACTGAAAAAAGTTCCTGATAAGAAAGCTGATAATTGTATTGTTACAGGACATTCCTGAGTCATTCGAGCGAGCTACTTCAGAAGCGCAGACTGCCTTTGGTAATGGTGCCCTGTTCCTTGAGAAGTTCATCGAAAGACCAAGGCACATTGAAGTACAAATTCTTGGTGAGCAAGTACTTTTCAATCAAGCAGTATTCGAACGTCCACATGAATGTATTAATGGAGATGACTGAACATATTTCTGTGTTTTCTTGCTTCAGGTGATAAGTTTGGTAACGTTGTACACCTGTATGAGCGAGACTGTTCAGTCCAGCGTCGTCACCAGAAAGTCATTGAGGTCGCGCCAGCACCAAACTTGTCATCGGAGATCCGAGACGCTATGACACGAGATGCAGTCAAACTCGCCAAACATGTCGGCTACGAGAACGCCGGTACCGTGGAGTTCCTGCTGGACGAGACGGGTAAATACTACTTCATCGAAGTCAACGCACGACTCCAGGTCGAACACACAGTCACTGAGGAAATCACTGGGTGAGTTTCCAGTCATCAGTAAGATGTGCGTAGTTCCTGTAAATTCTCTAATTTAGGGAAACTGTTTATGGGTACATGACTATACAAAAAATTCCATGAGTCAAGGTGACAATTATCAATGTGAGCTAGAGAAGAGATATAACATTGATTCCAGAAACTGACAGAAGAATTTATTATGAATTTGCCACATGATCAGGGCAAGCAAAGGTTTGTCAAATATTGGTCTATTTATTTACACGACCCAGTGTATCCCTAGTGTCTGCAACAGCACATTAGAAAATGTAAACCAGCTTGCAAATTTCTACCTGTCCTGAAGCAAGTCTTGGATATTCTTATAGCTATGGATGTGCTGAAGTATAGTCATGACCTTGATATCCTTCCAATATCTTAGGAGGATATCCAACAGATATGAATATTGTGGGTGTAGAGCATGAATCAGATTGTGCAAATTGCAATCTAAATAGATCTGTTACAGCAGGGGCAATACTTTGCACGTGTTCAGTTCACTTGGTATTGAAATTCACACTTACTTGTTCCAAACTTGGGTGAGGTTGGAGACTAAGAATGAAATGTGATGCCTCCAACAGAATAGCAATCAATGTCAACCTCTGTACATAGTCACCCAGACATCAGTGAAGAACATTTCTCTCCCTCCAGTATTGATCTGGTCCACTCTCAAATCAAGATCACGGAGGGCAAATCTTTGCATGAGCTGGACCTGGGACAGCACAACATATTCCCCAATGGCTGCGCGATTCAGTGCCGCATGACCACAGAGGACCCTGCTAAAAACTTCCAGCCCGACACTGGGAGGATTGAGGTGTTCCGCAGTGGAGAGGGGATGGGTATTCGCTTGGACAGTGCCTCAGCATTTGCAGGAGCTGTGATTTCACCATACTACGACTCACTCCTTGTCAAGGTCATAGCTCATGCTAAGAACCACCAGAAAGCCTGTGCTAAGATGGAACGCTCTCTGCAGGAGTTCCGCATTCGTGGCGTCAAGGTCAGTCAAAGTCATCAACAGAAGTTTCTCCCTTCTGTGCTCAGAGAGATATCATATAAAATATATACTATCTGAGATGTGTCACACTGAAGGCTCCTTTGATATTTAGGCCATTTCTTGTTTCCCAGACTAACGTTCCATTCCTGATGAACGTGCTCAACCACCAGAAGTTCCTGGCGGGTGTCGTGGACACATACTTCATTGACGAGAATCCACAGCTGTTCAAGTTCTACCCATCACAGAACCGGGCGCAAAAGCTGCTGCACTACCTGGGCAACGTGCTGGTCAACGGGCCATCCACACCCCTTGCCACAGACATCACTCCCGCCAAAATCGTACCCGCTGCACCTCAGATACCCTACAGTAAGTGCCATGGGTTCTGTGTCAGGTTTCACCAAATGTTTGGAGTAGTGACATATCTCTCGCTGTATTTATGTGAGAGTTACCCTGAGACATTGAGTGCACTGCTCAAACTTACGATCACATCAAGAAGTTTGAACTGACCATTGGAGACAAAACTGCTAGAGATTACTTTCTGCAAGGTCTGTCCTGGTTTTTGACTGACCTGGATCTTTAGTGATCAAACTCAGGGCTAAAAAATTGGCCATGGATTCTGTGTAGGTAGTGATATGCCAATAATCTTGTAAGCTTTTTGTCTTACAGGTCTCAGGGCTGTCTTTGCCCTAGATCTAAAGATTTTGTTGAGTCAGCTTGTTATAAATTAGTCTTACACCAAAATTCAACTTTAGACCTGGGTGTCCAGTTGGTATCAGTATTTGCTAACTTTATGCCCATGCTAATGGTGAATGATTTTTCAGTAGCTGGATCCATCCAGTCTCCCACCACCTCAACCGCAACCAACCTCAATAACGCCTCCACACCACAACCGCTCTGTACCAAACATCTTTCAGCCCCGGAACACCCCCGCGGCTGGCGTGATGTGCTCAAAGAGAAAGGACCGGAGGGATTCGCCAGGGCCGTCCGCGACCACGAGGGCCTGCTCCTGATGGACACAACCTACCGAGATGCACACCAGTCACTGCTGGCCACTAGAGTGAGGACATACGATCTCAGAAAAATCTCGCCTTTCGTCACTCAGAACTTCAGCCCACTGTTTGCTTTGGAGAACTGGGGAGGTGAGACGAATGATTATTGTTCCCTGGTGTCTTTCTAGAATGATATGGCCTTATTTTATTGTTGAGAGTTCTCTCACCTCATCTTTACGTAGAATGAAGACAAATTATCGCATATATTTTCATACATATGTTAAATATATAAGTTGTTTGTGCTTGTATAAAATTATTGCCTTGTGTGTCTTGTATGTGGAGTATGTGTGACATGAAATGTTACCATTCTACAGGCGCGACATTTGATGTAGCGATGCGTTTCTTGCATGAGGATCCATGGGAGCGACTTGTGGAGCTGCGGGAGATGATACCAAACATCCCCTTCCAGATGCTGCTGCGTGGCGCTAACGGTGTCGGCTACACCAGCTACCCCGATAACGTCATTTACAAGTAACTTCCTTCAGCATGTGTCACTGTACCAATGTTTGCTATTTGGCTTAGATGAGCCACTCAGCTGCAGAGATATAACACTGGTACATAAGGTTTCATTGTTCATTCTTGTATGGAAACCTTTTTATTGCTATTGTGTGTAGCATCTGGTATTAGTGTGTATAAGACACTGGAATATACAAACTGTTACAAGGTACACCTACCTAACCCGGTCATGCCATTCTGTATCAGGTTCTGTGAGGAAGCGGTGTCTGCAGGCATGGACGTGTTCCGAGTGTTTGACAGCTTGAACTACTTGCCTAACATGTTGCTGGGGATGGACGCCGTCGGCAACGCAGGCGGAGTCATAGAGGCCGCGATCTCGTACTCGGGCGATGTCTCCAACCCAGACAAGACCAAGTACAATCTGCAGTACTACATGGACCTGGCTGATGAACTGGTCCGCGCTGGTACACACATACTCAGCATCAAGGTAAGTCCTCAGTCGGCACAATCAACATAAACATGACGTCTTTCTTTAACGAATGGTACAAACATTTCCATATATGCCAATATGATGCTCCTACACTGACCAGGACATGGCTGGCCTGCTGAAGCCAGCAGCTGCTACGATGTTGATAGGAGCCCTGCGGGACAAGTACCCAGACCTGCCTATCCACATACACACACACGACACGGCGGGGGCAGGCGTGGCGGCCATGCTCGCAGCGGCAAACGCGGGTGCAGATATCGTCGACGTCGCTGTGGACTCCATGTCGGGAATGACTTCTCAGCCGAGTATGGGAGCCATCGTGGCGTCCACAGACCACACGGAGTTGGCGACAGGTCAGCATGTAGTCACCAAACAGCTGGACACTTCATAGTAACACCTAATAGGGGCTGTCACTTTCAGTCATAGAAATTTCCCCTTTGTGAAGTTTTGTCAGCAACACTGTGTCCTGTCTTTCATGAATCAAGCAAGTTTCTGATCGAGTGATATTGTTATTTGTCACAGGGATAGATCTGCCTAAAGTGAACCAGTACTCAGCCTATTGGGAGCAGGCTCGGCAGCTGTATGGACCCTTTGAGTGCACGGTCACTATGAAAAGTGGAAACTCAGACATCTACGAGAATGAAATTCCAGGTAGTCTTAGGACAAATGAGGGGAAAAACAATAATATTGCATTGAATTTAACCATTCTCCCACAATAGACAATTCCAACACTTGCACTCACACTTGACTCAAACGCTAACTTTTGCAGGCGGCCAGTACACAAACCTACAGTTCCAGGCATTCAGCCTCGGCCTTGCCAGCCAGTTTGAACAAGTCAAAAAAATGTACCGTGAGGCAAACCTACTCCTTGGAGACATCATCAAGGCAAGTTTACAAGTCCAACAGTGGGTTTGCATTCAATATCCAGATATCTAAACATGTAGCAGTGAGGTATCAATCACAAAGATGACCTCTGTATGTAATAACCTGCTATGAACCATTTGTTCCCAGGTGACGCCGTCGTCGAAGGTGGTGGGAGACCTGGCACAGTTCATGGTGCAGAACGGTCTGACGCGGGAGATGGTGGAGGAGAGGGCAGAGGAGCTCTCCTTCCCGCAGTCAGTTGTCCAGTACATGCAGGGACAGATCGGAGTCCCCCCGGGCGGCTTCCCAGAGCCCCTCAGAACCAAGGTCAGAACCATGGCAACTGTACAGCTGTCTAAAAGATGAAGAGTATCTACAAGTATTTCAGAGGTGTTAGAAACCACATGAGCAGCAGTACCCAGGTTAAATACTTTGTATTGTGGTAGTTGTGGTTTACATGTTGAAGACAACTTGCCAAATTTGACAGATTCTGCGAGGTGCTCCGCCGGTGGAGGGTCGACCTGGAGCCAGTATGGAGCCTCTTGACCTCCGGTCGCTCAAACAGGAGCTTGTGGAGAAACACGGTGACCACATCAAGGACCGAGACGTGATGAGTGCTGCCCTCTACCCCCAGGTGTTTGATGAGTACCAGGAGTTCCGTAAGACATACGGACCCGTCGACAAGCTAGACACCAGGACCTTCCTCGTGGGACCAGACATTGCACAAGAACTTGACGTAAGTTCTCTAGTGTAGAATAGTAATGACAGTTTTGGAATTAGACTGCCACCATTGGAACAGAACCAACCCATTAGAATTTTCAATACGCAAATTTCATTCAAGGCTGCATTGCTGAAGGTTTGAGTTATATCATGTTAACTAGATTTTTATCCTGTATTGATAGGTTCAGATCGAACGAGGGAAGACGTTACACATCAAAACGCTCGCGACAGGGGACCTGACAAAGCTGGGGGAACGAGAAGTCTTCTTCGAACTCAACGGACACATGCGATCTGTCTTTGTCAAAGATACTGAAGCTCAGAAGGTAGAAGTTAAGGCTGCCTTCTGGTTCATTCACATTTCTGGGCTCACTCTAGCTGTGTAGCGTTTTCCCAATCAAAGGCTCAAAATGCTAAAGAGAAATAGCTTGTTTTCGCACAATTTGTGAAAGTGTAATTAGCATTGTCATATAGAATTATACTTTTTCATAATAATCAATGGTCTGACTCTTGCATCTCTTTCAATCATCATAATAATTGGAGTACTTTCGTCAATTTTTGTATATACATGCAAGAATTATTGCTGAAAGAAATTGTAAAATGCTAAAAAAAAATTGAAGTCTTAAGCAATTTTTGCTAGCAAAATTTGTCACTGGAGTGAGCCCAGCATTCTGTACATTACAGAAATTTTTATGCTTCCATGTGAGGTAAATGTGCCAAAATTGATTCATGATGATTGGTTTCTGACCCACAAATGCAGGAGATCCACATACACCCGAAGGCACTGAAGGGAGTCAAGGGTTCAGTAGGAGCGCCGATGCCGGGCGAGGTCCTGGCTATCAAGGTCAAGGTCGGGGACACTGTGGAAAAAGGCGACACTCTGGCAATTCTCAGCGCCATGAAGATGGAGATGGTCGTGCAGTCCCCCGTGTCTGGGACCGTGGAGAGCATTGCTGCCGAGCCCGGCCTCAAACTCGAGGGCAACGACCTCCTCATGGACATCAACTGAGCCTGATCGTTTCTCAGGATCTCCTTGTCATTGTAGCTATTGATCATGTGCAAATCGTGAATGATATTACAGAGCCATTTCGATGAGTGGGATGGGCTAGGACTCATCTGTACTTGGCGTGAGTGTGATTGGTATCTGATGGTCAGAAACTGTGTTAGGTTTCTGAATGTTCAGGATTGATTCCCTTATGATCATCCGCAATAACCGAATCTGCCAAAACGTTTGCGGAGACGTTTGTTCCCATGCAAACTTGCCATGCCATTTGCATTCCTGAAGCTGCCAGACAAGAGTCAAGACATACTTGTCTGACTTTGACATATACAGTATGTTTGACTCGATGGACCTGAGGCAGTGGAGTTAATATTATATCACTGCCTGATGCCAAATTATCACACTTGTACATGTAACACTACATTACAGAATGGATACAATTGATGTTTTGCTCTCATTTATTGTTGACCTTGTACATTTAACAAATTATGATGACAATGGTGATATGTTATGGACCTAAGGCTATACAGTGGAACTCAGAACTGAATGTATATATTTTGGTGTTGATGCCAGTAAAGTTGGGCTTACGCAATACATATGTACATGTACATGCGAGTGGGATATTCTCTAGTTTATGCTCCTAACACTGTGTAATATCTTTTGCATCTGCCTTGTAAATAAACTACATTGGGCTCGGTATGGCTTTATACCAGTATTTATAGACTGCATGGTTATTCAAATATTCCACTATATGCTGCTTCATCTCTAACTTGCTGTTGAAATGTTCAGTTGATGAATAGAGTCATACTGTATAAGTCCAATGTTACAGTATTGTACCGAGTAGCTTGGTGCTTAGCTAATGGTGACATTAACACAAATAAAAACATTTTGTCATATTGTAGTGTATTGGGTGTATATATTATGTATTTAGAAGTGCAGAACCAGTATCCTTTGTTGTAAAAATTTGTTGTTTTTGTTTGAGCATTGTGCAATTAGAACCGTGTTGCATAGTTGTATACTGCGATGTCGACGCATCGTTATATGGAACAGAATTGAGAAGAATGTTGATGTTATGAATTCTGTACTACAAACTGGGAGCTTCTGTGGAGTACAAATGTCTATGTTAGAGGGCAGTGATGTTGTGTTCGTTGTGTATTGTAATATTGGTACCTATATGTGTATACGAATAATGTGTAAATTGGTCTTAGGACATGTTTGTAATGCATAATGTTGTCAGAATAATTGTTCGTTATTGCGATGTAAAAAAACATATAGCATAGCAAATTGGAAACATCTGATGTACTCTTCAAGTGTTCAAAGCCTCAAACTTAACATGACTATGAATTATGCTATTGCATCCATACACTGGCTTTGAGCAGGGGACATGTATCGTGTAGCGTCTGAAGTGTAGAACTTCGTAACTGAACGTTGTGGGACAGTTAGAAATGGAAAACCCAATTGCCTGGATTATCAGAGGGTGTTATGCAACTACACATAGACATGAT
Source organism: Terebella lapidaria (assembly GCA_949152475.1). Classification (NCBI taxonomy): domain Eukaryota; kingdom Metazoa; phylum Annelida; class Polychaeta; order Terebellida; family Terebellidae; genus Terebella; species Terebella lapidaria. The sequence goes on along the minus strand of OX424561.1, from coordinate 42,324,545 downwards.
CACATATCAGTAACGAGTACTAATGGTAGGTCTACATTGTGCAGTTTTCCAACATATTGTTTGTTGCTTCTGTGAGATGTGGAATAAACAATATACTGCGTTTGATTATTATCATTGAATCAATTGTAATTCCAGTCAGATATTCTACTCATGTGATATCAACCAGAACTGATATCTACTCATGTGATATCAACCAGCACTGGTATCTGCTTGTGATATCAACCAGCACTGATATCTACTCATGTGATATCAACCAGCACTGTTATCTACTCATGTGATATCAACCAGCACTTATATCTACTCATGTGATATCAACCAGCACTGATATCTGCTCATGTGATATCAACCAGCACTGATATCTGCTCATGTGATATCAACCAGCACTGGTATCTACTCATGTGATATCAACCAGCACTTATATCTACTCATGTGATATCAACCAGCACTGATATCTGCTCGTGATATCAACCAGCACTGATATCTACTCATGTGATATCAACCAGCACTGATATCTACTCATGTGATATCAACCAGCACTGATATCTACTCATGTGATATCAACCAGCACTGGTATCTACTCATGTGATATCAACCAGCACTGGTATCTACATATTCTTAGTGTGCTATGCTAGCATAGATCATGCACATTGTCAGAAATAAACCAACGAGCCCTAGAATAAGATAGGTCAATGGAGAAATTAAGGAAGCGTATTGCTATCAAGTGTGTAAAAATTTGTATCTCGTATGTTTGACTTATTAACTCGTACATACGACTTATTAACTCGTATGTACGACTTATCAAGTCATACGTGCGACTTGTCAAAGTCATATGTACGACTTATTAACTGGTACATACGACTTTTTAACTCGTACGTACAACTTATTAACTCGTACGTACGAGTTAGTAAGTCGTATTTATGAGATACTAAGTCATACGTACGAGTTAATAAGTCGTACATATGAGATATAAGTCATACGTATGAGATACATCTTTTTACACACTTGATAACAATACGTTTCACTACGGAAGCGTATTGCTATCAAGTGCGTAAAATTTCTTATCTCGTACGTATGAGTTATGTGATATCAACCAGTATGAGTTATACGTATGAGTTATATCTTATATCTATGCATACGACTTATTAAGTCCTATGTACGACTTAATAATTCGTACGCATGACTTAGTATCTCATAAGTATGACTCACTAACTCGTACATATGAGTTAATAAGTCATATGTACGGGTTGATAAGTCATACGTACGAGTTAGTAAGTCGTATGTATGAGTTACTAAGTCATACGTACGAGATACTAAGTCGTACGTTCGGGTTAACAAGTCGTACGTACGAGTTACTAAGTCGTAGGTACGAGTTATTAAGTCATATGTACGAGTTATTAAGTCATACGTACGAGATATAAGTCGTACATACGAGATAACATTTTTTACACCCTTGATAGCAATACGCTTCCGTAAGAAATGCATAGGGCTGAGTATTAATATTTGCAATGAACAAATGAGATTGATGCGGTGTATGGATTCATTGCCTTGCCAGCAGGCTATAGATTAAAGGTCTGGTAGGCTAAAATAACAAGCCAAATGCCCACCACTATTATAGAACAATCCATGTCCCCTGGAGGGCATAGCAACTCGGGAGAGACAACTTGAGATTTTTAGGACCAATCTCAAGGTTACCAAGAGTTCCCATGATGATCACGACTTTCTTTTACAATCCTTTCGTCTGTAGAACAATTTACAAATTTAAGGACATAACTAGACGTCAAGGCCTAAAGATGCCTTGGAGGCATTTCGGTGTGATGAATAATTTATAATACTAGATATCGACGAAAATGAAAAATGTCGACAAATTTCGGGTCAAGGTCAAAGTTCATCCATAATACCCGCTAGACATGTTTGTCTAGGGCGACGAGTCCGAAAATACCATCCGTTTCGCTCTACGACGCACCGTTTCCGAGATATCGACGAAAACAAAAACTGCCGACTCGGCAAAAAAATTTCGGGTCAAGGTCAAAGTTAATCCATAATACCCCTTAGACATGTTTGTCTAGGGCGACGAGTCCGAAAGTAACGTCCGTTTCGCTCTACGACGCACCGTTTCCGAGATATCGACGAAAACGAAAAATGCCGACTCGGCAAAAAAATTTCGGGTCAAGGTCAAAGTTCATCAATAATTCCCCTTAGACATGTTTGTCTAGTGCGACGAGTCCGAAAATAACGTCCGTTTCGCTCTACGACGCACCGTTTCCGAGATAACGACGAAAACGAAAAATGCCGACTCGGCAAAAAAATTTCGGGTCAAGGTCAAAGTTCATCAATAATTCCCCTTAGACATGTTTGTCTAGTGCGACGAGTCCGAAAATAACGTCCGTTTCGCTCTACGACGCACCGTTTCCGAGATATCGACGAAAAAGAAAAATGCCGACTCGGCAAAAAAATTTCGGGTCAAGGTCAAAGTTCATCCATAATACCCCTTAGACATGTTTGTCTAGTGCGACGAGTCCGAAAATAACGTCCGTTTCGCTCTACGACGCACCGTTTCCGAGATAACGACGAAAACGAAAAATGCCGACTCGGCAAAAAAATTTCGGGTCAAGGTCAAAGTTCATCAATAATACCCCTTAGACATGTTTGTCTAGTGCGACGAGTCCGAAAATAACGTCCGTTTCGCTCTACGACGCACCGTTTCCGAGATATCGACGAAAAAGAAAAATGCCGACTCGGCAAAAAAATTTCGGGTCAAGGTCAAAGTTCATCCATAATTCCCCGTAGACATGTTTGTCTAGTGCGACGAGTCCGAAAATAACGTCCGTTTCGCTCTACGACGCACCGTTTCCGAGATATCGACGAAAACGAAAAATGCCGACTCGGCAAAAAAATTTCGGGTCAAGGTCAAAGTTCATCAATAATTCCCCGTAGACATGTTTGTCTAGTGCGACGAGTCCGAAAATAACGTCCATTTCGCTCTACGACGCACCGTTTCCGAGATATCGACGAAAACGAAAAATGCCGACTCGGCAAAAAAATTTCGGGTCAAGGTCAAAGTTCATCCATAATACCCCTTAGGTTTGTCTAGTGCGACGAGTCCGAAAATAACGTCCGTTTCGCTCTACGACGCACCGTTTCCGAGATATCGACGAAAACGAAAAATGCCGACTCGGCAAAAAAATTTCGGGTCAAGGTCAAAGTTCATCCATAATACCCCTTAGACATGTTTGTCTAGGGCGACGAGTCCGAAAATAACGTCCGTTTCGCTCTACGACGCACCGTTTCCGAGATATGCAGGATGAATCAAGGATGACTCAGCAAAAAATTATTTCGACCTCTAGGTCAAAGGTCGTTTGAGGTATCGATCCCAAAATCAATAGGGTTCTTCCCTGGTGATATATAAACCTCCGTGCAAAATTCTGCAACTATTGCCTGAATATTTTTTGAGTTATCGTCCGGAAACCAAGTTCCTCGATTTCATCCTCACGGACCTCACGGACCTCGGAGCCGGATCAAAAAAAAAAGTACACCCTAGAGATGTTTGTCTAGGGCGACGAGTCCGAAAATAACGTCCGTTTCGCTCTACGACGCACGGTTTCCGAGATATGCAGGAAGCCTCAAGGATGAATCAGCAAAAAATTATTTTGACCTCTAGGTCAAAGGTCGTTTGACGGATCGATCCCAAAATCAATAGGTTTCTTCCCTGGTGGCATATGAACCTCCATGCAGAGTTCTGCAACTTTTGCATAAATATTTTTCCAGTTATCGTCCGGAAACCAAGTCTTAAAATTAGCCTTGATTTCATCCTCACGGACCTCACGGACCTCCGATCCGGCTCAAAAAGAATAGGGTTCTTCCTCATATCATTTCTGACTTGCGGTGAAAATTTGACAAGGATCCGTCAAGGCAATCTAAAGTTATCGTCCGGAAACCAAAAGTGGCGGAAGAAGAAAAAAAAATAAAAAAAATAAAAAAAAATAAAAAAATTCTGCTAAAACCATAAAGGCATTTCTGCCGAAATGCCTTAATTATGTGACCTTGAGATTAACCACTCAAAAGTACCTGAGGTTAAACACAAACAAAATATCCACCATACAGTATTTCAATTTGTATATGCTCCTACATGTCGCATCTACGAACAAAGAGTTTTATCTACAAACATTTTGGACTAAACATTACCGTGAGACTTAACACTTATCATGCTTATAATCATTTCAGGTCAAGGATGTACCACAGAAATCCACTGTAAAACTTCCTATGCACTCATACGGTGGCTGACTTTAACATATACTGTATAGATAGGCTATTCAAGATATTGCAGTTGATGAATTAAGTAAATATATAAAGAAATGAAAATATTCACAAATAAATATTATAGTCTCATCATTTATTTTTGTGAATTTGCTAGGCAAAATACTGTAATAATACTAATTTTGGCAAACGATTTATTTGGCGGTAGGGGAAAAACCGCCAAATTAAATCGTCCACCACCACCAAATTAACTAGATATATGTTAAGAAATATAAGTGGTTTTGAAACCGCCAAATTAAATCTCCGCCAAAAAAACGAGTGGCTCACAACCGAAAAATTTAATAGCCGGCAAAATTAGTTTTTTAGGGTAAGTAAATTTACGGCAAGTGTATATAATTTTTCTGCTGTCTTTTCACGTCATTATTCACAAAAATGCACGAAGTACACGAAAATCAGAAGAAAAAAATTGCCCAGCATCAGGAAAAATAGTAAATGTGCTGTGTAACAATGATTTGTAGCCTATTTTCCACACATGAAATGAATGAAAACAGAGCATTGTATTGAATGTTTTAAATTCAGTATCATCAAAAATTTGATACGCAATAGATGCATTCGACTTTTCATGCCAAAACATCTACCACGCTAAATTGAATAATGTAATAATGTATGTCCACGCATTACTAAATTACGCATTACGAGGGGTCATAAGCCACGGAGTTTCACGAACGTGGTTTTAGGTTGCCATGACACGCGCGAATGAGCGGTCTTAAACCTCAGCGACCAATTTACACATTTTACGTCAGACATTTAGCACTCAAGGTCATCATTAGTTGTTCCACATACTCATAATGCGGACATCAACTCTATCTACAAGCACTTCGTCTGCAAAAGCAAAGTATTTTTTTACCCAAAAATGCTTGTTTTGACCTTTCAAAATCATTGAAGGTCAAATTCAAGGTCACCACACAAATTGCCATATATGACTTCCTATTTGAAAGTGCCAATATCTAGCTCAATCTTCAAGCGTTCTATGAGTGGGAGCAGCTCCCATTATAAAGAATAAAAGGGCCAAACATTTTCTAAGTCCAAAATTTTTTTCGAAGGGTGAACAAAATTTTTTGCCTAGAAATGGTCCAAAATGGATAGTAATGCGAGTTGGGGCGAAAAAAAAACTCGTACCGACTCGTAAGAAATCAAAGTGGGCGCCAGTTTATGAGAACGTGTCATCGAATTGATAAAAAAATTCAATGGAATACTTTCCACCTTATTTGAAAACCAGATAAGATTACCCAAGAGTGTTTATTATAAGTGCAGTATCATAAGACAAAGTATGGACATGATTACATGCCGTCAGTCTATCAAAGTGCTCCCTTGAGATACCTACACGTCAATCTAGATGTATCTGAATGGAAATGATCCACTAAACACACAAAATACATGTACACATTGCATCCAGTGCACAGTGCCCGATATCCCCTGAAAACAGCAGACACTATGAGTAATTAAATAGTACATTTATTGTCACATTATATTACAAAACAGCCAACACTGTACACCATTACAACACACTGCATCCTGAAGAACCTCAAAATTTCAGATAAAGTTACTATTGTCATACTTACCATGGCTCAGGCTGACGGCAGCAGGACGCTTAACCATGTTTATATCTTGCACTAGTATTGGAAACATGCATGATATGAGGAATATTGGAAACAGAAGAACGCACTGCAAACTCACTTGCATCTATACTTGCATGAGTCTGGAAGAAATATATTCCCATCTTTGATGTCATATTTATATTTATCTGTAGATCATATCAAACAATGGTACTAGTAGTGGAGCAAACATGCAGTATCTCTTTAATTTTACGGCTACCCCGGTAAATCTGTGAAATATTAGCTATACCTATGTTGTATACTTGTTCATGAAATATGTAGGTAAGAAAATGGGACCTGCCACTTCCATACTATGTACAGCACCAAACATCCTCATCAACAAACTAAAGACAGAGCTGCCACTCTTTTGGTAAAATACAAGTACACATGTACCGCTGGCTGAGAGCAAGATCATGTTCAGTTACTTCACAAGTCAGTACAGTTACAAATATTGGAATTTGTTTGTACAACTACACCACATGCAAAACACTGCAACATACTAGTAATGTGCAACATTCATGTCTGAACAATATTCTCAATATACTGAACCTAGTTTTTGACAGTTCACCATTTCAGAATTTCACATGAACACGATGTATTATATATTTTATTTGTTGATTTTGTTCAGAATTTTGCAACGTGTTATTACAGTTCATTCGAACTTAGAGCCCTGACAGTGACAATCTACAACCAGAAAATGTCAGAATCAGTGACATATTTACATATATTATATATACATGTGAGTTCTCCAGCTGTCCATAAATTGTTAACACACATCAGATCCTGAGATGTGGCTTATACTTGTACATGAACTTATCAAGCATTTCCCAAAAGCTCTGCAGCACAGCTCGATCCAGATGCCTGCGATTCCTATCCAGATTCAACACATGAACGTCCCACTTTTTGACGTTGCCGTCCAGCGGCATCTCCTTCCATTTCATATGGAATCCTTTCATGCGGCTGAAGATGTCGACGGGGTTGGACTGTGGCCAGCCCTTGAACTGCCAGGCGGGCCCCTGGACAAAGACGGCCACCACACGGTCCCAGTCATCTGTGGAGAGCTTCAGCGGGTTGTCGATGACGCGGTATGGCACGGTGGAACTGCCAGTCTTCTGGCGCTGTAGCAGCACCTCGTTGTCTCTGCGGGTGCCCTGCGCCTTCTTCTGCTCAGTGGACATGAACCTGAGATCCTGAAGGATGTCCTTAGCATTGTACATCGTGATCAGTGAGGTTGTGGCTGCTGGGATGATGATGATGGGCGTGCGTGACCCTTTTTTCTGGTTGGGTGTGGGTCGTGCCTGGGAGATGGGGCGAGCCACAGTGGGTACAGGCGCAGCAGCTGGGGTCGGCTTAGCAATCTCTGTCTTCTTAGCACTGACATCTTCTGTCACTGACTTGAGTGTCATACCACGGAAAGTCTTGTTGGTGTCAATTTTGAAATCCTCTGTGTCCTGTTTGCCCTTGAACTTCTCCTGGTCGTATCTGCTGTAAGCTACAGGCTGCACCTGTTTGCTCGCAGAAGGAGTGTGAGAGGTGGCCTCTTTGTCCTGTCTGCGATGACTGCCCTCCTCTCTCGCCTTCAGTGACTGCAGAATACCAAAAATGTTCTTGGCAAACTGTTTACCGGAGCTCTGCAGAATGGTTGTTCTGGTCCTCCACTGCCGCTCACGACTGACGATATCTCGTGTCACATCTACCTCAGCATCTATCAGACTGCGCTGCTCCAACATCCCTGACCCAACGTCATCTTCCTTGATCGTCTTACGTTTGAGAGCTCGACGCTTGGCTCGGAGTGCGGCAATCTTGTCCACAGTCAGAGCATCAGATATGGAGGACTTGCTGATCTGGTTCGGGATGAAAGCAGTCTCCTGCTGTGCGTCCAGCATCTTGATGATTCGTTCCCGCTGCTTGGCTTCAATATCGATCCTCTGCATCTTGGTGGCTGGGTCCTCGTCGGGCTCCTCTGTGGGCCGTTTGAGCTGTGTGGGTCGCTGCACAGAGATCTCCAGCGGAGCGCTTTTGTCAATGCTGGCTGACGTCTGACTCTCGCCTTTCAGGTACATCAGCAGATCCTTCCTGTCGGGTCGTGACACGACGGGAACGCTGGCTGCACCCGCTTGCTTCACGTACAGTGCATGGGCAAGATTGACATTCTTCAGCAGGAAAAGAATACACTCCAAAGTGTAGTAATCCTTCGGAATACCGTCTTTTCCTGTGCCCCATTTCAGGTAGTTTGTTCTGGCAGTTTTGGGCCATGCGAAATCACCGAATATCACCTGATCATCTCGCTCGATAATGTCTTTTTTCTCAGTGTGGTACTGTCGTACCAAACTCAGAACATCCGCCATTCTTGTTTCGTGGTTTTAATCTTCAATGACCAGTGATCTGCAAAAATCAAATGAAAGTTTATTGGTGACCTTCATTTTCAATAGAGATTTGTCAGGCAAGTGAAGGATATCATTGTTTATCATTGTATCATCACAATACATTTTACAACTTAAGCACCAGTTGAACACATTGGCAATCCTGCCATGTAATATTGATTCAAGTGGAATCCTCATGGGCAATCTGAGTTACAGTTATTAATTGCTATCATATTATCTATTGGTTATCTATTAGTCTCTAATGCTATCATGCTATCTATTAGTTGCTATCATAGCATATTCAATCTGAAACATACAGCTTTGATAGGCTTAAAAACTGTAGTATATGTGCTGATCAATCTACTCAAAATTTTGAATCTGAGATTTCCGCAGACCCCGAAGAAAAAATACAGTGAATACACCGTCACGGCACGGCTTGTCCTATTCAACGCGATGTGTCTTTCCCTTTAAAGTCATCAGTTCCCTGACTTTGAACAAACCCCAACAGAGTACCGGTAGTTGGTGTAATTACAATTCATGAAAGCTATGTTTTCACTGTTGTTTTAGCATCACAGTTTTGAAAATATTGGGCTCAAGGCATTGGACAGTACAATATGGCCGGTTGGAACCCAGAAATATGGCCAGTTTTCAGAATGTACTCAGAATAACTTCTTGTGGATATTTCAATATATTTTGGGTTAATTCGGTATTTTGGTATATTTCGGTACATGTATTTTATCAAAAAAAAGTTTATATCCAAGTTTCATTATCTATTGATCGATAACTTGCAATATATATTGAATATCCTTCAATACAGGTTAAATGCATATATTTTATACAAACATATTTCGTTCAAGGTAATGTTCACAACTCCAGACCGATACTTCCAGGGAGAAGATTCGGCTGTTTACAAGCCCTCCATCCTAAATTCGCCACATCCCAAAATTCACCAACTCAATATTCATGATATTATTAAATCAGAATTCAGAAGCCTATTTTGTGGAAAACAAATTGATGGTACAAAGACTGGATATGAGAGTCTCGACTTTGATAGAACTGGCTGGTTTCATTTACACATTACATGGCCTAAAAACGACGTTGGCAATTTTAGAAATGCGGTGAATTCAGGATGGCTGGCTCATCGCCCTGAGCGTCACTCAAGTTGGTACAAAGTTAACTCCAAACTTACTGTCACCGGTTGCTCTATCAAGTCAGTTTGAAAGCATCCTGCTATTCTCCATGCATAGACCAGTTTATAGCGTTAACAATCCTAGGCATGATAGATCAACAGGATACTAGTTTTATAGGATTTATTGCACAATATGGGTTTTTTTGTCCAACGGCTAAGTCTTTGGGAAGCCCGACGCGGAGCGGAAGGCTTCTTGAAGACTTGGCCCAAGGGCGTGAAACCCTATGTTATATTTTGAATGAACCGAGTATAAAAATATTAGATTCAGTTACATGTACCTATAATCTCTTCATTAGCAGCAGTTTAGCAGTCGAGGAAGCGAGTTATATACAAGAAATTTCCACAATCTCAGACCAGGTGTAATTTTGCTTTTCCCACCGGCCATTTTCGTCTGTCAGCTGTCATTCGCTAGGGGTCTCTGAGGTTTGGTGCACAAATATACAACTCGACAAAAGTCAGTTTCGATCTTCTGAACGATACCGAATCAGCCAAAATTTGGTTTACCACAACTATTTCAGAAGTTGGGGTGATATAAAATCTTCCAGAGGGGTTGCGTGACTGTCAATTGAAACTATCGGCATTTGGGAGGATGGGAGTTATGTACTACATTCCAAATTTTTGACCAACAGTATACGCACAGCAATTTCCTGTTTCAGTTTCAGAATTACTTGTCAGCATTGAAGAAAAAAATACTACTGTAAAAACTTCGAAAGTAAAAAATATTTCGCCCCCTTTTGGATTTTTTTTTTAGCATTTGTGTGCAAATTATCAGTTGGGAAGAATCCCATTTGGTGGCATATGTGCCCAAACGGGATATATGCCTGAGGGCTGGATCCCATGTAGCTGGATCCAGATGCTTGGGAACGGAGGGGGTGGGATTTTATCGAAATAGTTAATAAGAAAGGCCTGATATACTTTTTGGAGAGTTTGGTGTCTTTTCCATCTTCACAGCCCATTTAGGGAAATGAATCAATTGCTTTATATCCACTGAATGAATGAATACCCAGCCCCCCTGAGTCCCTCACTGAGTATGACCACAAAACTGCCACCAATCTCTCAGGTATATCCCATTTCGGTATAGGAAGTATACCCATTTGGTGGCATATATCCCATTTGGGCATATATGCCACCAAATGGGATTCTTCCCAACTGATCATAGGAAATTCTGACCAAAAAAATGTAGACGATGAAATCTTTATTCACTCACTTTGTGTATATTATTCATGACACAATAGATTTATAACAGTTTTCGATTTACGGCAGTACCTTACTGCCTGGCTCTCTGTCCCAGAGCCATTTCTGGCAATCTCTACAGTTGGTATTTTTACTTGGATACGACTCAAATCACAACACCCGAATACTAGAGTTACGGAATGTGTACTTGCGCCGACTTGCGCTGACCCTAGCATGATAAAATTCAGTACATTAGATCTAATACGTGAGTTCAGAAATGTTTTCAGGTCAGGTCAGTGGAATTGGGTCGGGGTCAAGCGGTATAAACATAGCCAAACCATGCTGTCACGGTGCCATTGTCGAGTCACTGTCACCAACACATTACTCGATTTCGCCTGTACAATACTAACCTCTTTGTGTACTTCGAGTTCACCGCGTCACTCACATTTGAGCATGGTGTGTACGAATGTTGTTTATACCATTTGACCTGACCTAGAAACATTTCCGAACTGGCTTATACACAATGAACTGATGAATGACTGATGCCAGTGATGGCTGGTGTGGGCGATAATATGATAAGTTCAAACAACGATGCACGATTTCTTTCTCTATCAGCAATTTTCACCTATACATTGACAGGTAATATATAAACTTATTTCGCCAATAAAGGAAAGAACCCGAAATGAAGCAAAAATTTCGAACTCACCCAAATATATTGCAGGCCTACCGTAGATTTCAACACACCGACGCAAATTTCCCCTCTCGCGTTCACACGTAACAATCAATTAGGTCACAAATTTGTCATAACGGGCACGTGTGGACCTTGGGGTGTGGACGTGTGTTGAACCCACAAATGTGAAAACGCCCACATATGTAAAAAAAAACAAATTTTATAAATCATCCACAAATGTGAAAAAAAACAAAATCACTCACAAGTGTGAAATCGTTTTTTTTTAGGTTACCGTACCTTTGGTCCCATAACCAGATAACCTATTGGCATGGCGTTGCGTCCGTCGTCGCCGTCGGCCAGCAGGATCTGCCGTCGTCCGTCTACATTTTTATCTTTAAAGTTTACAATCGAATCTTTCCAAAATTTTGCACAAACATGCCTAAAAATATTTCGAGAACGAGGTATTTTTTAGTTTTTTTATTTTCGCAATTCTTTCAAAATGGCGGCAATTTTTTTTTTTACAAAAAACGACAAATTTTTGAGTTTGGCGGTCGTTGTCTCAAAAACTGTGAAATCAGACTTGAGATTTTTGTTTCAAAAGATTCCTCTCCTATACTCTTGTGACGTGTATAAGTTTCGTTGCCATTGAATCGCCGGTCCGCGTGTGGCACCCATTTTGATTTTTTTGACCTATGTAGGTCCCTGGCACTTTCCCATGTTAAATTCTCCTATGTTTTATAATGGGAAACATTTTTCCTGATATCTCACTTAATATTGAGATTAGAGATTAGGAATCAATTGTGGACTTATAGGAAATGATATCTGCCGAATATTCTTGTGACCTTGAAATTGACCTTTGACCTAACTTTCAAGGTCACAGCACGAAATGGCTAATATCTCGCTTATTATTGACTTTACAGCTTAGGAATCAATTGTGGACATATAAGAAATGATACATGCTGCATATTGTCATGACCTTGAATTTGACCTTTGACCTCATTTTCAAGGTCAGAGCACAAAATGGCTAATATCTCGCTTATTATCGACTTTACAGCTTAGGAATCAATTGTGCACATATAGCAAATGATAAATGCCTAATTAATATTGTCATGACCTTGAATTTGACCTTTGACCTCATTTTCAAGGTCAGAGCACGAAATGGCTAATATCTCGCTTATTATTGACTTTACAGCTTAGGAATCAATTGTGGACACATAGGAAATGATATGCTGAATATTCTGGTGATCTTGAGTTTGACCTTCGACATCATTTTCAAGGTCAGATAACAAAATGGTTAATATCTCACCTATTATCGACTTTACAGCTTAGGAATCCATAGTGAACATATAGCAAATGATATATGTTGAATATTCTGGTGACCTTGAATTTGACCTTTGGCCTCATTTTCAAGGTTAGAGAACAAAATGAGTAATATCTCGCTCATTATTTACTTTACAGCTTAGGAATCCATAACGAACATTTAGAGAATGATATATGATGAATATTTTGGTGACCTTGAATTTGACCTTGAACGCATTTTCAAAGTCAGAGAAGAAAAAAATTAATATCTCGCTTATTATCGACTTTACAGCTTAGGAATCAATTGCGAACATGTTGGAAATGATATATGCTGAATATTCTCCTGACATTGAACTTGACCTTTGACTTCATTTTCAAGGTCAGATCACAAAATGGCTAATATCTCACTTATTTTGGACTTAGGAATCTTAGGAATCAATTGTGGAGATGCTAGAAATGATATGGGCTGAATATTGTCATGACTTTGAATTGACCAATGAGCCTATTTTCAGGTCGTGGGACAAAAGGGTAATATCTAAAACATACGTTGTCCGGTATCCGTTCTTAAACCTTGGGCTAATTTTTCTTCATTTACCCACAATTGTGAAAACCTCCACCCACAAATGTAAAAAGAAACTCCACCCACAAATTATAATGTGAAAAAAAATTCAACCACAAAGTGTGAAAAAACGGGTTTCGTCAATTGTCCACAAAAGTTGAAATCTAGAACATAAGATTCAAATGAGAAATGGCATTTAATGTACCTATGCCTTTAGTAGGCATAATGTAAATATGTACATATGTATATTAAGGCATAATGTACCTATATAGATGCCTTTAGTAGGCCTACCTATGCCTGAATATCGCTGGTAATGAAGGTATTTTTCATTTTCGCCGCCATCTCCATCATCGTCTACATGTTTAAGGCCAGAATTTCCTATAATTAGCACACGAATACAAAGAAAAATCTAAGAGGGAGCGAAATATTTTTTACCTCATTTTGCTCCTTTTTTGTTTTTCTAAAATAGCGGCCATTTTCAAATTTGACCATCATTTTTCTCAAATTCCGATCAGTAACTTTTTCTAAATTAGCACTTGTAAGCATGACCTTTCAAGTCATCTGTCAGAAATCCCACTTTTTGGCTTTTCGCTCGGAATCTATTAAGTTATTTTCGCCTTTATTTCGCATATGGACAACACTTCAGACTTTTTATTTTTTTTTTTTTTATAAAATCATTTATTTTCACACATGTGGATGGTACACGCCGGGTATTCCCGAGCACGAGGCACTCTCCACATCTTTTTCACTGGGGACAGGGTGATAATACATACTTATACATACATGTTATAATTCAATGAGTACTAGAGAAATTACATGAATCTTTTTGTTTGTACAATATACTGGTGTACAGACATCATGATATCATTATTGGTAATAACGGTACTTGTAGGATGGCCGTGCATTATGATCGAAAATAGTTGTTTCCTGGTTAGCTCTGGATTTGATAAATATGTTTTTATTTTTTCAATCATAGCATCCCTGGCCATTAGATAAGCAGGGCAATCAAGGAAATAATGGATTGGATCTTCAGTACGATGTTCGCATTTGGGACAAATGGCATTTTCGACAAAATTATAACTGAATCGTTGGGAGTTAAGGGCACTCAGCCCCATACGTATTCGGCTGAGATTTACTTCGCCGTGTCCGTAGCCATGTGACCGTACCTTGGTTCGTTTTGCAGGAAAGATCGATTGCTTAGTTTTCTTTTTAAAATGAAGTAGAGTAGGAAGGTTTCGAATATTGGGGGCCGTTATATTCCATAACCGAATTGATGATGGGAAAAATGAGCGGGCATACATTAACGATCTCGCAAAGGGAACGCGCAAGTGGTCATTGTTCCTCAAGACATATCTATGATTCCGAGGAACCTCGTCAATGATTATATACAAATATTGTGGTACTTGCCTGTTAACGATTTTATAAAACAGAGATAGTTTGTAGTATTTTCTCCTCTCGCTGAGGAGCGGCCATCCAACCTCATCCATCAGAGCGCGATGACTCGTGTGTCTGTATGCTCCAGTACATAATATAGCGGCATTTCTTTGAGATTTTTCCAAAAGGTTAGACAAAAAGTTCGTGCAGTTGTCGTACAGAAGACACCCATATTCAAGAACTGGTCTGATAAAAGATATATACATTTTTTCTTTGCAGTCACGAGGCAGTGTCCGTGAACATTGCATCAATAAATTCATCATCGGTGCCGCCTTGTGGATACGAGAACGGATATGAGCATCCCACGACATATTGTGGGTAAGTATTACACCAAGGTGGTTATGCTCCTGTACACGGTTTATACTCTTTCCACAAAATATTATAGGTCTATATCTAATCTCGTTGCGTTTCCTTGAGATAACGATATATTCAGACTTAGGCGCACTAAATTTTACTGCCCATTGCTTAGCCCAAAATTCGATTTTGAGTAAGTCATCGTTCAATTCATATATACTCTGAACTGGATCGCGAATTATTTTCATCAATGAGCAATCATCAGCATATAAATACATATCAGTGCCAATGTCTTGTACAATATCATTCACAAAAATTAGAAAAAGTAAGGGCCCCAAGATTGAACCCTGGGGCACACCTGCTTTTATAGCCAACCATTCAGAGTGTTGTCCGTTGATTAGCACTCGCTGCTTACGTTCCAATAAATAACTTTCCAACCAGTTCAATAGATTGCCGTGTATTCCAAAGCTGCGCAACTTGTGTAACAAACCGACGTGCCAGACTCTGTCAAACGCCTTTGGAATATCGAGATATACCATACAAATATCTGAACCATTGTCCAGTGCTTGGTATATTTTATGTGTAATAAGGACAAGCTGATTTATAGCAGAGTCCGACGGTTTGAAACCTGAATTTCTCCAAGTTAGCAAATCGTGTTGTTTACAAAATTTATATATATGTACAAATACGATTTTTTCTAAAACTTTACCAACAACTGGCAGTAAAGAAATTGGTCGATAATTTGATTTCATATGTCGATCGCCTTTTTTAAAGATGGGTGTAACATTAGCTTGTGTCCATAGTGTGGGAACTCTGCCAGATGACAGTGACTCATTGTACATTTCCGCAAGCGGGTGACAAATAGTTTCTGCCGTCTGTTTCAACAATCTCGCGCTGATCCCGTCGGGTCCATTCGACTTATTTATGTTCAAAGTTTTCAGTATCTTATAAACACTTTCGGGTTCCACATTAATATCAGACAATCGATTCTCTGTCATGAGATATAAGGGTGGTAAAGCGGTGGGAAGTTCGTCTAATACACCCTGAGATGCAAAAAACGTATTTAGTACATTAGCCTTTTCCACAGCTGTACAGTATGTGGCGTCATTATCAGTTAGTGACGGAACTCCCCCGTTAACCTTCATACCTGTAAGTGATTTCATCAGTTTCCAGTATTCTCTTCCCGTTGTACAGTCGCTCGCAAGTTTGTCGCGCATTCTTTCATTATAGAGTTTTTTTGCATGTTGTCTCGTTTTTTTCGCCTCACGCCGCTTAACTTTGAAAATTTCGTAGTGTTCGTGGTTTCGCGTTCTTTGGTAGCGTTTATGGGCACGATTGCGAATTCTATCTGCATGTTTGCATGCATTCGTTATATATGGTTTATCACGTGGGCGAACAGTGATTGTTTTGTTTGGGATGCATGTTTCTGCAGTTGAGAGCATGATGTCTCTGAAGCGGATTGATGCATCTTCTATATTGAAACCAATGAGATTATTGCACTCGATAAATTTCGCTTTTAACAGTTCCATAAGAAGTTCATAATCGGCCGATTTGTAATGCCATATCCGGCGTTTGTATGACTTGTCATTGTTGTAACAATATGACAATTCGCAAGCTATCGTACAGTGATCAAGATTCGCGAGAGGTGGCAATACCTCGACGTTTTGGATAAAACCAGGGGAGTCTGTGATTAACAGATCTAAGATGTTTGCACAATTTTCTGTGTATCGTGTAGGCTCGTCAATTAGCTGGTATAAATGACATGACTCGACCATGTCGTAAAGTTTGCAACCAACTTCACTGCGCTCGTGTTTGGACTTCCAGGTAATGCACCGGTCATTAAAATCGCCCAGAATTATCAAGCTGTCGGGATGTTCAGATAGTGATTGCATGACTGAGGACTGAAAGTCTTCGATGAAATTATCAACATCAGCGACGGATTGTTCGTGATTCAAAGGAGCTCGATAGTAAGTGGCACAAATAACTTTTTTGGAGCCAACAGATATTTCGCACCATAGGCTCTCTGTATTATCCTGATGAAGATCAGGGCGTTCTTTGAATGACAAACAATCATCAATAAACATGAGAACGCCACCACCATGTCGATTTCGATCGTTACGGATGGTGCTGTAACCTTCGATTTGCAACATATCATTGCTAATACTATTATCGAGCCATGACTCACTTATAGCAATGATGTCAAAACACTGGTCATGAACGAGACTAGATTTGATCTCGTCGAATTTCAAGTGACATTTCGTAACGGGATCTTCCGCAAGCAAACTACGAGCGTTTGTATGGCATATTTTAAGCTTTTTAGTTGCAGGAGGCCCTGGATTCGGTTCAATATCACCTGCAACTATCAACAGAATTGAAATATACAATGCAATAAAATGAGATAATAAAATATATAGTGATCCACATATGTCGTAAGTTTTTTTGCAATTAAACTTCAATAATAAACCAGCACATGCGTTACACCAATTACCAATAGACGCTCGGTATTGCTGAAGTGAGATCATTCGAAAATAAATACAGACTTCTGTCTGATTTTCCAGTACAGTTATTATGAACAATTGAAATGTAATCGTGAAACAGAATGTGTAAAATGAACACGTATGGTTGAGAAAAAAAAAAAAAAAAAACAATGCAAAATTAAAAAAACCCTGCCCCCAAAACCTTGAGCAACCAATCAACATGAAATACTATCTACAATTGGCTAGATTTAGTTACAGTGGATGCGTGGATCCGCACGGGCAACCACAGTCATACTTTTGGTTGAAAAAGGAAGATCAGTATCTTTCTATGAAGCAATTAGTTAGATGAACTGTTCAATCAAGCACTTAAATAGTCTTAGCTAGGACTTAGCTCCATCTTGTCTTGTCGTCGGTGTTGTGAGTATCCAGGAATTCGGATCGCAGCGACATCAGCATATTTCCAAGCTTGTTTTGGCCTGTCCAGTTGCGTCTATCGTGAAGATTCTTGTCATCGAGTGAAATACCACAGCCCCATGTTTTGTCGAACGGATTTGCCTCCGCGAGTATGTCACTACCAGTTTCCAGAAGCACGGTCTTGAGAAAGCTGTTCTGAGAAAATTTTGCTCGGAGTCCCAGGTACATAGCATCTGAGGCGACATCGCTCTCGCTCCATTCCTTGTCGGTCCCACTGATACTTCTACCAATTTTTTTACGTCTCTGGGTTCTAGAGCAGAAAGTATGGAGGTCGCAGCTTTGGTATCATTGTAGTGAAGAGCTTTTCTGTAGTAGAAGTATTGTTCGTTACACGAGAACTCATGATCGTCCAGGAGGAAGCGGCATGGATAGAAGTTTGACATTGGCGAAGCTAGTCCAAAGAAGGCAGAGATTACGTCTATCGGCAGTTGACTCAGATCCTCTGTGTCGTACAATTTGTCACCAACAATCAACTTGTGCTTTTATTGCTGCAAGACAGAAAGCCTAGATCACTTAGAACGCCCGACCGAATATTAATTAGGCCCAAAATGGCCTGAAACACACAAATTGTTCCTGAGATGTAAAGCTTTAGGAGATACAGCTTGGATGTAAATTATGACATTAGAGGTAATCATATGTGGCAGATCTTTTGGTGACCTCGAACTTGACCTCACATGACATCGAGTGGTGTTCTCAAGGTCCCAATATCTCAATGGACCTCTATTTATGTAACGACAGCAACCAGGCAGAGTTTAGGTTTATATCACGAGCATATAGGAGATCATATATATGGCTCTTTTGTTTTTCTTGAAGCTGACCTCAGGTGACCTTGAGTGGTAAATTTAAAGTTCACATTTGACATGAAATGAGCAAACTGGACTCTGCAGACAAGAAGCTGGTAGATAGAGCTTAAAAAAGTTTTATGTATGAATATATATCTTAAGTACACAGGTGCATTAAGGCATAATGTACCTATAGATGCCTTTAGTAGGCCTACCTATGCCTGAATATCGCTGCTAATGAAGGTATTTTTCATTTTCGCTGCCATCTCAATCATCGTCTACATTTTTGTGACCAGAATTTTCCTCTAATTTGCACACAAATGCTAAAAAATTCCAAGAGGGGGCGAAATATTTTTTTACTTAATTTTGCTTCTTTTTTTCTAAAATAGCGGCCATTTTCAAATTTGACCACCATTTTTCTCAAATTCCGATCAGCAACTTTTTCTAATTTAGCACTCGTAAACGTGACCTTTCAAGCCATCTGTCAGAAAATTCCACTTTTTGGCTTTTCGCTCGAAATCTATTCAGTTATTTTCGCCTTAATTTCTCATATGGAATACACTTCAGACCTTTTACTGCTGCAAGACAGAAAGCCTAGATCACTTCGAACGCCCGACCGAATATTAATTAGGCCCAAAATGGCCTGAAACACACGAATTGTTCCTGAGATATAAAGCTTTAGGAGATACAGCTTGGATGTGAATTATGACCTTAGAGGTAATCATAAGTGGCAGATCTTTTGGTGACCTCGAACTTGACCTCACATGACCTCGAGTGGTGTTCTCAAGGTCCCATCCAAACTGAATTAAATATCTCAATGGCCTCTATTTATGTAACGACTACATGCAGGCAGAGTTTAGGTTTATATCACAAGCATATAGGAGATCATATATATGACTTTTTTGGTTTTCTTGAAGCTGACCTCAGATGACCTTGAGTGGTAAATTTAAAGTTCATCTCTGACATGAAATGAGCAAACTGGACTCTGCAGACAAGAAGCTGGTAGATAGAGCTTAAAAAAGTTTTATGTATGAATATATATCTTAAGTACACAGGTGCATTAAGGCATAATGAACCTATAGATGCCTTTAGTAGGTCTACTTATGCCTAAATATCGCTGCAAATGAAGGTATTTTTTCATTTCCGCCACCATCTCCATCATCGTCTACATTTTTATGGCCAGAATTTCTTATAATTTGCACACAAATGCTTGAAAAAAATCCAAGAGGGGGCGAAATATTTTTTACTTTATTTTGCTTCTTTTTTTCTCAAATTGCGACCATTTTCAAAGTTGACCATCATTTTTCTCAAATTCTGATCAGTAACTTTTTTTCTAATTTAGCACTTGTAAGTGCAACCCTTATTTCGTCAACGGGCCGATCACAGTTCGTTCGTTGTGGGTTGTTAGTTGTAAATGGCCGATTTGCCTGGAAAACATGTAGTGTATGTATACATGTTGTGCGATGCAGCAACTCGGGTCGCATTTCAAACAAATGGCTATTTATTAACAATATGGATAAAATCATAAATCAATAACAAGATACCTAACAAGATTAAATTAGTTGTTTAGTAAAAACTCTACATTTCCAATCATGGACAAATAAATAAATCAATCAAAGTTACGTGCTCCATGAATGGCTGGACAATTTTACATACATGATAGTCATATATAAAACCTGATATATAACCCTTTCCTAACCAATTTAGACTGCCCACGTACCTGGAAAACATGTAGTGTATGTATACATGTTGTGCGATGCAGCAACTCGGGTCGCATTTCAAACAAATGGCGCCGATTGCTATGCGCGACCCCTTAAATATTTGTTGACGGGACGCAGTCTCGCTTTAGTTGAATATTAATTATTACGCATAATTAATCGAGGCAAGGTACGGAAACTGTAAAGGGTCAACTGTCAAGTCCGGTCACATAAGCATGACCTTTCGAGCCATCTGTCAGAAAATTCCACTTTTTGGCTTTTCGCTCGGAATCTATTCAGTTATTTTCGCCCTAATTTCCCATATGGACAACACTTCAGACTTTTTACTGCTGCAAGACAGAAAGCCTAGATCGCTTCGAAAACCCCGACCGAATTTTAATTAGGCCCAAAATGGCCTGAAACACACAAATTGTTCCCGAGATGTAAAGCTTTAGGAGATACAGCTTGGATGTAAATTATGACCTTAGAGGTAATCATAAGTGGCAGATCTTTTGGTGACCTCGAACTTGACCTCACATGACCTCGAGTGGTGTTCTCAAGGTCCCATCCAAACTGAATTAAATATCTCAATGGCCTCTATTTATGTAACGACTACATGCAGGCAGAGTTTAGGTTTATATCACAAGCATATAGGAGATCATATATATGACTTTTTTGGTTTTCTTGAAGCTGACCTCAGATGACCTTGAGTGGTAAATTTAAAGTTCATCTCTGACATGAAATGAGCAAACTGGACTCTGCAGACAAGAAGCTGGTAGATAGAGCTTAAAAAAGTTTTATGTATGAATATATATCTTAAGTACACAGGTGCATTAAGGCATAATGTACCTATAGATGCCTTTAGTAGGCCTACCTATGCCTAAATATCGCTGCAAATGAAGGTATTTTTCATTTCCGCCACCATCTCTATCATCGTCTACATTTTTATGGCCAGAATTTCTTATAATTTGCACACAAATGCTTAAGAAATCCAAGAGGGGGCGAAATATTTTTTACTTTATTTTGCTTCTTTCTTCTAAAATAGCAGCCATTTTCAAATTTGATCACCATTTTTCTCAAATTCCGATCAGTAACTTTTTCTAATTTAGCACTTGTAAGCATGACTTTCAAGCCATCTGTCAGAAAATTCCACTTTTTGGCTTTTCGCTCGAAATTCATCCAGTTATTTTCGCCCTAATTTCTCTTATGGAGAACAATTCAGACTTTTTACTGCTGCAAGACAGAAAGCCTAGATCACTTCGAACGCCCGACCTAATATTAATTAGGCCCAAAATGGCCTGAAACACACAAATTGTTCCCGAAATGTAAAGCTTTAGGAGATACAGCTTGGATGTAAATTATGACCTTAGAGGTAATTATATGTGGCAGATTTTTTGGTGACCTCGAACTTGACCTCACATGACCTCGAGTGGTGTTCTCAAGGTCCCACCCAAACTGAATTAAATATCTCAATGGACCTCTATTTATGTAACGACAGCAACCAGGCAGAGTTTAGGTTTATATCACGAGTATATGGGAGATCATAAATATGGCTCTTTTGGTTTTCTCGAAGCTGACCTCAGGTGACCTGGAGTGGTAAATTTAAAGTTCACATCTGACATGAAATGAGCAAACTGGACTCTGCAGACAAGAAGCTGGTAGATAGAGCTTAATAAAGTATTATGTATGCATATATATTTTAAGTACATAGGTACATTAAGGCATCAAGTACCTATAGATGCCTTTAATAGTCCTACCTATGCCTAAATATCGCTGCAAATGAAGGTATTTTTAATTTTCGCCGCCATCTCCGTCATCGTCTACATTTTTATGGCCAGAAGTTCTTATACTTTGCACACAAATTCTAAAAACAATCTGAGAGGGGGCGAAATATTTTTTACTTTATTTTGCTTCTTTTTTCTGAAATTGAGGCCATTTTCAAATTTGATCATCATTTTTCTCAAATTCCGGTCAGTAATTTTTTTTAAATTACCACTTATAAGCATGACCTTTCAAGCCATCTGTCAGAAAATTCCACGTTTTGGAGCCGGCATGGAGTATTTCGGCTGCACGGGCGGACGAGACAGGCCTGGTGGCGCTTGCAGGGGTTTCGCTGCGGAACCCCGCATACCAGGTCCTGCCGGAGCCATTGCGAAAGAGGCTGGTAGAACCGTCGCGCCGAGGTGAGCCACGGAACCGAACATGTCTACCATATCGCGGGTGCGCTGGGCGCCGGCCGTACGCTCTCCCCATATCCTAACTAGGATAGGGTAGATAGCCAGCTCCAAAGCAGCATCTGCCCGCTGAAGAACAGACTGGTCCACGGCGGACGACGCAAGGTCATCAACGCCCTGGAGCAGGTGAGTCCCAGCAGCCTCGGCTTCGTCGAGACGACGCCGTAGCTGCTGATTCTCAGCCTCCAGTTGCTCCATCCGTGCGGTCACCTCGGGGGAGATGGAGGTCCTTTCGGACTGTTCGGCGTGGGCGGCGGCTTGCCCTTGGGCGAAAGCACGCTGTTCACAGTCGGCCGACAAAGTCTGGAAGCTCTCAAGGCTCCGCCGGGTACCTTCCATGAGGCCCTGGTCATGTGCAAGGTGGCACGCGACCTGAGAGGCCTCCGCACGGTACCGGCTAAGCCGTTCCAGAGAGCGGTCCATCTTCGCAACGAGGTACTCCGCGGTCTTAGTGAGCCTGCCACACTGGGGGTGGTCCCAGGGGTACTCTTCTCTCGCGCTGGTCAGCGCGGTTACACCTGCGGATCCCAAGTTACCAATGGCACGAGGGACCGGCAGGCTTGCCAATGCTGGATCCGACGGTATCCGATCCAAACCATCACGGCGATGGCCGACCGCCTGGCCTACAGACTCGCGGAGAGTCGCGTAGGCACTGGCAGCCTCAGATCCGAACTGTCGGAGCACATCTTCTGCCGGATTGAGGGTGTCCATGTTGAGGGAGGCTAAACTTTGCCATCCCGCGGACGTTCCCAGCAATCGGAACAGAAGACACGGACGTGGACCTCAAGAGAGGTGCCTCACGTCCGGAACCACTTGCGGTGGAAGGAGTTTCACGTGGGGTCTTAGGTTTGACCACCGACGTGGAACTCGAGGAGGCGGTGGTGTTGGACACCACACGTCCCTCTGACGGACCCGCGGGTACCGTCACTTCCAGCAAGTCCGGGTAGTCCTCCTGCGTCAAGGCGCCCGGAGACTGCAGGGGCGGCGTCCGAACCGGAGCGATTCTGGCGGACGAGCCTTTCCCCTGAGTCTTTGACTGGGGCTGACGCTTGGGGGACGCCACGCGTGTCTTTGCCGCGATCTGCGGCATCTCCGACACGCTCATGGTAACCCGGTGCCGTTCTTCCATTACCTGAGTAGCTGGCGGTTGACGGACAGCCTCTGCTGCTGTCCGGGCAGATTCCGCCGCCTGGTACTCCGCTTAGGTCTTGTCCATCGATGCCGTAAGGCGAGCTGTGTAGCTCAAGCCCGCGGACACGACGCCAGACTCTTTCCATGCATCGTCCATGACGCGTTGTGCGAAGCGCCACGGACTGTAATGGAAGATACAGTGTCTCGCCGTCCCTGACGTAGTCATGGACGTCGCCACCCGAGGTGGAATGTATCCAAAATTGAATACAGGCCCAACTTCCTCCTCGCCGGTGTGCAGTCCCTCACTGTAGTGAGCACCGGCGCGGTGGCTGTTCAAGGCCTCTTAACTGGGGAAGTATCTCTCCTCAGGGCTACGGGAGTAGCACCGTCGACAGACAAACAACTTCACCCAGGGGTAATGGTACCCCGCAATGTGCTGGCTCAAATGGTCATAGGAAGGGTACCCACGATCCCGGTTGAGCGCACGGTGCGGGTCCTTATACCTGTTCAGGGACTCCGGGCAGAGAGGGCAAAACACACCTCTCTCCGTCGCGGGTGGTAGCCCGGCGCGCTCCTCGTCCGTCAGTGGACGAGGCCTTGTGAAATGCGCGTCAGCCGCCATACCCGCCTCCGACGAACGTCGGTTGTAGGCGTCCCTGCCATACCTCGCAAGAAAAGTGTGCCCTTGACGCACACCAGGGAGCTCGGGGCCCATACCAACCCGCAGCCTCTGGATAGAAGGCTGCTCCGAGGACGACCGTTTCTGTTTGGACGTCCGTGAACGACCGCTCGACCTGGGTTGTCGAGGCTCACTCTCCGCGTGCTGCTGAGCAGCGGCTCACTGCTCGTCGCAGTAAGCCCGTCACTCCGCGTCCAGTGCGGCGTCGGACCGGAGGTCTCCCTTCTGTGGCAAGGGCCGCCCTTTATCCACCGGACTACAACTGGTCTCTGCCGCTCCGGACGGCTTAGATTGTCCAAAGGTTTTGTCGGAAGAGGTTCCTTTTGGTGCCCCGGAGGGCGCCTTCTTACGGGAACCTCCCGGACCCCGGTCGCACTTTGCGGAGGTACCGTCCGCGCCGCCTCCCGAAGGATTTGGCACATTGGCACCTCCGGACTTGGCGGAGGACCCTGACTTGCGCGCCAGCGGCTTAGGTCCTCCGGACTTAGGTCCGGACTGGGGCGGGGCACCACCGGACTTGCGTTTCCGGTGGTTCCGCTTTCTCTTCTTCTTCGGCGGAGGATCGGCAGGGTCCTTTCCCTCGGGATCGGACTCGGGTTGCCCACGATTAGAGGCCTCCATTTTCTGTTGGGCCTCCCACTGATTCCGGGCAACTTCTTTAGCTCGGGCCTGCGTACGCTTGGAGACGGGCGTAACAAACCCATCATCCTTCTTCGCGGTGTCTTCCGAGCCGGCTCCCTGCTCCAAGGCCGGAACTTGGGACGCAGCTTGCTCAGCCGCATCAACCTGTTCGGCCCAGATCGCAGGTGTGCCCTGATCCTGCGGACCAGGCTCCGGAGGTGCGGACACCGAGGAGTTCCCGCCGGAACCGGTGTCCGGACGAGTACTCTCATCCGGCTCAAGAGAATCAATCATCTCCACGGACGGATGCAACTCGATATCCAAACCACCGGGCCCCGCATCGCTGTAGTCCATCTCCGACTCCTCACGTAGGAGCAGGGACGGATCAACGAGCTTCTCGGCTTCAATAGCAGCCAAGTTGCTCTCTACAATGCGGTCCACAGTGACCACACTCTCGGCCTCAGTGCCGGAGTCGGATTCCTCAGAACCCGTGTACGAGCCTCGGGTGTCGGTCGTGCGACCGTCATCCTCAGACTCACTTCGTCCCGAGTACGTGTCACCGCGCTCAAGAGACTCATCCCCGCACTGGATCTCGCGATCACGGTCCGGAGGCACCTTCCATCCTGTGCTTTCCCCATCACTTCCCTCAGACATGACAAATTCAAGCGCTCTAAGCGTAAACACTGGGAGTCAGATCCGCAGGTCTGTCTCCACCAGTGCCGAGTGCTCGAATGACCAGTGTACACAAAGTTCACAGATTAAGTAGGCATCACGTGGTAGCAGCTATTCTACACGCGCGGCAGTGCAGCGCGTCGCCGTGGAAACGTCTATTTATAGCATCAATCTATATGGACTGACAAACGAATAACGTTTTGTAACAATGGGCTTACGCATATACATGCATCTCCCCCCGGTGTCTCCTATCACTCCATGTATACGGGTGGCAAAAAGTACTGGCCATCCCGGGGGATCCCGCAATTAAAACAAAGTAATTAAAATCAGTCATTAGCTTATGCTATCGCACTGGCGGTGAATGACGTGAAGTTAATCACAACAGCAGGATAGAGATTGTATACAATGTATCAGAAGTCGATCTACTTGTGGTTGGAACGAGTATGTCCAACTTACAACAATGTAATCTACACCGTTCGAACCAGCGATGAAAACAAATCCATCACCGTTCGCCTGCTTTTTCATAGATCACGGCACAACAAGCTTCCGATACACAAAACACAATCTCTTAAACCCCTCTTAAGCACCAGGAAAAAGATATATCACTAAACTTATCTCAATGCACGATTGAATAAATAAGAATAGCGTTTCCACGGCATGCACGCATACTTGTTGCTTATATAATCCACTCAAGAAATTATAACATGAGATGGAAAATAAACAAAATCACTCCCCATAGCCGCTGTTACACTTACAAGGCGATCGGACATGCCCAGGGCAGCCGGACGGACAGTTGGGCGCCCTATGAGCGTTTGCAACGCGCCCACTAGCAACCCAAACGTCCAGCCCGACCGCGGAGCGGTGTCCGGTCAAACCCAGAGCCAAAGCAAACGACTACCGGAGCGAGGAACCAATAGATTAGACGCGGGGCCGGCATGGGCCTTAACCTCAATGGTTAGGG
Organism: Terebella lapidaria; assembly: GCA_949152475.1. Taxonomy (NCBI): domain Eukaryota; kingdom Metazoa; phylum Annelida; class Polychaeta; order Terebellida; family Terebellidae; genus Terebella; species Terebella lapidaria. The sequence continues at coordinate 42,297,927 of OX424561.1, read as the reverse complement.
GGCGAACCCTTCATGCCGGCGCCCAATCTAGAGGATCCCAAACATGGTGAAATCAATAGCCGGCGGTCGTCCGGAGCTGCCCGCGAACGGAGTCCAGGCCGGACGATTACCATAGAAGGCATATTGACTTTATCCAATGATATGAATCCGGATTAAAAGCCACAAAGTATGCTACGCATGTAAAATACGACCCCCTTCTCGGAAAGAGGCTGGGGCTTCGGTCATTCCGGCCAGACCGCGTATTATAAAGTACGATCCGGACGAAAATGAGCGTCCCCCACTGCCACGGCTGGTCCGCACACGCCGGCTTAACAGCCGGTCCATTATAAAATAATGGTAAGCGGTTTCCTGCCGTTAGAATCCTTAAACTACTATAACAATGTACAGTAGTGGCTCGCGGGGGATAACACACCGAAATGCGTTATCTTAAAGCGTCCAGAGTGCCGAACGAGTCCTGCGGACGAACCGAGACATCAGTCCTCACATCCGGATACTAACCCCGCGTCCAGAGCCAGTTCCCCAAATCCGTGGGAAAGCGCTTCTCCCGCAGCGGACGTAAATCCCAACCTCAGTCTGGCCATATAAGAGGCTGTTCCGGGACCAGGGGCGTCCGGCAGATCCACAAAAGTCGTCCGGCCAGCGTAGCCGCTGTGTTAACTACGCCGGACAGCAGTCGAACTGATGCGGATAGGGTTGCCGCACATCCCTAGCGCTGGAAACTATGGGAGGGCGGATGCGGAGCGGCGGTGTTACGACGCAAAGATATCCGCAGACCTCAACTCCGGAATGACCCAAAATCCATCCCTGGTGTGACAGATGGATACCGCATACGCATCCGCATGGGCGGAACGTTAGTCCCACCCATATCGGGACGGCGCACGAGGTTTCCGGCGTGGCCGCCTGTCATCCGCAGGTGGTGGAGGGAGCGGGGGTACCTGCGGATCGCCAAGATATGGTGGTTCTACATCCGGAACGTCATCTGACGGGTCAGAGAGGTCCGGGAGACCCACCATCCGGCGCACACGCTCGTCCGGAGTCCGCGGATGCTGACCGGACGGATCCCCTAAGGGAGCGTCATCCGGTTCCACATCTTGAACCTGCGGATCCATGACAAGCGGGCCCTCGTACTACTTCAGGTTGTCTATGTGAACCACCGGAACCCTATCCGGATCGGAGTCCCTCCGGATCCGGCAGTCCACGTCCGTAACCTGCTTCAGTACCGTAAACGGGCCTATCCACGGCTTAGCAAACTTGTTGCCTTGCTTCAGCGGTGGATAATAATAGCGCACCTTGTCTCCTACCGCAAACGCGGGCCTAGCCTTGGCATGGGCATCATAGGCACGCTTCTGCCGGATAGCAGACTTGTCCAGGCACGCTCGCGCGAAATCATGGGCGTTCGCCAGGGCAGGGCGAACCCACTCGACGTAAGCCGGACCGCAATGGGGTACCGTACCGGTCTCTGTCGCAGTTGGATACATGATATCCACGGGCAGATTGAGTTCTCGGCCGTGCGGAGTAACTCCGGTCGAAGAGTGGACCGACGACCTGTATGCCATTAAGACATACGGGAGGTGGTCATCCCAATCATTCGCACGATCGTTCACAAAAGCCGCCAGCATGTTCAGGACAGACCGGTTAAAGCGTTCAACCTGTCCGTCCGACTGGGGCCTGTACGGGGTGGTACGCACCTTGGTACTCCTTAGCATCTGTGCTAGGTTCCGGAACAGGTTGCTTTCAAATTGCGTGCCCTGATCCAAATGTACCTGCTTAGGTACACCATGGTACACCACCCACCTATTCACCAGCAACCGAGCTACCTCGTCCGCAGTCTGGCGGCGCAGTGGGTATGCGTCGGTATATTTGGGGTGGTACGCACCTTGGTACTCCCTAGCATCTGTGCTAGGTTCCGGAACAGGTTGCTTTCAAATTGCGTGCCCTGATCCGAATGTACCTGCTTAGGTACACCATGGTACACCACCCACCTATTCACCAGCAACCGAGCTACCTCGTCCGCAGTCTGGCGGTGCAGTGGGTATGCGTCAGTATATTTGGTAAAATAGTGGGATATCACCAGAATTTCCCGGAAACCACGTGGGGTGACCTGATGGGTATCCAGTATATCTAGCGCTATCCAGTCGAACGGGGCACCAGTCTTAACCGTGGTTAAGGGGTGGCATCCAGGAGCCGGAACTCCTTTACGAGATTGACACCGAGGGCAGGCTGCGCACCATCGTTGCACGTCCAACCTGCTACCAGGCCAGTGAAAGCGCTGTTGTAGCCTATGGACGGTCCTCCGGATTCCCAAGTGACCGGTCACCCGGAGGTCATGCAACTGATGGAGCACTTCTTTCCGCAGCTCCGCCGGAAGCACCAACTGCCAAACCGGTGGCAGTGGTCTCGGTGGCTCATAGCGCCGGTATAAAAGGCCATCCTTCAAGGAGAGTCTTTCCCACTGGGAGATAAGAGACTGGGTCTCCTCCCGGTAGGTCTTCCGCTCATCCTTCGAAGGTTTCTGGCCGGCCTCAAGGGCTGTGATTACCGGTGCCAGAGCACTGTCAGCTCTCTGCTTCGCAATCAACTGTGCCGGAGAGTAGCCACCCAAGTAGGCAGGCTCCTCCGGATCCGGCACATCTGACTGCGCAGCAGCGGCCATCACCCCTGGGGGTAAGGACCGCTCATACTCAGACTCGTCCGAATACACGGAGGGTACCCACGAGGATTACACCGCCGGACTCGAGGAGGACTCGCTGGAGCTGGACCGCACCTCCGGTTCAAATGCGGGACGCCCTCGCCGTTGCCGGCGGGTCAGCGCGCGGAGGTGAGCCCTGGATGCTCCGGCCGCCGTGTTGTTATAGGGGGCGGCAGCCTGCGGTCTTCCCGGAAGGTCCAATTCCGAGTCTGAGGAGGAATCCACGTCATGCGGGGATGGAGCCATCCCGGCACAGTTAGGATTTTTGCACTTATGACAACGGGACAGGCCATCCGCATTGCCGTGCAACTCACTGACACGATGCTCAATCTTCATGTCATACTCCTGGAGTTTGACGAGCCACCGTGCCACCAAGCCATCGGCTTCACTATAGTTGAGGAGCCATCTCAGTGAACTGTGGTCAGTCCGCAAGCGGAAATGGCGTCCCAACAAGTAATGCCGGAACCGCTTGGTCATCGTTACCACCGCGAGCAGCTCACGGTGAGTGGTACAGTAGTTCATTTGAGAGCGATTCAAAGCCACACTCGCATAAGCTACTACCCGCTCTTGCCCGTCCACGACCTGCGAGAGGACACCGCCGAGTGCAAAGTTACTCGCGTCAGTGTCCAGGATGAACTCGCAATCCGGACGGGGGTGCCGCAGCACCAGCGCATTTGCCAAAGCATGCCGGAGCGCCGAGAAGGCAACTTCCTGCTCAGCCGACCAGACGAAATCGACGCCCTTCTCCGTGAGGCTAGTAAGGGGGCGCGCGATCTCTGCAAAGCCTCGCACAAACCGGCGGTGGTAGCTCGTGAAGCCCAAAAAGGACCTCACGTCTGCCACGTTGAAAGGCCGAGGCCAGTTTTTGACGGCCTCGAGCTTCTTGGGGACTGGTCTAACTCCGGTGCTCGTTACCATGAAGCCCAAGTACAATATCTCCTGTGCGAACAGTTCGCACTTACTTGGCTTCAATTTAAGGCCTGTTTCGCGCACGCGATGGAGCACCATCTGGAGGTTGGTGAGGGTTTCCTCGAACGACCGGCCATACACGACGACATCGTCGATGTAGACCATACATCGCTTCCAGAGAAACCCTTTGAGGACCATCTCCATAAGGCGCTCGAACGTCGCTGGCGCGTTACAAAGCCCGAACGGCATTACCTTAAACTGGTAAAGCCCGTTCTTGGTAACGAAGGCAGTCTTCGCCCTATCACTCTCCTCCATCTCAACCTGCCAATACCCGGAGGCCAGATCTAAAGCACAAAAGTAGTGCGATCCGGCCAGGGAATCGAAGGTATCCTCCATGAGCGGGAGAGGATATGAGTCCTTCCGCGTGGCATCGTTTAGCTTCCGATAATCCACGCAGAACCTCCACAAGCCGCCTTCTTCTTCACCATAACCACAGGACTCGCCCAATGGCTATCACTGGGTTCGATGATGTCTAGCTCGAGCATCTTCTGCACCTCCCGGTCTATGACCTCTTGGTGCACGATCGCTGCTCGCCGTAGACGCTGCTTGATAGGACGCTCGTCTAGGAGGTCGATGCGGTGTTTGGCAACGTCCGTCTTGCCTACCGCACCGTCCGGACTCATGAACACATCCGCATACTGCCGGAGCAGCTTGCGGAGAGCTTGACGCTGATCTCCATCCAGCCGGTCCTTCAGAACTCTAGATTCCAGATGGTTCGACAGGGTGAAAGTATCATCTCCGGCGGCCGCCGTCGAGCACGCAGCGCGGCAGACAGGATCGTCGGGGATGACACGACTCGACGACGCGGGTGCTGCGGTAGCCGCTACACAACCGCGCGGCAGTACAACGGGAGCATCCGTGGGATTTACCACAAGGATGGGCATCGTGCGGGCATTGGACTTGACCAGAGCCCCACCCAGCACGAGTCCGGTTCCCTGGACAAAACTGCTCACCGGCTGTACTACACACGTACAACCATCGAGGGGCATGCGGGGACGACGCGGCCTCGCCTCAATGATCATCTCGCTCATAGGCGGCACTACCGTAGTACGCGCCGCCCGGAGTTGAAATGGCTTGCTCGGACCCAAGCGGAAGAGAAAATGAGTGTCCTTTCCCATCCGGAGCTCGCCAGAATAGAAGTTAGCGATTACCCGGTGGATCCGCAGAAAGTTCATTCCAATAATCCCAGGTGCTCTGATATCCGCGACGATTGCCTCTGTTATATACATCTTGTCCCCAAGAGTAATAGGCAGATCGATTATACCGTGGATACGGATGCTATTGTTACCCGCTCCGTGGAGCGTGTAATGCCCGGGATCCCGCAACACCGTGTCGCGGAGCGCTGGCTCACGCTTGAAAGTTCCAGTGGTTACCATGGTAACCTCCGAGCCAGAGTCTACGAGGAACCGGACCGGCTCCCGTCCGAAAGACAGGGGCAGGTACCAGCAGGGGTCCCTCACCAGTGCGCACACCGGACGATCGGAATCATCCGGAACACTGGGCTCAGCTAGGTCAAACTAGGTCACCACTTGTTATAGTTTACTGGGTGCGATTAGGTACAGTGCGTTGCTAGGCAGCGCACGCTCCAAGCTCGAGCGGTCTAAAGATAGGCCACAATACTTGCTAGTGTTTTGCAAAGACTCCTGCCGCGATCTTTGGGCAAAATCGCCACATATATATGGCTCTTTTGGTTTTCTTGAAGCTGACCTCAGGTGACCTTGAGTGGTAAATTTAAAGTTCACATCTGACATGAAATGAGCAAACTGGACTCTGCAGACAAGAAGCTGGTAGATAGAGCTTAAAAAAGTATTATGTATGCATATATATCTTAAGTACATAGGTACATTAAGGCATCAAGTACCTATAGATGCCTTTGGTAGGCCTACCTATGCCTAAATATCGCTGGAAATGAAGGTATTTTTCATTTTCGCCGCCATCTCCGTCATCGTCTACATTTTTATGGCCAGAATTTCTTATAATTTGCACACAAATGCTAAAAAAAAATCCAAGAGGGGGCGAAATACTGTTTACTTTATTTTGCTTCTTTTTTCTAAAATAGCGGCCATTTTCAAATTTGACCACCATTTTTCTCAAATTCCGATCAGTAACTTTTTCTAATTTAGCACTTGTAAGCATGACCTTTTAAGCCATCTGTCAGAAAACTCCACTTTTTGGCTTTTCGCTCGGAATCTATTCAGTAATTTTCGCCCTAATTTCTCTTATGGACAACACTTCAGACTTTTCATTGGTGCAAGACAGAAAGCCTAGATCACTCAAACGCCCGGCCGAATTAAATATCTCAATGGACCTCTATTTATGTAACGACTGCAACCAGGCAGAGTTTAGGTTTATATCACGAGCATATAAGAGATCATATATATGGCTATTTTGGTTTTCTTCAAGCTGACCTCAGGTGACCTTGAGTGGTGAATTTAAAGTTCACATCTGATATGAAATGAACAAACTGGATTCTGCAGACAATAAGCTGGTAGATAGAGCTTGTGAAAGTATTATGTATGCATATATATGTTATAGTGACTTAATATGTATGTTATAGTGACTTTTAATATATATGTTATAGTGACTTAATATATATGTTATAGTATATGCATGTAAACGAGTTGAGTGTCTGAGTGTGAACTAGTAAGCGGGTGGGAAGTCGTGGAGTCACTATGATGTTCCTGGTACAGCGTTTATTCTGGAAGCCTGAACATATGAATGAAATATCCATGAGTCATGAAATGCGACGTGCCAACATGGCAGCTATATTCTCTAACTCACCAAAAAAACCCACGTGGTGAGAACACAACTCCCTACGTGTTTTACAAAACTATAATAACATCTATTACGCTTAAGGATGTTCGCTCCCTTTGGACCCAAGCAGAGGGGCTAAAATTTGAAATTCGTTTGATGATTTTCATACTTTTAAACAATCATTATAATATTGTGCATTCGAAAACAGAATATGCGGATCAAATATTCTCTTCAGTGTGGAATTATGGGTAATTTCACCCCAAAAATACCAGCAAAATGGGTAATTGTTGGCCATTTTCACTAAAATCAATATTTAATGAAAACCTGAAAATAGATTTCTCTAAATTTTTGCTTGTTTATCAACAATCCAGGCAACGCAAATATTTGCTTGTCGAATGTGCTTTCTAAATTCAAAATTGTCACCCGATGGGGAATGTCACCCGAATGTGCTTTCCAAATTCAAAATTGTCACCCGATGGGGAATGGGGAAGATCATGGACCGTCGTTAAGCAAATCTGATTAAATAATTATTATTAGGTTACCGAACCCTTGGTCCGATAACCTATTGGCATGGCGTTGCGTCCGTCATTGTCCGTCTACATTTTTATCTTTGAAGTTTACAGTCGAATCTTTCTGAAATTTTGAAACAAAAAACTACCTAAAAATATTTCAAGAGGGAGATATTTTTTAGTTTTTTTATTTTTGCAATTTTTTCAAAATGGCGGCCATTTTGGACTTTGACGGTCGTTTTCTCAAAATCTGTTCAGTAACTTTTTTCTTATTGTTACATAACGCTCCTTATATATACCCCTGTGACATGCATAAGTTCCGTTACCCTTGAATCGCTCGAAGAGGGCCATTTTGGCCCAAACTCGGCCCGAATGGGACTTTCCCATGTTAAATTCTCATATGCTTTATAATGGGGCGCATTATGCTTAATATCTTACTTAATATTGAGATTAGACACTAGGACTCAATTGTGGACATATAAGAAATGATATATGTTGAATATTTTCGTGACCTTGAATTTTGACCTTTTACCTAATTTTCAAGGTCACAGGACAAAATGGCTAATATCTCGCTCATTATCGACTTTACAGCTTAGGAATCAATTGTGGACATATAGGAAATGATGTACGCCGAATGTTCTGATGACCTTGAATTTGAAAATGAATACATAATGCCACTGCACAGTAACTTTTTGAACACCCTGTATATGCTGAAAATTGTCATGACTTTAAACTTGACCTTCGACCTTTTTTCAAGGTCAGAGATCAGAATGGTTAATATCTCGCATATGATCGATTTTACAGCTTAGGAATTCACAGTGAACATATAGGAAATGATATATGCTGAATTTTGTCATGACCTTGAATTTTCAAGGTCAGATCACAAAATGGCTAATATTTCACTTATTATCAACTTTACAGCTTAGGAATCAATTGTGGACATACTAGAAATGATATATGCTGACTATTTTCGTTACCTTGAATTGACCATTGACCTTATTTTCAAGGTCATGGAGCAAAAGGTTGATATCTAAAATATATTTTGTTCGGTAACCTTTCTTTGCCCTTTCTTTGCTAATTTTATCTTTGGAGTTTACGGCCGAATCTGTCTGAAATTTTGCACAATAAATACCTAAAAATATTTCCAGAAAAAGCTTTTTTTAGTTTTTCGATTTTCGCATTTTTGTTCAAAATGGCGGCCATAACACTCCTCATATGTACTCCTATGATGTCTATAAATTTCGTTGCGCTTGAATCGCTCGAAGTGGGCCAATTTGGCCCAAACTCGGCCCAAATGGGACTTTCCCATGTTAAATTCTCCTATGCTTTATAATGGGACACATAATGCCTAAAATCTCACTTAATATTGAGATTAGAGACTAGGAATCAATTATGGACATATAGGAAATAATATATGCTGAATATTCTTGTGACTTTGAATTTGACCTCTGACGCCAGTTTCAAGGTCAGAGAACAAAATGGCTAATATCTCGTTTATTATCGACTTTACAGCTTAGGAATCAGTTGTGGACATATAGGAAATGATATACGCCGAATGTTCTGATGACCTTGAATTTGACCTTTGACCTCATTTCCAAGGTCGCAGGAAAAAAATGGCTAATTTCTCGCTTCTTATCGACTTTACAGCTTAGGAATCAATTATGAACATATAGGAAATGATATATGCAGATTATTGTCATGACCTTGAATTTGACCTTTGACCTCATTTTCAAGGTCACAGGACAAAATGGCTAATATCTCACTCATTATCGATTTTACACCTTAGGGAGCGATTGTGGACATGTAAGAAATGATATATGCTGAATATTATCGTGACCTTGAATTTGGCCTCTGACCTCATTTTCAAGGTCAAGAGCACAAAATGGCTAATATCTCGCTTATTATCGACTTTAAAGCTTAGGGATCAGTTGTGGACATATATAGGAAATGATATACGCCTACTATTCTGATGACCTTGAATTTGACCTTTGACCTCATTTTCAAGGTCATAGGGAAATATGGCTAGTATCTTGCTTCTTATCGACTTTACCGCTTAGGAATCAATTATGAACATATAGGGAATGATATATGCATATTATTGTCGTGATCTTGAATTTGACCTTTGACCTCATTTTCAAGGTCACAGGACAAAATGGCTTATATCTCACCTATTGGGAATGATGTATGCCAAATATTTTAATGACCATTAATTCGAGCTTCGACCTTATTTTCAAGGTCATAGAATGCTATTTTTTTTACTTGTTACTGAATTTACATCTTAGCAAGCAAAATATGGGGAATTATATACATGTTTATTGGATATTTTCATGACGTTGCATTTGACCATTGACCTTATTTTCAAGGTCACGGGCTAATATCTAAAATTTAAAACATCTTAACCCTTGGGCTAATTTTGTGGACAAACAGCCGTGATCGTGTCGATCTCATTCATCCGATAACGCATGCCACCATGGCCACAGGACGCATATCGCAACTTGTAAGACGCATGTCGCAAGTCGTGGTGCGTCACGCAAGTCACATCACGCAAGTCGCAACACATGACTCGCAACTCGCATGTCGCCACTCGCAAGTCGTGGCCGTACCGGGCCCGATAATGGCCTGATGAACTCCTATTTCGTCACAAATATGTCTTTTCAATCATTTCATTTCACAGTTTTATATGTATGACTAGTATTCCCGTGGTCAGCTTATTCATGTTAGATTTTTCGATTGTGGCAGGTGAGCACGTGACAGGGTATACCACTGGCGGATTTAGGGGGGGGGGGGTGTACCCGGCGCGCACCCACACTATTGGGCCAAAAACAGAGAGAGCAAGAAGCTATAGGAAATGTGGGTATGCACCTATACATGTAATGAAAATGAGTGTAATTTTCCTCGTTTGATATATTTGACCGGGGGGAGGGGGGGGGGGGGGGGTTGGGGGCAGAAGGGGGGGTGTGATGTAGAGCCCCACAATATATTTTTCAACAAAAAAATCTGTGACTCAGAAATATGTTAAGGTGCATTACAGCGTTACATAGGCGTAACATTCGTTGGTCAATAATTATACAATTGAGTGTCATCAATCATGAGTTCTTCAAGTTATATGACATAAAATATGTAAAGTGACAGTCAGTAGTTTTGGGATAAATAAATTTAAATATCAGCAATATTTACATGCATGTGTGGAATGAAAAGTACTCAATCAGAGCCAGAGAGAGCTCAGAATCAACCACAGAACATGAAAAAAGCTCTGGCTTCTGGGGCCCTTTATCGGGCCCCAGACCCCACGCCGTGCAGGCTACCACCTATCCACCTCACTTCGCTCGGTCGCTTGACTCCTCTAACCTGCTTGGGACCCCCCCCCCCCCCCCGCCCCCAATAATAAATCTAGTCCGACACACATGACTTCAAACTGAAACTGTCATTGAACATACACAGGGGATATTTTTATTTTGTTTCAGACAGAGTTTTGTATAACTCTGGATATAACTCTGGATGTCGGCATAACTATGGAGATATTTATATCTCAACTGTATTATTAAACGATTGACCATCACCATGTCTGGGGGCTTACGTCGCCCCCCCCTCCCCCCCCCCCCCGCCTCCTCAAACCCCCAGACCGCATGAGGCTTCGTGCGCTACGCTCGTTCACACTATTACAAGATTACGTACATTGAAGAAGAGCACTCCCCCCCCCCCCCCTATTCAAAAATCCTGGATCCGCCCCTGTATGCAATAACTTGCATACCGCTTACTTACATTTCTAGCGCAGCGTAGCGCTGAAAAAGAGTTTAAGACATGAAAAATACTAGTAATATAGAATCATTTTTAAACTTGAACAAAAACCTACGATAAGGAAATTGACCTCACCAAATATGTTTTCAGTCATGATTTATCGAACATTTATCAAACTTGAGTATCTGATTGCAAATATAGTATAACAGAATACCAAATTTCGTACCTCTGTAACTCAGCTATTGTCCCCGAATATTATATCGAACGAACTGGGGCTCGTTTCTCGAACAGTACTTACGTATGGAGCGTTTTTAGGGTCAATATTCATTGACATGCATTGTAGATTTTCTTGTTGTGATTGATTATTTTAATCGCAAAATTCTTTATTCCACATTACTATTTCTAAACTTTCTGTGTCGAATTTACATATTCTTACTGCATAGTTCTAATTTCCATCTCCTTGCTGCTTATTTCCAAGTTCTCACTGGTTCCTTCTCAAGTCTTGATTCATCATGCCAAATTCTAACACCATTGTTCATGCAAACTATTAAAAAACAAATCGCATCTGGCACAATGCATGTGGAACTTAGCACATTTCACTTACAATAAAGCACATCGCACGAAGAACAAAGCACAACGAATGAAGCATTTCATGTGCCAAAATTACTACTGCACTATTATGACGACAGACGGCGCTGCGGGTCGAGTGGCCACATTGTGAATGAGAAACTGAAGACTCCTGGATGAAGGAAAGACCTTGCTTTGATGGACCACTGGTCCGGTGCTGTATTTTTAGCTTACCGGCCCATGGCCCGATAAGCTATTGGCGTGGTTTTTCGTCCGTCGTCCGTCCGGGAAAACTTCCGGGGTTTAGGGGCTTGAAAAAGCTAAAGATAGCCCCTAAACTCACTTTTTATCAGCAGACGTGTATTTAGGGGATTAATTTGGGGATACGGGGCTCACACGGGACAGGAAATTTAACATGGTGAAAGCCCTTTAACTTAAAAATTTGCTACGTTCGTCCGTCGTCCGTCCGGCAAATAACTTTTTTTTTTGCCTCGATGAATTTTTCTGAAAATTTACTAAAACATTCCTTGGGCTAAAACCCTGAGACGGTTTTTTTTCGTTGTTTTTTATTCAATCGTTTGTGCCGATTTGGCAGCCTTTTTAATGAAAAGTGGCTAATATTGGACTTTGATGGGCTTTTTCTCGAAAACTGACTGATCAGTTTGAGATATTTGTTTCAAGACATCTCCCTCATGTACATCAATGGCAAGTTTCATTGCCCTTGAATCGCCGGTCTGTGTGTGGCAGCCATTTTTCATTTTTTGACGTGTCGGCGAAAAAAAATTGTTTTGTCCCAAATCGAGCCACTATTCGTTCTGAGCCATTTCCAGCACGTCAGCCATTTTTTTTTTTTTTTTGGCCATTGAAAAATTTTGGGGGAAAATTTTTGGGGAAATTTCACCCAATTTTTCTTTCATAATGGGGGTAACTCCTAGAACTTTTCAAGATAGAGCATTGGCACATTAAAATGGGAAATCATATATTGCGGTTTGAATGATGGATGACCTTGAATTTTACCTTGAATGACATTGGAAGGTCAAAACGACCTTATTTTGTCAAAGAAACGATGATTTTTGTCTTTGGCTGCAATTTTCTCAAGAAACTATTCTGACAATTTCCCTCAAAATGCATACGATTCTCCCTATGTACCATTGTGATGTGTATAAGTTTTGTTGCCTTTGAATCGACGGTATGTGGATATATGTCTTTAACGAAAGATACCTTTCAAGATGTAACTTGATTTCATATTATATTCCATACAGGAAATGTGTGTTTGGCAATATTTACGAACATGTTTTGACAATAGGTTTGAAGATCAGTGTAACAATTTATATTCGGGAAAATCAATACCCTGTGTAATACTCATGATCAGCCGGTAAGCTGCAGCACCCTTGGTGTTACGTTGTCTCTTTATGTTGCAAACAGGTAAATAAGATATATGTTAAATCCAATACAACTACCGTAGCGTAGTACTAGTGTATCTAGTGTACTGTCACGAGTTGGACTCATGTCAAATTAACCGCATGAAGAAATTATGATCGGAGAGATCATCATATTTTGCCTTGAAAGAGATAGCCATCAGTTTCCTGAGAATTTTTTTTCACATCTCAAAATCACTGTCTGTTCTCTGAGTTCTCAAGTTATGACCATTTTTTATGTGTTAATTTTAGGCCTATATGATAATATTTGCACCTAATTCAATTATAATGAGTATTCATGACGTCACATCGAAAATTTATTTTAATAAACATAGAAATCTTATTAATAAGCTCATATTAATCATCTCGGGAATTCATTGGGGCCTGTGCATCTCAGCTGCAGGTTATGGACCTGTATTGATTTCCTTATATGGTCAAAATGAGGCATCAAAGTACTATATTATTTAAAAACTCCCAGTTTCTCCTCCAAATGCACATGTATCACTTTAAAATGTCTCTGTTTTGGTTTGTATAGTGGTATTATGGGTATTCCTCTATGTACATGTGAATTTTCATGTTGATTGGAGCTGTTACTGTGCGCATGAATACATATAAACAAACCGGCCCTTTCTGGGAGTTTGCTTTCTGAGGAATTCGCCAGGTGTCAGCAGCTAACAGTCAAATGCTTGTAGCGTTTGATCTATTCCAACAACATGTGCTGATTTTTTAATATTTTGTAAGTTATATATATTGCTTCAACATACTGAAATTTTATGAAAATTGAAACATTTTGAAAGTGATTTCTCTCATAAAACGTTATAATGGAGTTAAATGGCAATCCTATATGTGTTCGTATACCTAAACCGAGGACATGGAATTTTGTGCATTATAGATTTTTAGCAGGTTTTGTGGCATTTCTTTAATTTGTGTGTGGATAGTGTGCGGTATTCATGAATTTTTCACCATTGCAACCATAGTTTTCGTTCACGTGGATTTTTATTACATATGTAGGATTATATCTACATGCTAATAGCGGCGGTGTTTATCCCCCCCCCCCCTCCTTGAATGCTAAAGACATGGAGTTAGTGCCTTTTTATTTTCTTTATTTTCATATAGTAACCAATATTTCAAATCACTGTAAAATATTATACACTTTCACTGAGGACTACTGGACTCAGACACAGCCTAACCGAAAAAGGTGTCGAAATGGCCACCAAAAATTGAACGGTGGATAATACTAGGTGTCTCTGAAATTCATCACCACAACCTATATAGTCGATCATAAATAAGCTAGGTTAGGCATTGCAGAATGCATTTGGTATATTATTTGCAATTTTGGCACCATATCTGGTCAAGTACGCATTTTTCCGATTTTTTTACCATATTTTTTTTTCGATATTGCCGTAGAACCACATTTTTGACCCCATATGTGTCTCTTGCCGTTTGATCGATTGCAGTCCATCATATAAATGTGTTTTATAAATAAATTTCATACAGCACATAAATTAGTCCCCTGTACAAGGCACCTATGTGACCTAATGTCGGTGATCTCTGGCTTACAGAAACCATATTTTCAACAAATTGTCTACGTTTTTGTGTTTTGTCAAGATTAAAACCTTGGAATTTTTGCTTAATTTAGAAATATACTATATTGAGAGTGTGGTGGTAGCATTTTGCGACATTTGAATACTATTGGTGTAGACAGCAGTATGGTAGAAAGTGTTTGGTGCTATGCAGCGGGGTAGGACTACCAACTCTTTTAAAATTTTGACATATTTAGTCCAAGGGGAATCAAACTGATGGTAATATATGGGTGAATAATACATTTATCTGAAACAAACCCCAAATTGTCCTTGAGCATGTTTGATCGGGCGTCAAATCAAAATTTCCAAAGAAAATCTCACTTTTTTGTTCAAAATATTTCCTTTCTTAAGTGCAAAAATCACTGTTTTATTTCTTCTCTACAAGTCTTCCCTTTTCACATAAGAGCTCAATAATTGGGGATTATCACCTCTGTATGTGGGGTGTTATAATTGTAAAATGTGAAGAAAATTGCCCTTATTTAGGTTATGGACCTGTATTGATTTCCTTATATGGTCAAAATGAGGCATCAAAGTACTATATTATTTAAAAACTCCCAGTTTCTCCTCCAAATGCACATGTATCACTTTAAAATGTCTCTGTTTTGGTTTGTATAGTGGTATTATGGGTATTCCTCTATGTACATGTGAATTTTCATGTTGATTGGAGCTGTTACTGTGCGCATGAATACATATAAACAAACCGGCCCTTTCTGGGAGTTTGCTTTCTGAGGAATTCGCCAGGTGTCAGCAGCTAACAGTCAAATGCTTGTAGCGTTTGATCTATTCCAACAACATGTGCTGATTTTTTAATATTTTGTAAGTTATATATATTGCTTCAACATACTGAAATTTTATGAAAATTGAAACATTTTGAAAGTGATTTCTCTCATAAAACGTTATAATGGAGTTAAATGGCAATCCTATATGTGTTCGTATTCATGTGTGGCACCTGTTGGTCGCGCCAGAAATTCACGTGACCAATGAAGGGAGGTCTTAGTTTCTCATACATAATGTGGCTACGTGCGGCCAGCGCCTCCTGTCGTCATAATGTTGCAGTAGTAATTTGTCCACAACAATTACTACTGTATCATGTAGTAGGTTTGAAGAGGGCCACAATGGAAATAAGTGTTCGGTCACTTTCTTGTGCTACCTCGGTGCTATTTTATGTACCTGATCATAATAGTCAAATGTACATTTTTTACACCAAATAAACTAAACTAAACTAAAAAATCATTATGACGACAGGCGGCGCTAACCGCCGAGTGCTTCGTTCGTTGTGCTTTGTTCATCATGCGATATGCTATATTCTAAATGCAATGTGCTAAGTTCCATATGCATTGTTCCAGTCTGCGATTTGTTTTTGATAGTTTGCATGGACAAAGGTGTTGGAATTTGACATGATGAATTAAGCATTGAGAAGTAAGCAGCAAGGAGATGGAAGTTAGAACTATGCAGTAAGAATATGTAAATTCGACACAGAAAATTCAGAAAAAGTAATGTGGAATAAAGAATTTTGCGATTGAAAGAATCATTCACAACAAGAAAATCTACAATGCGTGTCAATGAATATTGACCCTAAAAACGCTCCATACTTACGCCAAGGGCGTATCTTACGCATTGCGGAAGTAATGCACCCTGTTTCTCGAAACGTTCTTAGATTAGACACATTGCGTAACATTTACGTCACCTCTGAAGGTGTCGTAAGTAATTGCGCATGTATACTTTCAGTGTTTCCTCTATATGAAGTTCATATTTCATATCAAATTGACTCTACCTACCGCTCATTCATCCAAGTATCCAATAATATTGTTATTATATTCAACACTGATGTGTGGTATGATGTAATGATAGGACTAGGTCATTGGTATTGTCTGCCTTTCATTAAATAATGCGATCCTGTCATGGCTATATTCTTGAGAGTTCACTTTTAATGATAACTTCTTATTTATTTTTATATCAAGTTCAGGTTAATGCAAACTTAAAAGACTTAAGTCTGCTGATGTGTCTTTGGAATACACAAATAACACAATGATGCAAAAACATTTTATGAACGTCGTATATTTTCACTAACGCGAATCGATATAGCATGTGTGTTCTCGGCACATTGAAAAAGGTTAACCAGAATACAGGATCTTTGTATTCGAGCGAGGATAAATAGCAATTTCACAGGTTATATGCATTTTATTTGCATATTTATCTCCGGATGCGGTGCAAGAATAGCATAACTAAACTGCAGATATCGTCAATTAATTATTCGTAACTATTTCAAATATATTGTATGCCGCGGAGTACATACAAAGTTATTCATTTCACGACATTATGAGCAATTTGCGATGACCAAATGCGCCAACATAATTATGTACACAATTTGCAGAATAAACTTATATATAATGGAAACTCCATATTAACGTAGTCCGCTACAAACAGTGAGGTAATGAAAAGTCCAAATTTAAAAGTTATGTCTTGAATATTATCTCTTCAAAATGACCTATTTTATAGAGTAACTGATCAGCATCCTAATACTGAAAAGGAAATAGGGGGTCACCGTCCTGGTTTCTTCGACATATTCCATCAAAATCACAAACATTTACCTAAAATGACATAAATTATGGCATTTTTGCACATTTTTTTGTCCATATTCACATCTTGCATCGTCTTTTCCATGCGAACGGATACGGTGACCCCCTATTTCCTTTTTAGTTTTAGGATGCTGATCAGTTACTTTATAAAATATGTCATTATGAAGTTTTAGATTATGTTGATACAGTTATTTATTTTAAAAAAAACTCTGACCCCTCCCCTCACTGTTTGGAGCGGACTACCTTAAGCAAAAAAATAAAGCTCACATTATCATCGTATGTGTTTGAAAATAGACGTTTCATTACCTTAATCGTGTTAATTACCTTGTTTTACTCTTGTAACGCATGAATACTCATTGATTAATTATTTATTTAGGTACAAGAAAGTTAGCCCAAAATGTCCACTAAAACTGTCATATCTTCACAAATAATTGAGCTATTGACATGCACGCGTTACCATAGAAACTACCACCGGCTACTACTTACGAACTGGCTTGGCATTACTTACGAACACACATTTGAGAAATGCGTAAGTCAGGTTTGAGAGACAGACTTACGAAATTACTTGCGCATTACTTAAGTTGTTTCTTAAACCATTGAGTACGAAACCTACTTACGAACTGTTCGAGAAACGAGCCCCAGTTTGACCTTTAGTGAAGTGAGTTTCGTATCTTCCCAGTTTCAGCTTTGACAGACAAGTGTAGTGCAAACTCATTTGCGTCGTAGATGACCACCGTTTTTAAATACTGTCAGACCAGTGACTATGAGAATATTCATCACGCTAGCATTGATTCGAATAACTTACCCTGATTAAATGTCATTTGTGTCTGATACATTTGCGGATAAAAAAACTCCATTACATTATTTATTCATGACAATTTTAAGGTATGTTGCAATTTTTATGCAAGCCATCTTATAAACATATATTCTAGCTATTACCATAGAAAGCAGATCTACGCATATATTTTCGTGGTTATAATTATTCCTCGAAAACACAACATACAACCAAAAATAATGGAACAACACTTTATTATATAGGACCTTCATATATCTGGGCAAATGTCCGGTTGCTGATGTCAGGTGAATTCTGGGTTTCACGTGTATTATTCAATGTGGCACTGACAATGCGGGTGTATCCAAAGCGATTCACCACTGATAGTGGTATATTGTCCTAACACTTCCTGAGGTATGTAAATATATATTTGGCTTGCGCGGCATGTGAGTGAAGATGTGGGCATGGAATCGTTTTTATTACGCACTGTTCCCGGTCAGAATTCGCATTCATGGAGACTTCAACCACGGAGTGTGCATAGCCTATTCAAACCGTGTTGGACACCTTACAGATATGAGCAGCATGGATAGGGAATCTCCACCCCCACCCTACAGCGTCGACAATCCGGAGGTGGCGAGTGCACCTACAGATGCAAGTACGCCGACCGCCGCACACGACGACGACATTCCCGCCCCGGAGATAAGACTATCGAAGTTGGCGATTGTCAAGTCTCGACTCAGTGTCGTCACCGTGGAACCGATCCTCTTTCTCTTTATGTTCTCCGCCATGATCATGATGCCCACTGTCCAAGCTCTGATATATCGGAAAACATGCAGATCCAGTTTCAACTTGACAGTTTGCGACAACCTTGAAAAACCGGAGAATGCTAAGTTCGAAAACATTGTGCAAGAGAGAGCAGCACGGTGGTTCATCGCTGAAAACTTCTGCTACGAAATTCCGTCAATCTTCACGTCTTTCATCTATGGAAACCTGAGCGACCGGGTCAACAGGAAGTGGGCACTGATCCTGCCGCTGATTGGTCAGATGATCAGCTCAATGAATTACGTCATCAACTCGTGTTTCCTACAGCTCCCGATAGCGCTGATACTCGTAGGGCCGCTGGTCAGTGGTTGTTTCGGAGGATGGATCGGTTGTACTTTAGCATCATTTAGCTATATCAGCGAGATTTCAACATCAAAAACCAGGACATTTCGTATCGCGATTGGTGAAGGGGTGACTGGACTGAGTGTGTCTCTCGCGTTTTTCCTGGGTGGATTTTTGCTCGATAAAGCTGGATACACTGTGGTATTTGTGCTCGCTTTCTGTCTGTATTCTGTGGGACTTGTTTACACATATTTCGCTATAAGGAATCCAGTGAATGCTACGCACACACCCTCGTACGGCTGTTGCCAGAAGGTCAAATTGGTTTTATCGCCACGCAGCATCAAAGAATCCGTGTTGACGGTCTTCAAAAAGAGGACATTGCGCAGGCGCAGTTACATACTCGTACTATGCGGATTCGTCATGTTCTCTCTTCTCGCGTTTTCTCGTGAGTGAACGGGACGGTCAAGGCCTATGGGAAATCAGTTTATGGCGTTTTCTACAAGAAAAATCAACTAGATAGGCCTACAAAGCCTAATTCATCCCTGACATGTTTGCTGTTAATATGCATAATTTAAATAACTGTTTTGTTGTTTTTCAGCTGTGCAGGTGCTGGCCTACTTGTATTTGAAGAGACAACCGCTGAGTTGGAGTCAGACATTTTTCGGCTATTTCATGGGTTTCGGGTCTGCCGTGCAAAGTCTCAGTCTCGTTCTGATCCTGCCCCTGCTGAAGAGAATTCTGCGCATGCGTGAGACGAGCATAATGCTCCTGGTCCTAGTCATGGCTATGGCGGCTCAGGTGCTGTTTGGATTCAGCATCACCACGTGGATGGTATTCTTAGGTACAATTACGTCAGTGCTTCAAAACTAGGGAACTGAAATTGTGCGCACATTCACTAGTGTTCTTTACGTTCTCTTGATACATTTCTAAAACATTACAGATAGATAGATAGACAGATTAGATAGATCTGGGTGGTGTAGTTCAAGTCAGAGAAAGCACTCGTAAACTGTCCGTTTGTAGATCTGAAATGCCTCGGCCCTTCAGATCTACGGATGGACATAAAGTCGTACTTTCTCTATTACATTGTACATAACGCGTGTAGATATATAACGCGTGTAGTTGTGGCTTCCGATAATGTACCCCATTAAGTTTGTATTCACAAGTTGATAGTATGTTATTCCGGTCAGTATTTGATTTCACCTATGTTTTTATGTCCAGTACCAGTGGTGAACTGTCTGTCGAGTGCGGGGCCGGTCTGCGCCAGATCCCTCATCTCACAAATGGTGGACAGACATGAGTTCGGTGAGTGCCGATTGCCTGCCTAATGAGTACAAACCAACGAGTGTTTCAATATCACTCTAGTATTTTATAATATCGCGACTTACGATGTACAACGTACCTACGATCTTCCACATGAATTGCGTTCAAATCTAGCACAACTCAGCATTGCTCGAATGTCGTCCAAGATCGGTAAATCAAAATATTTTATACCCACAGGTCAAGTGTTTGCGGTGTTTGGGTCGATCAACAGTTTCAGTACACTGATGGCATCCCTGATGTACAACAGTCTGTACTCCGCCACTCTACCACACTGGGCGGGCACCAGCTTCATGGTCGGAGCGGCTCTCTCGGTTATACCCTTCTCTCTTCTCATGTACGACCGGCAGGCAATACTAATATCAATAATAATAGACCATGTATATTTAGGATGTATATCTAAATATGCATGATAATGAATCATGATGAAATGATGATGGTATAGTACTATAGTTATAATGCCCTGTCCTGTGTAGCTGGATGCACCTGTCGCTGAAAGGACGTGAGGAGTACAGCATGCTGCAAGTCAATATTGAGAGTGACATGTCAGTCAGTGTCGACGTCACCAATGGTGGACAGCACCCCATAGAGGATACGGAAGGCGCAAGAGGTTAAACGAATTGAGCGTCTTCGTAATGAATAGTGTAAGGAATATATCTTCCACGTTAACAAATATTGAGTTTGCATTTCGTGGATTTTAATTTCGATATCATTGTGAATGATTCATGTTATCTTCTTTATATTTCCAGTTTAGGAGTTGTTAGATTATAAATGTAAGAAAATGGTGTGTTTTTGAGGAAGTAAGATCGAATCACTTTTATTGTTTGCTGATGGGGACATGGACATTGAGTTTTGAGGAACAGAAAGCCAGGGAATAGTGATTTTTTAGGAGTTGAGTTTGGGGTTTTGTGTGCCTTGGGAATTGATGGGTGTATTGGAGTATAGATTTGTCACCAGAATTTAGGAGTAAATTTTATGTAGGGATTTACTTAGAAATTGTATTACCAAAACTTAATCTCAGTTCCCAGAAACCAAATTACCCAAATTTTCTAAACACTGGTTTACAAGTTATTCACATTTAAAGTGGATCGGTGGGTGTCTAAATATTCACCGGTCGAAAATGCGCATGTATAGGCCTACTTATTATATTTGTATACAAACATGTCGGTATTACCGTATTAGGGATGAATTTTGACATTGACCCACAAGTTTTCTGCTGATTCGATCTTTCGAATGAGATGTTAGAGGTACCTTTGTCTTTTGGTCTAAGTTTTTGTTGAGTCAGGTTTTTTTTTTGGATAATTATAGCTCATGCTTCACGACGTAGTGCCTCCATCTTAGGCCTTGACGTCTATTCAATAACTTTTTCTGTGCCAGTGTACCAGTGCAGCATCATTACACCAGTGTGACAGCGTACCAGTGTACTACCTGCGTACTAGTGTACCAGCCTTTAGAAGGCCTCGATTCCTTTTTTCCCCATCGGCTTTCAGTAGATCGCAAATGTTTTATGCAGAATGTAATCGAGATAACACTTTTCACATATTTGTTAATCATATAGATATATTTATTCGTGTAGGCCTATGTGTATAGTACTTGCTTCGACACGGAATGCTACATGTCTTTTCAGTAGGATGTTTGTAGATGAAGTAATGTAATGTTACTCTAAGTAAAATTCTTGTTAGCGGGATACGGCATTCTCTGACAAACCAATACTATATTTGTATAGTTACTTGATTGAGTTTGCTTCACACGTAGTCATCAAGTGGTATAATTGGAACATGGATATATTTACGCGAAATAAAATATCGGATCATTTCGTCAACATATATTTGGTGTTTTTGTTTCCATAATTGCAGAGATTGGCGTTTTATTTGCCCTAGGGCCTACTAGTATAATTAACAGCAAAACTTTTTATAGAACCAAAGGCCTAAATCAGAAGGCCTATCAGTGGGCCAAATCGATTTGTCACAATTCAGTTAGTGAATTGTCAATCACTATATCACTAGGCCTACGTGTAATATATCAGGTGACGTTTGGCGCAGTGCCCAACAGCACATTTATCGTCGGCATTGGACGGGTGGACAACATGCATGGTTCGCATAGGCCTATATGTTGCCGGCGGCACTCGAGAATAGAAGCCATGGAGGCCGCTCTCAGCCTCTGAGCATGTGGTCATGTTAAGGTGTGATTGCACATAACTTACCGTAGACTGCACTGAGGCACTTTTCCATTGACTTATAATGTGGAAGTAAAGGTAACAAAATCACCAAAACAATACAATCCCTCGACCTAAAACTTGGCTAGCACACACACATATACTCATGGATGATGAACCGAGACATGGTTTCATAAATGATATCACGAAAGCTGTGCAATTTGGAGATTAGATGAATCATTTTATACGTTTCACCAAAACGAAGATTCGAGTGTTCTGCTTGACAAGCACTGGCTGTTGCATATATTTATTCCTTGTTGTCGTCACAATAATGAGAATATCTAGGGCTATACTTTCTGTGAGATGAATAAAATGAGCTGAACATTCATAATCCCAAACACCTCGGTGAACCCGAGTGCATATCACCTGTGAGTTTTACTGGCCTCACTAGCTATTTGCTGCACAGCATAATCCTTTCGCTCGCCCTGTTGTGAGTGTATTTTGTAGACTGAGAAATAGGTCGGAAAATGACATATGAAAACGATGAATTTAACAAATTTAACATCGCTTAGTAAGAATCAGAGTCTCGGTTAGTAATCCTTGATGGCTAACAATCAGAAAGGCAAAGTTTCAAGTTGATTGGAAGTGTGTAAATTCATGAATTTGTTACCTTTATATTTACATTATAAGTGAATGGACAGCTGGTCAATGCCAGGTCCATGACGATCACATGCAATCAATCCTTAATCGTCCAGCCTCACCGACGGTCGTCGACATGGATAGAACTGCCAGACCGGGACGACCACAGCCTCCACTGATTCTCTATTGAGTAAGTATTATCTCTGGGAGCCAGTGGCTCGCCTAGCCTGGAAGGGACAGGAGAACATGTTTGCGATCACCGTAGTGCTCTGGGCCCAAGACCGGTCAGACGAATCACACCAAAGCTTAGCTGCTGGGAGTGCACGAGTACGAGGGCAAATGTCACAAACATGAAGTAGTGCAGCGGGTCGACAGAAGATTTATTCTCTGAACAGGACAGTATTTATACCCGCGGCAGCAAGCTCATCTGCATTCCTGGAGACGTCTGTCGTCTGAATGGCACACTGCCCAAACCAAAATGGCATCCATACGCTCATATAGGGGCAGACGGTAAGGGTTCATTCCCGTCCGGTGACTCAAAATCAAGCCGTGTATACGAGTAGAAAAATAAACTTCTATCCCGGGGAAACCTGCTTGGCCAAAAATGACCCGTTTTCCGGGTATTTTTTGGGGTAAAATCTATAATTTCACAATGAAAAAAATATTCGATCCCAAATTCCTGTTTCCGAAGCCACAGTCATATTGTCATATTGATGATTGTTTAAAGTCTGGAATCGTAAAATGAACTTCAAATTTTAGCCACTCTGAGTGGGTCCAAGTGGAGCGTTCATCCTTAATATTCCCTATTATTATGAAACCACAGTAACTTTAGAAAACCCATAAGATTTACGCTTACAAGGCGAACGTGTATGCTCCACTGTAGTCGTGGGCCCTGCAGGCGTTACCTAAGCACCCGCTAGCATTACCGGACATAAAGAAACCATTGAGCAATGCAATATTCAAGCATAAGCCACAAGCCAATCAAGAGATGCCAAAATGCCAATATAATAGATGCCAAATTGCCAAAACCGTCATAACCCGGGGGATTAGGGGGCTGCGATCTAGACAATCCAGAAAACCCCTAAGATGACAAAATCAACTGCTGGCAGTCATATGGAACTGCCCGCAGACAGAGTCCAAATCCAAACAACCACACTAAATGACAAATTGACTTTACTAATGTAATGATAGAGATTTATAACCACATGTGCCGAACACAACCATAATTAAAAATGAATAAATTGTAATAGTTTTGTGTCGTTAGAAACCATAACGTATTTACACACGAGTGGCGCCCTCCCAGAGCTTGGGCTTACCAGGGAAAATGCAGACCACCGCAACTAACGCATCTGTGGTGCTCTACCTACCAGATTCAACCCCTCAATGAGGACATGTCGGCTCAAACTAACCACCCTTCTTTCGACCTCGAGACGCGACAATGCCTGAGCAGTTCATCCAAGGACGAGTGTCTGCCACCCGCACAGGAGATGGCTACCACGTCACAGCAGGATGCGCTGCTGGAAGGACTGTCCTACTTGGGCAGCTATTTCACCACTGTCTGCAAGGAGTGGAGGCCACCCTGTCACCATTCATCCAAGTTCCGGAGGCCAGAGAGAAACCCAGATGCCCAGAACGGCTGACTCACTAAGGAGACACGATCCCCATTCTCCAGGTGGGAGCAGATGTCCCTATACGAGGACTTCCTGTCCCGGCAATACCAGCGCTTGCACCATAAGCCTGCCATCTGGCAGCTGGTACTACCTGCGATGCTGAAGTCGGAAGTGCTCCACCAGCTTCACGACTTTTTGATGACAGGCAATCTGGGCGTCTGTGCATCTAGAAGACCATTGTCCGGTTGCAACAATGGTCTTACTGGCCAGTTGGTAACCTGGTAGTGGCGCGGTGGTGTACAGCATGCCTGCAAGGTCAATCATGCAAAGGAGTTCCATCTCCAAGCCACCATCCCCTAATCAGGTGTAAGAAGGAACACTTTTCGACTGGATTGCCTTAGACATACTGGACACCCACATGGTTATGCTCCCTGGGTACCAATATATCCTGGTGATCTTGGACTATTTCACCACACACACATTTCATGTACACTCAGATCAGAGCACACAGTTTGAGAGCAGCCTGGTCCGATGCCTGATGAAAATGCTGCGCAGTACCAAGGTGCATACCATTTCTTACAGGCCTCAGTCTGACGAAGAGGTTGAAAAATTCAACCGATATGTTCTCAATATGCTGGCAGCATTTGTACATGCTCGTGCAAAATTCTGAGCAAACATCCGCATGTGAGGAAGACGGCGATCTGAGTTACATGGCGAGTTCATAACGCCCTGACGAAAGTCCAGCCGTAAGTGGGCAAAGTTGGAGGCTGCAGCAAAAGTTCCTTCCACTGACGCCGGCGCACCAAAAACCAGTGCATAGCCCAAAGTGTTGAAGTATCTTCCACCTATGTGAAGAAGCAGAGGAGACGCAAGTCAAAGCAGATGAACCGGGATCAATTGAGCCGCAATTTTTTTTTCAAACCATAGCACTACGGATGTGCGGATCTGCGGATTGCTGATCCGTAGTGAAACCATAGTGAAACCGTCGTGTCACAGGGAGGACCGGGGCATGACCGGGCTGTTACCATAGTGCTGCTTGGAAGTCCCTAGTGAAACCGTGGCCAATGGGAAATATTTTTGCAAGCCGGTAGCACAGTGGTCTTGCGACGGTCGCACTACCTTTATATCATGGACACACCACAGTTATCATGGTTTCACTACGGATCTACCACGGATCACCCCGTTTCTTCACGGTAGAGCTACGGTTGCACGATGGAAGTCGAACCGTGGCTTTACCGAAGTGTAACTTTTGGTATGACTACTTCTGTTTTATTTTTTACCCCTTAACGTCCTGGACCATGCCGGACCACCCCAGTAGCGCCACGGTTCTGGTGCCGTGAGATCCGTGGTAGCCCGGGATGTCCGTAGTGGATTCAGGGCTCACTGAGACTGTCGCATAAGCGCCCTCACGCCTCCACATCCTGAATCCGCAAGGGAAGCACCGATGATGTCCAGTCATATCCTGATTGCAGGGACAGGCCACCCAGTCCAAGCCATCATAGCACGCGCCAATGGGTGACTCGTCCAGGAGCGCTCCAGGAGGTAGTAAGAGGGCATCCACAACTTCTGCACTGCTGCTCAATGGTGCACGATGCAGATTACTGCAGGTTCTCATCTGGAAGACATCCTAGAAGCCATTTGGTGGGGTGGAACAACACATTCGAGCAGTACCCTCCCGCACGCCAGATCCTAGCGTGGTTCAACCAGACCTCTGTAGTCCATAATGGAGCAGCCGTCATCCAAGCAGCAGCAGCAGTCCGAATTGGGTCCCAAGCTACTGGGAGTCCGGTGTATGTAGAGTGCACAGTTCTGTGCATGTTATGGAAAGGATGGTGTGGCCCGCTGCACCGCGGAGGACGGGATGACAGCGGATGTTCCCTTCATCCGAAAAGAACCAACGTCGGATGTTGAGTCTTATTCACATTTCCATGAGCCTGAAATTTATCAAAAAACACCCAGCGGTTGTTCCCATCTGTGCCCTAAGTGGGCCACAAACTCAATGTATGTCTGTTTGGTTAATCTCGCGAAAATTAATACTTCTGTCATTTATATTACAAAGTATAGGATCAAGTTGGGAATAAAAATACCAGGAGCATATTTGGTGAAAAGAAAAAGCAGTTGCATAAATTTGTAATAAATTAGTTTCTCATAATTCTTTCATAAAATATTTTTTACACTTGGTAAATATATTAAAGTGCATGATGCCTCTGGTGATACTACAATGGATAAGGGCAAAGCGGACGCGAGGAAGTCTCAGATATCTGGTAAAAATGCACATAGGCCTATCATTTGATATCAACTTGGAGATCCTTTTATATTTTCATCGGAAAGAGGTAACGGATATCATAACCATTCATGGTATAGAATAGGCCATGTCATAGTACACGAGAAGGAACGGTTGGGATATGTGCATAATGTGTAGTGTTTATTATTTGGCAATAGAAAATCGCCGTGAAATCTTCATTTTCCATGTGTTGGATATTATACAGTAGTTATAGGCCTATTATTAGAGTTTTATAATACGCATTTTAATACTTTAAAATACGCATATTTGCTTGGCCAATGTATCCAAGTGAGCCCTCTCCTCTAAAATGCCACAATCACCTCTGACGTGTCGTGATCATATCATTATATATTCTCCTGGATGATGGAAACCGATCAAGATCTGCGAGTTCACAATGAAATATCTCCAAGAGCAGATGCGGCGTAACGCTGGAACGCAAATCCAAATCACGCATATCACACCATCCGAGTTTTCAAACAGAAACTCCTTGTGGTTTAGGTGTATTACCACCGCAAGCGAACTGTTTAAACACCACACGAAATTCTTTGGTGTGCAGACCATAAATGATAGGGTTCAGCCAGGAATTGAAAAAGGAGAGCATGAAAGTGATCTGAGCGACTTCTATCTGTGTCCTAGGGGGTGGTCGGTCCGTGTACTCGAGTTGAAGTCCCATCACCAGGGGCGTGGCGAAGGTCAAGCCGATACTCAGGGCAAAGCTGCCTAGGACCAGAGCGATCATCCGCACGGCCTTGAGCTGTCCACCAGTAGGCCTACTGGCGCCGCCCTCTGGTGAGATACTCCTGTGTCGACGCAATCCGTCACTGAGGCCGGTCTCCATAACGACTCCTTTTTTATGTGGGACAGGTCTTGTATGGATGCTGGCCGTGATCACTGTCAAGTGCTTTCTTGCAATCCGGTATATTTTAATACAGATGAAACACGCTATAGGAAAGGGTATCCAGAATGTCAGGAATGAGTAAACTACGTAGAACCTCCACTTGTAAATGTGAGTCTGGCAGTACAAGGGCGAGTTGTATTCTATACCATCCATCCAGACATACACACTGACGGGTATGAGTCCAATAACCCACACCGACAACAACACACTGGTGACCGTGCGCGTGGTTATCAGTTGGTGGTACTCCAACGGTCGGGTTATCGCCACATAGCGCTCCAAGTTCAAGGCTACCAGATGTAAGACTGACACGAAGGTCAGACCAAGATTAAAGCTCAGGAAGATCAGACAGCCGTGCGGGTGCCAGAAGTAGACAAACACTTCGTTAGTCCATATTATAGGCAGCACGAGACAGCCGATGAGGAAGTCAGCCACGGCGAGCGAGCAGACCACGAGGTGGTTAGGTTTCTGTAGCCTTGGTGACCTGACCACGGTCACAATCACCAGCAGGTTCCCGGCAGTGATCAGACAGATACAGACGAGTAGGTAGGCCAAACCTATCACCCGAACCTCCGGGTACTCCTGGCTCATCATATCCACGTAACCACGGTAACCATCGAGCGGCGCGACATTCCTCTGTTCACTGTATCCAGTTGAGTTATGTGTTGTGGCTGTCGCCATGTCCACTGTCCAGAGAGGGGTCAGTTCACCATTAAGGAACACTGGTATATGATGAAATGCCCAGGTATAGGACAATGCTGGGATTATCTCACAGTCGATAATGAGAGACCTGAAACATACGCTAGTCCTACATATTGTTTCATCCAGCTGATAAATCTACTTCCTTCTTTGGAAAAAAAATATTTAAAACCATAAAACTCTCCGCACTGATCAATGCCAAATACTGAGAACTATGGTTTCACAATGATGATAGCCCGATACCAGCCTTCCGAGATATAACATGACAGGTATTTTCAGGCTATTCGTTAGCATGATTAATCCGAATATACAACTAGAGCATGTGATATCAACTCCTATCTGACATTTACTGTCTGTAGTCTTCGAGCCCACTAACTTCCATCAATAGAATGAATGTCCTTGTCATCGCCACAATGAACCTTCCCATATTGTATGATATATAATATATCTGCATACAGAAAACGAGGATCATGCCGGGGAAGACTACCTCGCCGTTTGTGATGTTTAGTAACTAGACGCCGAGCCATTAGTATATTATCTCCCGACAGCACACAGGAGAGGATTCATTTGCAACCAGAGCAAGGAATGCCAAGGCCCCTTGATCATTAGGACATGGCTCCATAAGCGCGTATTGTATAGTATACTAAAGTAGGAATGTACGGTGGCTCCAATATGACATAATAATTTTTTTTATTTACGATAATAAAAATTTTCTGAGGGACTTTACCGAGAAGGTTTAAAATAATCTAATTGGCGGGCGAAACGTTTACCCCACGAGAAAAACTATTTCCCCCGTGAGAGAAATGTTTCCCTCGCGAGGAAAACGTTTACCCCGCGAGGAAAACGTTTACCCCTTGACACTGATAGATTCCCCGTTTAACTCGCGGGATAAATGTTTTCCTCACGGGGGAAATAGTTTTCCTCCCGAGGTAAATGTTTTCCTCGCGAGGGAAACATTTCCCCTGCAGGGAAAATAGCTTAACTCGCAGGGGAAATGTTTTCCTCGCGAGGGAAACATTTCCCCTGCGGGGAAAATAGTTTAACTCGCAGGGGAAATGTTTTCCTCGCGAGGGAAACATTTCCCCTACAGGGAAAATAGTTTACCTCGAGGGGGAAATGTTTTCCTCGCGAGGGAAACATTTCTCCTGCAGGGAAAATAGTTTAACCCGCGGGGCAATGTTTCCCTTGCGAGGGAAACATTTCCCCTGCAGGGAAAATAGTTTACCTCGTGGGAGAAATGTTTTCCCCGTCAATTAGATTATTTAATATTTTGTTCCCAAGGCCCCCAACAAAATTTTTATTATTCTAGAAAAAAATATTTATTATGTCATATTGGAGCCACCGTAGGAATGGCCTTAGTGTTTATAACGAATCTCACTGGAAGACGCAAATATATATGCAAATGACTCTGTATGTTTTCATAGCACACCCACAAATTCCACAGGTCAGGTAAGTGTATTCGGTACGAGTAACTTGTACTGCTCCGTAAAACTACTCGTCCATTAGCACACATTACTCGGGCCCATAAGGTTATGTTATTGATTCACAAAATACTAGTAATGTTACTTGTCTCGTCTTGTTGACATTCATAAAGAGGCACTAGTCTTGTCCCAGTGGCGGATCTAGCATCAGGCGCATCGGGCTTACGCCCCGGGGG
Source organism: Terebella lapidaria (assembly GCA_949152475.1). Classification (NCBI taxonomy): domain Eukaryota; kingdom Metazoa; phylum Annelida; class Polychaeta; order Terebellida; family Terebellidae; genus Terebella; species Terebella lapidaria. The sequence continues at coordinate 42,267,989 of OX424561.1, read as the reverse complement.
GATATCTGGCCTACATATGTGATAGGGGGGTGCCTCTGGGAAAAACGAACAATACCCATCCAAGTAATAATGCTCATTGAATTTTAGTACCCATGCAGGTACCAATCTACAAGTTATGTGCAATATATATTATTATATTCCTGTAATTTGGCTGTATAATCTCAGTAGCATAAATCAGATGAAAGCATTTGTCAACGATCGACTGGGCGGATCCAGGAATTTTAGAACTAGGGTCCATGCGGGCGCATTACCGTATCGGTCCTAACAGAAGCACGTGCCCTAGAATAGAAGAGTTTCCTTTCTTTTGCAGGACAAATTATCATGTTCTTCACTTAATAACTGTCATTATATTATTATCAATTAGTTTTATCGTTAAATATCATAGCTGGACTACTTTTAACAAATTAACACATAATAAACACTGTAAAAACTGTATACAGTATCAATGACCCCCCCCCCCCCCCCCCCCTCTCTCTCTCTAAATTTTACCCATTCCTATGCGCGCAGATGTCGAATGCCTTGCATTGGAGTGCCGCTCTTCTATTAGGACCAATAATGTAACTATGTATATTAGAAAAGGGAGTGGGACATCTTGTAAGTTAGGAGTATGCTAATGAAGCCCACACATTTCGGGGGTCCTTTGCCATAAACTCACCAAAAAAAAAAAAGATTTTAAAAAATCAACTCGAGGGCCAATTTTTCTGGAGAAGCGTACGCTGTAGCGTGCTAAGCCACAAACTGGGGGGTTTTTTTGGTCATTTTTCTGTCAAATTTCGATTCACAGACATTTGAAGGTCCTAAAGCATCAGTTTGAAGGTCCCTCAACTTATGAGAGAACTTATAAAAATACGTACGGGTACAAGCTCGAAATACATTCCTAACACTATCTACAATGGTAAAGTCTGCAAACGCCAGACTTCATATTTTAGGTCGGACGTGACATAGGAGTTTACTACTCAAGGTCGCAAGAGGTCAAGTTGAAGGTCACCAGAAGATTGGACATATATGACTGCCTATAGGCTGGGTTCAAAATATATTAAGCTATATCTATAAGTGTATTGTGTGCATAGGCTGATTTACACATTTCAAGTCAGGTTAAACACTCAAGGTCGTCGAAGGTCAAGGTATCCGAAAGATCCACCTTGCATGCTATGTCTTTCCGATATGGTATACTACAGTCTTAAAGCTCTATCTACAGGCATATGGACTGCAAAACCAAATTCACACATGACCTTGGAATTTATTACGTAATGTTGTCAGATGCAAAGTCTGCAATTGCAAGATCACCAAATGATCCAAAATGTATATGTCTTCCCATGATAACAATACATCTAAAAGGGTAATGTCTACAGAGACAAATTCACAAATTTCTGGTCCAACATGACCTTGGAATTATCTCAAGATCATCTGATGTCAAGTTCATTGCCCATCGAAGATCCACCAAACATGTATTCTGACAGATTCATAAAAATAAATTAGTAATTGGGTCTACAGATGATATTATTGTCTGAAAAAAAATCAAACTTTGTAATGGGGCACCAAAGTGAGATTTAAAACGTTTCGATATGTTGCGTTATTGTGTCATTTTGGAGACACACAACTTTCCCGTCAAATTTCCTGCAAAATAGCGAAATTGTATTCTTTTGGTTTCAAAAAATATCAACATAAATAATTGGAAAATTCATCAGAATTTGATATAACAAATATTGGCACATTCCGACGCATACTAGTATTAGACCAATGAATGTATTATTGCGTGGATATTACCTGGCAATTGAAGGGTTTGAATAACCTAGACTATGTTCCTGGGCATTGTGGCCATGATCTTTACATCGGAAAATGTTTCAAAGATTTTAAACTGATTCAACCGTATACTTTCTTTTTGTGTTCCGAGAAATTACACAAGAGCAGACACATGTTACCGGTATGTCCTATGTTAGGTGTAACATCACCGAAATAATTGTGTTTTTATATAAATTTATGCCTCAAAAATGCACTCTCAAACACGACTTGTAAAGGGCACATTTTGAGTTTGAAAAACACACTTGATTTTATTAAATCATGTAAGTAAATAACTCGGAGCACTATCATTATAGTTAAGAAAGAGTTATGAGTATCTCAAAGAACTTTGTTGTACGGTACTTGTGAATTCAAGCTAAATAAGCAAAAGTGACCTATCCTTGTCCCTGAAAGTAAAAAAAAAATCATGTCATAAAAATGTAATGTTTGGACACATGTGGAACGAGAATTCGGTGCCCCATTTTTGATCGTTTAGCATGTAATTTAACTGCTGCTGGTACGTTTATCTTTCAAAGCAGGAGTATACTCATGCAAGTTTTACTTATTCTTGTCGCCCCGTGTGACCCTATGTCAAGGGTGGAGTCAAATCGCAAGCAGAAATTGTGTAGAAAAGCCACATTTGGCGACGTTGGTTCTGAGGAATGTCAGACAATTTCGTGAAAATTCCAAATGAACAACATGCAGATGAATGAAATCTTTACTGATTTTATACTGCCTAATACTGTAGATCCATATGGATCTACATGGCAGCACAAACACGTAACGATTATGTCTTTCTGATGGCAGAAACACACTTATTATGTAAGGCCTATAATGTTGTCATGACTTCAAATGGAAATTGACCCATCCAGGTACCAACCTGGGTGAATTTGGGGCCATCCGCGTACCTGGCCGAGTGAGTTTGTATCGACCCATCCAGGTAACAGAACCGTGAAAAAGACACCCATCCCAGCGGCACGTCCCTGCCCTCACTATATGCATACATACCCCCCCGGGGCTTACGCCCCCCCCCCCCCCCCGTTCGTGAGGATTGATTGTGAATGTGATGGTCTCAAAAATGCCCCAAAATTTAGATTTTACTCAAATAGTCACTGTGTCAATAAACATTCACCTCTATACGCCTGTGTCGTTGTCTAGATCATTTAGTGATGCATGCACAAAGAGCAATCGGTGTGACCCCCAGTAATTGAAAGTTGCAGATTTATTTTGTGCAAGACATCCGAGGAGAATGTTGTTGTTGAATCCATTTCACACGCATCCATCAAACTGTTGGAACCAGGCCAGTGTTACGCCTGGACCCAGGACATTATTTTTGCCGATGTCGAGACAAATTGCGGAATGTCTTCATATATTCGAGTATATTTTCACTGAATATCCTTATTGATCTTCGAAACATATATAAATGTACGATATTTGAATGAAAGTTATATCAGAATGAATAAATTACAGTCATTCATATAATTTTATCTCTGAAAAGCACCGAGATTGGAGAAATAATCACGTTTTTTGCATATCCCAGGAATAAATTAGTGTTAGTGCATTTAAAGCAAGTCTATTTGCACAAAACCATTGATATAATTTGTTTACTTCAGTATTTGAATTTTGAAAAAAAAAATTAGATTTGTGTCCCGACATGTACATGGTTGTGTCATCAGCAAATGGTAATATAGAACTGGGGCACGAATATTTTATATCGTTCACGTAGAGTAAGTACAAGAGTGATCGAAGAATAGATCCTTGTGGGACACCGCAAGATATATTTAAATATGTTGAATTTCGATTGTTGAAGCTTACGTATTGTTTCCTACCAGTCAAAAAGTTTGTAAAAACCAATCATTCACCACTCCTCTGAAGCCCATCATATTGAGTTTATGTAACAACATTTCATGGTTAATGACGTCGAACGCCTAAGACAGGTCATAAAATATCGCTATTGTGTATTTGGGACTTACTCTTAGGTTTCCTGCTCGTAGTTAAACGACGGTGGAATGTATCAAATTGTGTATTTAACTAAGGAGTCAAACAATTTGTTTTTACATTTCACACTCCTACCTCAATAATTATGATAGGACTAGATGGGTTTTCGAAGATACAGTAAGGTGTATGACTATAACCACAGTCATAGATTGTTAGTTTTGAAACTGAAATGACCATTTTGAATTTCAGGGTCATTGAAGTCAAGTTCGAGGTCGCCACTCGAGTAGTCATACGTGCTATGTATTAGTTTTATTTTGAACTATTCCAGTTTACTCTATACAGCTACTGGTATTCCGTTGTGATTAATTTTGATATTAATTTTGGTTTTGGTCCAAAACTGTAGAAAGGTTTGACCGTCGACTACAGAGGAAAATAAAATGTCAGAGAAGCGGACACAACGCCACGCTAACAGGTTGGCAATCTACCTTATAGTTTTAAATATCTGCCCATAACTCTTGATATGCACATGTCAAAAGGAATAATGATAATAAAGCAACTGCCTTCGAACACAGACATTCTTTTCAAAAAATATATTTCATATCAAACATGTGAATTAACTCAATGATACGGACGAACGAAAATGACCAAATATCTATACTCATCAAATGTTATGACTGCAACCAGCCCTCTCAGAAATTTTGCTCATTTGAAAAGGCGGTTCACGGGTAAATAAATACATGAACTGTATCCATCACGTGTGCAGATGTAAACAAAACATAAATGTGCAGAACGGACTGACGATTCCAGGCAAACCATGGTATATCACTGTTTATTTTCTCATAACTACACTATAAATGTAGATACAAACTAGACATACTGATGTGGACTTATAAGGGCAATTTGGGCATTTGTTTGCATTCGGGTTCGATGGATGCGCTTCGTTTGTTTACATACAAATTTGGCATAAAATGTGTATCAAATATGAGTCATTTATGGTGAAACGGATGGATGCGTGTGCATTTGGGGTATGAATATTGTTATGTAATGAACTTGTGGCACTAATTCATGTAAATTATTTCTTGACATTTTGTGTGTGAGGTCACTTTTAGCAACATGTGTGTGAAACTAAACTTACATGCTGAGCCATAGTACATGTATGTATTATTATCTGTTCACGCAAAACCAATGAGTCATTGGGCGCGCTCGATTTCTGCGCAGGAACTGCCACCGTCTGCCACCAGAACAGGTTACGAAACAACTGTGCACTCGATTTCGCAGAATTACACCGACGGTGTTACACTTTTCACTCCGTCTTTGAACACAGAACTGTTCCTAGGTGGCAGCACTGAAACTATGCGAGAAGCAGCAACAGCACCAACAACTTCATCCTAGATTTTGCAGTTTGGATCTCACTCGCTTTATTTAGTCAACTTGGAACTGGTTCTGTTCTCCGAACACTTGTTCTGGTGTGGGGAAATCGAGCGCGCCCATTGATTACCACACAAAATGTGCATAATACTCCTATTTAATGTTTCCTGAAAACACTCCCAGGTGCTCTCAGAAGACGCCGAAACCAATTTTTGTCGGGGGGCTTACGGCGCCCCCGAACTCCTAGACCGTTAGATTCACGAACCTCCCCCCCCTCCCCCCCCTTCCAAATTCCTGGATCCGCCCCTGTTGTCCACATTCTTAAAGAGGCACTATGGCAAAGTGCATGCGTGGTGTGCATGTGTTCAACTGAAGCCGGTGATAGTTTGTCAGGTATCTTTCCCATATCTTTCGAGTGGTCACGAAACCACCAGGCATTGTCCGCCGGTGACCGCTATAGTCACCTACGATCGCGTGTCTTCACCTTGTCCGTCCAAATTCTAAGAATTTCAAGATAGACTGACCAGCCAACGATGTCCTACCGGAGATCGCACGATACCCTACTGATACTGCTCGGTGACCGTCTGATATGTACAAATCGGCCGATCATCTGAAGGGCACCTTCCGGACAATTATCGGCGCCAGGAAGGATACCCTGCGGTGATCGTCTGGTGAGCTACCCACATTGGTCGGCCAAAAAATTTGATCGATTCCCTCGGCACATGATGGGCATCTGAAGGGGTTCTGGCTGCTCGCCGTTAGGCGTGCTAGCGATTCACTATCGATGTCATTTTTTCCGCTGGTCGCCGCAAGAAAATAACTCTGCGTTATTTTCTTCCGATGCCTCCACCGACGTGTCTCCGATGTCCGATTATTGTGGCGATGATCACGGATGATCCTCAGACGCTCGGTGGGTGACCGGACGAAATGACCAAATATCAGCCTTTTCTGGCATCGTATCCTCATCGGCGTAGGCATCGGTGCAAAAGTGACTTAGGCATGAACTGGTCAACAGGTGTGGCACTGACGACATTTTCAGACAGAGTTCCACAGTGGATTGGTCTTTGGGGTGAAGGAATGATATGAAGGAAATTTTGAAGAATCAGGTTGGCGTGGGTGACCGCAAACGAGGTACTAGTAGAAGGTGGCCTCGGGTGTGGTGGTAGGACAGCTTCGGTATTGCCTGAGTCACATTTGCACAGGTCGCCGGCCGATGTCGGGACATCGGTGGTATTTACCGATGTTCCGGCGGCCGGTGATAGTTTGTCAGGCATCTTTCCCATATCTTTCGAGTGGTCATGAAACCACCAGGCATTGTCCGCTGGTGACCGCTATAGTCGGCTATGATCGCGTGTCTTCACCGTGTTCGCCCAAATTTCAAGAATTTCAAGAAAGACTGACCAAGCAAGGAAGCCCCACCGGAAACTGTATGATACCCTACTGATACCTGCTCGGTGACCGTATGATATATGTACAAATCGACCGATTGTCTGAAGGGCACGTTCTGGACATTCATTGGCGCCCAGCAGGATACCCTGCGGTGATCGCCTAGTGAGCTACCCACATTTTCGGAAAATTTGGTCGGTTCCCTCGGCACCTGATGGGCATCTGAAGGGGCTCTTCACTACTGATCCTTTTTTTCCGCTGATCGCTGATGCCTCCACCGACGGGTCTCCAATGTCTGATTGTTGTGCGATGGTCACGGATGATCCTCAGGCGCTCAGTTGGTGACCGGCCAAAATGACCAAATTTCAGCCTTTTCGGGCATCGTATCCTCATCTGCATGGACATCGGTGCAAATGTGCCTTAGGCATAACGGGAGGCAGGAATCAGGTTGTTTGTAATCTTGTACAAGGTGGTAAGGCTGATATCACGTCATCTGTCAGCCATGGACGGTCACTGGAGGTCCTGCAACATGATCTGGATACTGTCCCAGATGCCCTTTGGTATGGCTGGTTGGTGACGAACCGTGCTTCAGCTCATCAGACCTTCTCCAAACAGGGGGACCCGGTAACTTTTTGAGGGGACCAAACCGAGCAGGCGTACTCAAAGGTCAGTCGAACAAGAGAGATGTATGATCGCTCTTTCTGACGAAGAAAGCCCAAAGTGCATTTCACTTTCCCAGACACATGTTTGATGTGGGATAACCATTTTGTTTGTAAATATCACAGACAAATGGACTGCTGTCAACCAGCTCTAGTACTAGTACATCTCTGTCTAGCTAGTATATTGACTGGTGGATGTTCTAGCCAGCGTGACGCGTAGGATGTGAAACTTGTGTTGAATGCAATCTGCCCAGTCAGTGACTCCTCGAGCATGCAGACGGCCAAGATTTTGTAGAAGACGAGAGTCGAATCCTCTGAGCTGTTGATTTCCCTGAACATTACAGTCATCAGCGAACTGACGGACTGTGGATGTTATGCCATCAGTGATGTCATTAATGAACAGGAGAAATAGAAGGCGGCCCCGAACTGTGTCTTGAGGTACTGCTGAAATCACTGCCGAATGACGAGCCCTCAGCAATGACCCTCTGGTACCGGTTCAACAAGAAGGACTTGATCCAGGCTCAGGGGCAGCCTCTCACTCCATACTGGTTGGAGTAGCCGATCTTGTTGGTGAGGCGGATATGGGGAACCTTTTCGAAATCCTTACTGAAGTCAGAAATGGCCATGTGGACCTGGCTATGGTCAGTACAGTGATCTATTGCCTCAGTGATATCGTGGATCATGATCCGGAGCTGGAACTCGCAAGACCTCTTGGACCTGAAGCCGTGCTGGTAATCCACAAGCATGTTGTGGCAGTTTAGGGGATGGCATACCAGGATATGATCTGGCATATTCCAGAATTTTAGATGGGATGGCTGTGAGGGACACTGGCCTGTAGTTAACAGGTTGGCTGCTGTCGTCCTTGGGAGCAACTTTTGCCGTTCTCCAGTCAGATGGCAGGGTGCCTGTGTCCAGTGACTGCTAGAAGATACTGGCAAGTAGTGGACAAAGGGTGCTGGCCATTTCCTTCAAGAAGTGGGCAAGGGAGCAGATCTGGTCCAAAAGCCTTCTTGGACCTAGAGGATTCTAGGTCCACCAGGACCCCCTGCTTAGGTATTGGTGGGTCGTAGTGGGTGCCTATCAGGAGTTTTTGTGTGCCTAGGACTTGGACTTCAGTCCAGTTGGTTTCTGGGACGCACTATTTGTTGGTTTCCAGAAGGGGAGTGATGGAGATATTGTCTCTGGTGCAAATGAAGACCCCGCCACCTTGCCTCCCTGTCTGGCATAGCGGGGTGGGAGGACCTCAGAATTGTCGACACTAGTTAGCACTCAGTGCCGATCAGGATGTCTGGGTCAGTTGAATCTAACATCGCGGCCACAACTTCAGGTTTTTAGTCTCATTCATTGGGAGTTGACGGTTATGATTGTTAGTTTATTTGGAGATTTTTATTGATTGTCTTCCGAATATTTTGTAACTGTATTCAGATGCCTATTTCTTAAGAGTGTAATCACCCCCTCACGATCACAGGTGAAGAACTTTCACTTCTTGTGGGAAAATCATTTGACAAGATCCACGCAACAGTTAAGTTGGTTCATCCCGAGGGTACATCGTACTTTGTCCAGGATGAAGCATGATTACCCATGGTTAGTTTCAGAGGATCCAACAGCACCGAAGCAAACGAGATCATTCTGCTCCAATTAGGTCAAAACTTGGTTCTTGATAATCGGTTCTCGCCGTAAATTGGTGGAGGTTTGAGGTTTGACGTGGTCTGGGCAATAAACAACAAGGAGCAGGAGATTTGGCAACTAAAGATGACGGGAGGACCTTCAGAAGAAAGTTGAACCAGCAAGGCTCTCAACGGTGGACTCACACTTTGCCAAAGACTGGAACACTGTGAATTTTGGTAGTCTCATGGAAAAAATTCTGAACAACATGATGAGATGAAAGGTGATAGTTGGGATGATAACCAACTATGGTTAGCACCACAGATACAAGTGAAAAGTTTCCTGATTCGAAGTGTTTACATGGTATCAAACCTTTGTTTATCTGATAATAGACATAGTGCACAGAGTATGAGAAAGATATCACTAAAATATCTTAGAAATCTTAATGACATGACATAGATCTGCCTTTTTAATTGTTCGAGTAAATCATCGCACAAGTGTTTATTATAGATGTAAATAGAAAATTTTCAATATGACTGGTAAGAATGGTGGCAATGGCCAGTCATGTGGTTGGTGTGAAGTCATACCTTCTACACCAGGGGGAATCTGGACTGTGTGAAAGTCATTTCTTCCAATGGAGACCGAGCTTGATATCAAGGATCTTAAGAAATGTCCTTGACATACAAATGTCCCCTTTTCTTTGAATGCCAGGGTAAAAATACTCAAAGGTTATCATCATAGAGAAATGGCAATGAATATATGTTAAAATATACCAACCCATGCAAAAGTCAAAATATTTCTTTGTTATTATTTTTCATAACTAACAGCATATATCAGGTATACGCATGTACATGTGTGATTCACTTTTACACAATAAATTTTGTTAGAAACTGAGATTTGCAAAGCATTCTTGCAAACTGGTAGCCTATATTTGTAATTTTTTGTACTTTTTATACTAGACAACTTCCAAATTCAAGCAAATTCAAGTATCAGACACATCAGAATCAGAAAGTAGATACATAATATAAGTACAATTATAAGTACAATTCTTCAAGCAAACGACGGAATCAAGAAGTTGAAATTCTTTCTCTCATCCTCAAGTAGAGATCTTGGTCCTGGAATGGAAACAACAAATTATCATTTCAAAAACATCACTTCATCATGTCCATTGACAATCAAAAGTGTGTACAGCAGTTGACATTCTTGCTAAAAAAAAAAGTATAATCAGAAACCCATAAGAGTACGGTGGCTGATATATGCCATAGTTTTATTTTTCAGATTTTATTTATTTATTTTTTCCAGATGGACATTCTAAAGAAAATAAAATAATTAAATTCGCGTACTTAATGTTAAATACGCGTACTTAACATTAAATACACATACTTAATATTAAATACACGTATATAATATTAAATACGCGTATATAATATTAAATACATGTATTTAATATTAATTACGAGTACTTAAAGTTAAATACGCGTACTTAATGTTAAATACGCGTACTTAATATTAAATTAGCAAAAATTGGATGTGGTTATGTTGCTGTGTATGGCTTGTGAAACAAGGTATGTATCAAGCGACATGGCGCTGCCAAAAAAAAAAAAATATCTAACTGTCTGGTATTTAATATTAAGTACGTGTATTTAACATTAAATACACGTATTTAATATTATATACGTGTATTTAATATTATGTACGTGTATTTAATATTTAGTACGCGTATTTAATATTAAGTACGCGTATTTAATATTAATTACACGTATTTAACATTAAGTACGCGTATTTAATATTAAATACACGTATTTAATATTATATACACGTATTTAATATTAAGTACGCGTATGTAATATTAAGTACGCGTATATAACATTAAGTACGCGTATTTAACAATAAATACACGTATTTAATATTATATACACGTATTTAATATTATGTACGCGTATTTAATATTAATTACGTGTATTTATCATTAAATACGCGTATTTAATATTAAGTACGCGTATTTAAACATTAAGTACGCGTATTTAATATTAAGTACGTGTATAACATGCGTCTGGAAAATATCGTAAATAAATGAAAACTAAAGAATAAAACTATGGCATATATCAGCCACTGTATAAGAGAGATATGGGTTTCTGGTATAATGCATTTGTCTTATTTCACTACCAGTATGACTTATTCCTCAGGGAATCATTTTTTTGGTATTTTTTTTTGGTATAACCTGAATCAAGTTGTGAATAACAATCTCTCTTCCAATCCCCACAAATTACATCTATTCATACCTTAGATGTCACGGAGGGCCGAACTTTACTCAGGGCCTGTTCGAAGTGACTCATGGACACTTGCGTCACTTGTGTTGAAGGCTGTGATTGGCTCATCATCTCCTTGAGAGCAGCTACAGACGCCTCACGGACTAGGGCAGCCAGGTCTGCACCACTGTAACAATCATGAATACAGACTATCTTCAGTTCTGAGAAATTAATTGAATGGACATTCTTGTTATATTCTTGGTTAAACACAAAAATGTTCTGCTTTACTTCAGTGATTTATTTATGGAAATCGAATGTAAATGTTCTCACGAGAATCCATGGCATTTTGGATGGTTGACAACATCCTGCAGGTTGACATCAGCTGCCAGCCTCGGTTTTGTTCCATTCTGAAACAATATTGTGTTTTAACTAGACGCTTCCGGTCGCCTACGACCGCTTGGGTGTATCCCCCGTGGCCCCATCATCCATGTCGCCCCAAATACTACTGATAATCGTGAAAAACTAGAGCAAGGGCAAAAATGATTGCCAGAAAAATGTAAAATCCTAACATGCTCAAGCCAAAACTGTTTTTTCCCACAAAAATTGCTGCATTGACCGTTCAAAGTCATTGAAGGTCAAATTCAAGGTCACCACTGAAATCAGTGCATATTAATTTCCATTTCAACATGTTCGATAAGACAACGAAATTACAGCCAGATCAAAGTTTTCATAAAAAGTTATATTTCAACTCAGAATATTTGACAAACTTGGTTTCAAGCTGAAAATCAAAGCAAAAGTTGATCAAAACTGCATTTCAAGATGAAAAAAATGGAGCCAAATCAAACTTTTCACCGTAAGTTATATTTCAACTCATAATATGTGCAAAACTTTGTATCAAGTTGAAATTCAAAGTAAAAGTTGACCAAAACTGCATTTCAAGATGACGAAATTGAAGCCAGATCAAACTTTTCACCATGAGTTATATTTTAACTCATATGTGCCAAACTTGATTTCAAGCTGAAATTCAAAGTAAAAGTTGACCAAAAATGAATTTCAAAATGATGAAATTGGAGCCAGATCGAAGTTTTCTCCATAAGTTATATTTTAACTCATAATTTGTGTCAAACTTGGTTTCAAGTTGAAATTCAAAGTAAAATTTGACCAAAACTGTATTTCAAGATGACGAAATTGGAGCCAGATCGAACTTTCACCGCAAGTTATAATTTAAGGATTGATTGCATGTGATCGCCATGAACCTGGCATTGACCAGCTGTCCATTCACTTATAATGTAAATATAAAGGTAACAAAATCATGAATTTACACACTTCCAATCAACGTGAAACTTTGCCTTTCTGATTGTTAGCCATCAAGGATTACTAACCGAGACTCCGTTTCTTACTAAACAATGTTAAATTTGTTAAATTCATCGTTTTCATATGTCATTTTCCGACCTATTTCTCAGTCTACAAAATACACTCACAACAGGGGGAGCGAAAGGATTATGCTGTGCAGCAAATAGCTGGTGAGGCCAGTAAAACTCACAGGTGATATGCACTCGGGTGCACCGAGGTGTTTGGGATTATGAATGTTCAGCTCATTGTATTCATCTCACAGAAAGTATAGCCCTAGATATTCTCATTATATTGACGACAACAAGGAATAAATATATGCAACAGCCAGTGCTTGTCAAACAGAACACTCGAATCTTCGTTTTGGTGAAACGTATAAAATGATTTATCTAATCATCAAATTGCACAGCTTTCGTGATATCATTTATGAAACCATGTCTCGGTTCATCATCCATGAGTATATGTGTGTGTGCTAGCCAAGATTTAGGTCAGAGGATTGTTTTGTTTTGGTGATTTTGTTACCTTTACTTTCACATTATAAGTCAATGGAAAAGTGCCTCAGTGCAGTCACCGGTAAGTTACGTGCAATCACACCTTAAGGTTGTTCGAAACACCCGGAAAGGTGTTTTTATTGAGTAAAAAGTTATATTTCTTGATAGCTAGATATGTGATGGTTACAAAAAATAGAAAAAAATAGTAGGTCACCGTATGATATTTTTTGCTATGCTGCATTTTGTTGACCTCCTATCAGTCTTGAAAGTACCTCAGCAATAGCCACAATCCATTACATCATGACATGCAATCTAACTGCATATTTTTGCCTAAAACTATATATTTATAGGATTTTTCAGTACAGAACTGTTGTAAATGCAACGGTTCATTAAACTGATGAAACAAAATTCGCTAGCACTGAGTTTGATATGTTTCGTGGCAAGAGTAAGAACATGTGTATATATTTCAGCACTGAAATTTTACAGAAAAAGAGTAACTTCTGATAATCCATACAACGTTGAGTATCACTGCTCGGTCAGTAATTCAGTATTTTTTTCTAATTTTTTTACACATATTTCTTCAATGATATTTTGGGTTTGTAAAAATAATGTAAAAAATATACCTATCCAGGTTACTTTTCGCGATATAAGCGTTAAAACATGAAAAGTGCCATTTTATGGAAACAAAAAATCAATAATTTCATGAATTTGGAGTGCATACTATGTCAAATTATTCAAGTTTTTGTGAGTATGAATTGAAAAAAAAATCAAATATTTCATATATTGTATGTTCTGACTCAGAAATGTATAAAAGGCTGGCATGGTAGATGTGATCATTAGCATGAACGGTGTGGCTGCTAGAATGAACCACTAGATGTTGACTGGTCAATTGGCTCAGATGAGATTCTTTCCGGTCGCCAACTCAGTAGGCCTAATAGTTGAAATATCCCCATCAAATTTGACAAGTCAGTAGAACTTTAGGAATAAATTTCACCCAATTAGCTTGAGCAAGATGACCGCCACATTTGGCACAGGATTTTGCGATAACTTGTAGGCCTATACATACGAACAACGTGAGGATATAGCTTATTATATATAAATGGCTGATAACGGATTTGAGTGAGAGGGTAGCGCTGATCTGTGCGCGGTGAATTTTGGAGATTATTTCGTCTATAAGTCTATTTCATGCATCTCGATGAATTTTGGCAGAAAATCGCCTAACATTGTGTAAATTTCTGGGCAGATAAGCTGCGGAAACAAAAAAGTTAGCCCCATTCGGCTTACATAGCGGAACGGGTATGGTAGACGAAACGTGTCAAAAATGACAACTGTAACGAAAACGGAGCCCCGCGAAATCGAGCCTGGTGGGCTGTAAATGTTGCGGCCCAATGAAGCTGAGCTCTTCTTATGATGTATTCCTCTTAAAGAGTGAACATTTGGTATATTCAGGCTATATAATGGACAGGCTATAGAGGAATTGATGTGTCAATGGAATGTTGCTTAGTGAAACTGGAAATGCATATGCGTGTTTGGACAAACTTAGGGGCGCATAGGACAAACTATTATAAAAGAGTGTGTGACGACCTCTGGATATTTTGTGGTGAACTTTGAAGTTCTAAGAGATTGGAATTGTGAAGGAAACACTCCACAGGGGCACAAAATGCAGGATTCGGCGGATGGGAGGATGTGGTAAGAAACGGAAGAAACCCTCACACTCGTTTTATTGGTCTTACACAGATATCATATACAAAGTAATGAGCGCCACTTGCGCCAGCAACTCCTCCCCCCCCCCCCCCCCCCACCCCTCAAATTTGCTCTTGCATTCGTTGTATCTTTTGTCCTTGGTCCACTCAAGTCAAGTAGCAACAAATTCCATGTGTTATGCCATACTAGTACATTCATGCTTATTAGCCCTACGAGATCTGCAATACCATGAATAGTCTTTCAAAATATTATTATCGCTAAGCTTGAGTTGTATTGAAAACTAGACGTCAAGGCCTAAAGATGCCTTGGAGGCATTTCGGTGTGATGAATAATTTATAATACTAGATATCGACGAAAATGAAAAATGTCGACAAATTTCGGGTCAAGGTCAAAGTTAATCCATAATACCCCTTAGACATGTTTGTCTAGGGCGACGAGTCCGAAAGTAACGTCCGTTTCGCTCTACGACGCACCGTTTCTGAGATATCGACGAAAACGAAAAATGCCGACTCGGCAAAAAAATTTCGGGTCAAGGTCAAAGTTCATCCATAATACCCCTTAGACATGTTTGTCTAGTGCGACGAGTCCGAAAATAACGTCCGTTTTGCTCTACGACGCACCGTTTCCGAGATATCGACGAAAACGAAAAATGCCGACTCGGCAAAAAAATTTCGGGTCAAGGTCAAAGTTCATCAATAATACCCCTTAGACATGTTTGTCTAGTGCGACGAGTCCGAAAATAACGTCCGTTTCGCTCTACGACGCACCGTTTCCGAGATATCGACGAAAACGAAAAATGCCGACTCGGCAAAAAAATTTCGGGTCAAGGTCAAAGTTCATCCATAATTCCCCTTAGACATGTTTGTCTAGTGCGACGAGTCCGAAAATAACGTCCGTTTCGCTCTACGACGCACCGTTTCCGAGATATCGACGAAAACGAAAAATGCCGACTCGGCAAAAAAATTTCGGGTCAAGGTCAAAGTTCATCAATAATTCCCCGTAGACATGTTTGTCTAGTGCGACGAGTCCGAAAATAACGTCCGTTTCGCTCTACGACGCACCGTTTCCGAGATATCGACGAAAACGAAAAATGCCGACTCGGCAAAAAAATTTCGGGTCAAGGTCAAAGTTCATCCATAATACCCCTTAGACATGTTTGTCTAGTGCGACGAGTCCGAAAATAACGTCCGTTTCGCTCTACGACGCACCGTTTCCGAGATATCGACGAAAACGAAAAATGCCGACTCGGCAAAAAAATTTCGGGTCAAGGTCAAAGTTCATCCATAATACCCCTTAGACATGTTTGTCTAGTGCGACGAGTCCGAAAATAACGTCCGTTTCGCTCTACGACGCACCGTTTCCGAGATATGCAGGATGAATCAAGGATGACTCAGCAAAAAATTATTTCGACCTCTAGGTCAAAGGTCGTTTGAGGTATCGATCCCAAAATCAATAGGGTTCTTCCCTGGTGATATATAAACCTCCGTGCAAAATTCTGCAACTATTGCCTGAATATTTTTTGAGTTATCGTCCGGAAACCAAGTTCCTCGATTTCATCCTCACGGACCTCACGGACCTCGGAGCCGGATCAAAAAAAAAAGTACACCCTAGAGATGTTTGTCTAGGGCGACGAGTCCGAAAATAACGTCCGTTTCGCTCTACGACGCACGGTTTCCGAGATATGCAGGAAGCCTCAAGGATGAATCAGCAAAAAATTATTTTGACCTCTAGGTCAAAGGTCGTTTGACGGATCGATCCCAAAATCAATAGGGTTCTTCCCTGGTGGCATAAGAACCTCCATGCAGAGTTCTGCAACTATTGCATAAATATTTTTCCAGTTATCGTCCGGAAACCAAGTCTTAAAATTAGCCTTGATTTCATCCTCACGGACCTCACGGACCTCCGATCCGGCTCAAAAAGAATAGGGTTCTTCCTCATATTATTTCTGACTTGCGGTGAAAATTTGACAAGGATCCGTCAAGGCAATCTAAAGTTATCGTCCGGAAACCAAAAGTGGCGGAAGAAGAAAAAAAAAAAAAAAAAAAAAAAAAAAAAAAAAAAAAAAATTCTGCTAAAACCATAAAGGCATTTCTGCCGAAATGCCTTAATTATGCCATGATCCACAGAAGTGTTGTCAATTTATTTAACAGTGTTTTGAATAATTTTACGATCTGTTTGATTATGTTAATCAGAAGATTTGGAAATTGTTAGGTCTACTAGTTTTGTTGTGCAAACGTTTACTCATATACATATTAAAACTATGTAACGAATGGATGTTCTAGTAGTATTATCTTCTTAACCGAGGCTGGCCCACTGAAAGATACTAGACATATGCTGTGATGCTTCCAGTACTTTGTGTGTTCAAGTCGAGACTCCGCCGTACTGATTACAGACCGCCGGATTTTCCAGTACTCCCATTGCACGGCAACATTCATACCCCGCCGATCCCTATTTCACCCCGCCGTTACATTCGCTGTTTATGACACGTTTGGTCAACCATAGACGGGCCACATTGATGACGCGTTCGGTGTATCGAACAACCTTAACTCATAATAATTATTATGTGCCCAATAATTATTATGGGGCACATAATAATTATCAATCTTCATTGATCCCAATAATAAATGTCCCTTACCTTAACTATTTCTATTGTGCTCAATAATAGACTTGACCATGTTAACTAGCAATACTAATGTTAACTTATTCACGAATATCAATAGTACTGCAGCCATAAAGTCAATACTGGACACAACCTTTACCTTGTTGAGCCCAATGATAAATGTTTCTTTGCCTAACTATTCTTATTGTGGCCAGTAATAAACTTAACTAGTAAAACTAAAGTTAAACTATTCAAATTTATGTTAACTTATTCAGTAAAAGTAATCTCTTCACACAAAACCATCAACTGTAAATTTGTACAATTGTCCAGTGTGATTTGTTTGCAGATATCAATCAACTGGAATGATCAGAGATCTCAAACTGGATATTTCACATTGTTGTAATAAGTTATCTCATGAACTTGATAATATTTAATCTTTTCGAAAAACAATAGGTTTCGTGTCTCAACGAGCCTGTTCAATATTGTAGTGATTCCTGTAAAATTACAACTTCTAGAGCGTTCACAAGCCATGGGTGTTGAAATTGCTGATTTCGTCACAAGATGTGTCGCCAATCGGCCAATTTGGTTGCTATGGCCACCAAAATCGATAGGTGTTGTGATCTCACCATAAGACATGTCCATATAAAATATTATCAAAATCGGTTCAGATTTGCAAGCTGTAGCGCGTTCACAAGAAAGTGTCTGCGGACGCGGCGGCGGCGCGACGATCGTAAATCCATAGTATCCTCCGAACTTTGTTTGGGGGATACAATGAAATAGTATGTATGAATATATGAATTTGTAATACATCTTTATACACTAATATCTTGGCTGCTTGATGTGTGAGAACATGAATTTCCATGTTCTATCCATGTAACAAAGCGCCACAAGCATTGGTGAGAGCGCACCCTGGTGACTGTTCTGAGAATGTCGAGCCTGTCGTCTGGACCTGGTAGACCGACGTAGAGGAGTTTATCCAGGCGACCTGGACGCAGGACTGCAGGGTCGATAATATCTGTGAGAAACATATAGTCATTCAACAGTGGCAGCAATGATAAACACAATGATTTTATCATGGTAACCTCGCAAGTCATCATATACAACGGTATGTCTTACAATTTGGTTTTTTCAAGTGATTATGTCATCTATTCATTGGTACAGTATGATCCTGTACCTAGCTGCTGGAATGCTAACCTGGTCGGTTAGTGGCACCCATGATGAAGACCTGTTTCCTCGCCTGAAGTCCGTCCATCTCGGTCAGAAGCTGGTTCACCACCCGCACGCTGGCGCCACCCTGTGGGAAAAACCCACAACACAAGCTCAGTAAGAACACCTCTGTGCACCGAAGATCGAGAGGTGCGTAGACTAACAGTTACTGACCTCGCCTGAGTCGGATCGACGCGGACACAAAGATCGAGAGGTGCGTAGACTAACAGTTACTGACCTCGCCTGAGTCGGATCGATGCGGACACAAAGATCTAGAGGTGCGTAGACTAACAGTTACTGACCTCGCCTGAATCGGATCGATGCGGACACAAAGATCGAGAGGTGTGTAGACTAACAGTTACTGACCTCGCCTGAGTCGGATTGATGCGGACACAAAGATCGAGAGGTGCGTAGACTAACAGTTACTGACCTCGCCTGAGTCGGATCGATGCGGACACAAAGATCGAGAGGTGCGTAGACTAACAGTTACTGACCTCGCCTGAGTCGGATCGATGCGGACACAAAGATCGAGAGGTGCGTAGACTAACAGTTACTGACCTCGCCTGAGTCGGATCGATGCGGACACAAAGATCGAGAGGTGTGTAGACTAACAGTTACTGACCTCGCCTGAGTCGGATCGATGCGGACACAAAGATCGAGAGGTGCGTAGACTAACAGTTACTGACCTCGCCTGAGTCGGATCGACGCGGACACAAAGATCGAGAGGTGCGTAGACTAACAGTTACTGACCTCGCCTGAGTCGGATCGACGCGGACACCAAGATCGAGAGGTGCGTAGACTAACAGTTACTGACCTCGCCTGAGTCGGATCGACGCGGACACAAAGATCGAGAGGTGCGTAGACTAACAGTTACTGACCCTGCCTGAGTCGGATCGACGCGGACACAAAGATCGAGAGGTGCGTAGACTAACAGTTACTGACCTCGCCTGAGTCAGATCGACGCGGGCACAAAGATCGAGAGGTGCGTAGACTAACAGTTACTGACCCTGCCTGAGTCGGATCGACGCGGACACAAAGATCGAGAGGTGCGTAGACTAACAGTTACTGACCTCGCCTGAGTCGGATCGACGCGGACACAGAGATCGAGAGGTGGTAGACTAACAGTTACTGACCTTGCCTGAGTCAGATCGACGCGGACACAAAGATCGAGAGGTGCGTAGACTAACAGTTACTGACCTTGCCTGAGTCGGATCGATGCGGACACAAAGATCGAGAGCTGAGTAGATCAACAGTTACTGACCTTGCCTGAGTCAGATCAATGCGGACACAAAGATCGAGAGGTGTGTAGACTAACAGTTACTGACCTCGCCTGAGTCAGATCGACGCGGACACAAAGATCGAGAGGTGCGTAGACTAACAGTTACTGACCTCGCCTGAGTCGGATCGACGCGGACACAAAGATCGAGAGGTGCGTAGACTAACAGTTACTGACCTCGCCTGAGTCGGATCGACGCGGACACAAAGATCGAGAGGTGCGTAGACTAACAGTTACAGACCTCGCCTGAGTCGGATCGACGCGAACACAAAGATCAAGAGGTGCGTAGACTAACAGTTACTGACCTCGCCTGAGTCGGATCGACGCAGACACAAAGATCAAGAGGTGCGTAGACTTACAGTTACTGACCTCGCCTGAGTCGGATCGACGCGGACACAAAGATCGAGAGGTGTGTAGACTAACAGTTACTGACCTCGCCTGAGTCGGATCGACGTGGCCACAAAGATCGAGAGGTGCGTAGACTAACAGTTACTGACCTTGCCTGAGTCAGATCGACGCGGACACAAAGATCGAGAGGTGCGTAGACTAACAGTTACTGACCTCGCCTGAGTCGGATCGACGCGGACACAAAGATCGAGAGGTGAGTAGACTAACAGTTACTGACTTCGCCTGAGTCAGATCGACACGGACACAAAGATCGAGAGGTGCGTAGACTAACAGTTACTGACCCTGCCTGAGTCAGATCGACGCGGACACAAAGATCGAGAGGTGCGTAGACTAACAGTTACTGAACCTGCCTGAGTCAGATCGACGCGGACACAAAGATCGAGAGGTGCGTAGACTAACAGTTACTGACCCTGCCTGAGTCGGATCGACGTGGACACAAAGATCGAGAGGTGCGTAGACTAACAGTTACTGACCTTGCCTGAGTCAGATCGACGTGGACACAAAGATCGAGAGGTGCGTAGACTAACAGTTACTGACCTCGCCTGAGTCGGATCGACGCGGACACAAAGCATCCAACTCGTCAAAGAATATCACACAAGGTGAAGAGTTTCTGGCTCGCTGGAAAACTTGTCTGACGGCTCGTTCACTCTCGCCCACATACTGCAACACAGGGCATTGAAAGTCAACTGGAGAAACAGCAAGTAGGCTCAGTTCACGATTTATATCTCACATAATCAAGTGAAAAATCTTATTTCAAGTTTTTCCATTTGACTTCATCGAATATTACCATATTCAGGAGTTCTGGTCCTTTGACTGAGATGAAATTGATACCTGACTCATTTGCAACTGCCTGAAAACGGAATGATTAGTACTCATTGTTGTCATTATTTAACATTGATTATACCAGAACTTTGCTCACTGAATATCATCACTTATTGTCCATATATTTGCAAGAAGCGAGTACATAAGCCCAGAGATAGCCACAAACTGTTTAGTGTTACCTTGGCAAGGAGAGTTTTGCCACAGCCTGGGGGCCCTGCCAGCAGTATACCCGGGGGGTTGGTTAGACCCAGGGCCTTGAACTGCTCTGGATGGCGCACGGGGCCCTGACAGTATACACCAAGGGATGGTAAATACATGTAAACACTTACAGCATAGACAGGTAATACATATATTTCAGGAAGTCAAGAATGCCATGTTCATGAATGAATGATGAGTTTCAATCGATGCAATCGATGTCCAATACATCACGACACCACACACCATGATAGCAATCTGTAGTTCCTCTCGGACTCCCTGGAGGGCGCCGATGTCTTCCCATGTGACGTCGGGAATCGTCGCAAAACCCTCGCGCTTGGCAGATGGCTGAACATGCTGCAGTGCCATCTGGTGACAGAGAACAGTAAACTCAGCTGTGCAAGTCGGAACTCATTGAACACCTGAGTATTATCCATGAACATTGCTGACCTGAAAATCATCCATTGTCAAGTACAGAGTATCCAGTTGTTCTTTACTCAACGGTGGCTGATCTTTTAACCACGATAGCACTGGTGGAAATAAAATTCACATACACATCTTAAGTAGCTTTGATGTTAAGCAGCAATCTCCTTGTCCAGCTGATTCAATCTGGAGCATAAACTTGATGAGACTAGGCAACCAATCCTTATATGACTATCAACAACTACCGGCATTTAGTCAGTGTTACTTGCCTAGTTTATATTCAGCTTCAGCAGCCTGTGATTCTTGTTGGTTCACATCACTCTGGCGGCATTCTTCGTGTTCTAACGAGCTTGCCACTTCGACTTGATTGTTTGTGTCCCCAGGAGAATCACATATTTCTCCTTCAATCTGTTCCAAAACACACTCCGTAGATATTCCTTGGACTGGTGATACGTTCTCATTGATGGAGTTCGCAACATTTGAAGTTTCTGGATTTTCATTAATACATTCTGATAATATGACTTCTGTATGAGATATTCTAGTTGGAATCTGGT
Source organism: Terebella lapidaria (assembly GCA_949152475.1). NCBI lineage: Eukaryota > Metazoa > Annelida > Polychaeta > Terebellida > Terebellidae > Terebella > Terebella lapidaria. The sequence goes on along the minus strand of OX424561.1, from coordinate 42,245,977 downwards.
CGGGAGTATTTGTACACATTGTAGGTCCTTGAATTGAAGCACCCGGATAGGCTGGTGATTGAGTTCTAGTGTGAGCTCGTGACTGTTGCTGTGGTGAATCTTGTAATTCTTTGAAAACCCTGCAATGAAGTTGTCTGCTTGAACATGATTGTCATCATAATAGAGAAAAAACCTGCTACAGTATTAGGCAGATTCGAATATAGTGATTTCATAAATAATGCATACATGTATTTTTTTACATGTGTGTACAAATAACATTCATAAAAGCTGGCAAAATATAACTGTAGATAATGGGAAGGATGGATATGGCTGACCTGTTGACAGCTACAATAGCCGCCTCGCTGGCCAGCGCCATGAGATCCGCTCCGACGTACCCCGGGGTGCTCCGTGCGAGACGGCGGAAGTCAAAGTCCGAAGCCAGTCGCAGGTCACGACACAACACCTGTAGGATCCTGAACCACACAACATCAGTGGCTAATTGAAGTAATGTTGATGTCACACAAGAGTAAATATCTGGTGATCTGATCTCAATACAAGATTTTCTGGAAGTACCACCCAAGGGACCCCAGAAAGGTGGTCTTAAATGACAGGTGGTCTCTCGTGACAGGTTCATTTACATGATAAAAGGCCAATTCGGACCAAGGGGAGTGGTCTTAAAACACAGGGTGGTCTCTCAAACCAGGTGGTCTTTAACACAGGATCCACTGTAGTATTGAACACCTTGTTCGAGCATCCTCATCAGGTATTCCTAGAGCGATCTCGCGGTCGAAGCGGCCAGCTCGTCTGAGGGCAGGGTCTAACGCATCAGGTCGATTGGTGGCTCCTATCACCAAAACATGGCCTGTCTTCACATTACCCAGGTCTGTAATGGTGTGGTCACACAAAAACCAATGGTAAAATATTGTTTCAAAATGTCCATCTACAAATACATGTACTTCAAACGTCAGGTCAAAACTTGAAACAACACTTCAAAATCTTCTTGAAAGAGTATAGACTGATGTTCACACGTTGGTGTGAATCATATTCCTGAAATAGGCCTGACACCAGTAACACTGACCGTCCAAGCAGGTCAGCAGTTGTGATACGATCCTCCTCTCCATGTCTTTAGAGGCGGTCTCCCGCTTGGGAGTGATAGCATCTATCTCATCCAGAAACATCACACATGGTGCAGAGGCCTGTCGCAAGGCCAGGGTAAATGACATGTTCCCTCGAATGTGTAAGCATTCATAACATTCACTAGCAATTGCTGGAGCACTAATACATGAAGACAGGGGGAGATGTGGTGGTTACTGACCGTGGCTATCTGGAAAATGTCGCGGATTTTCTCCTCAGATTCACCCGACACTCCCGACACGAGCTCGGTGGCTGCGACTCTCAGCATTGGCAGATCCAGCTCCTGGAGATAAATAAAGTGGACATGAGGGTCAAGAAACCTTGATGTGAGTCACATTCCGATGCTATTGAACATTGATAGTTCTACTCTGGGTAGAAATATACCGGTATATATCTAACAGTATCAAGTAAATAATTATATATATATCATGGTGACATGAGGCACAAAAGTATACACCATAGGTGTACGTACTGTGCATCTAATACTTTCAACTACTTACCCCTGATATTGCATGTGCAAGCAAGGATTTTCCACATCCTGGAGGGCCATGCAAGAGAAATCCCCTAGGGGGTGTCACACCAAGTCTTTCATACACCTCCGGATGTTTCATGTGCACAAGCAGCTTACAGACTTCCTACAAATCGCAGATTTTCAGTTCCAATACAATTGTTACTCATTAGAACCACAACAACAGGGATGCAGTGTTTTCTATAATTCCAACATTATTGTATTACCAAAAATTAGCCCAAAGGCTAAGATAGGTTACCGGACAATTTTGGTTTGGCTATGGCAGCATTGGCAGGTAACAGACCTTGAGATTTACCAATCAAGGTTCGCAGTGTAAACATATGACCTTGGGATTTACCAATCAAGGTCATCCGTATGAACTTCGATGTAATCATTACATGTATGTGTGCGGCATTTGATATTCTATATGTTGGGTGGAATCGTTTAGGCCGCTCAGGTCAATTTACACATTCCAAGTCAGACATTTGGCACTCAAGGTCATCTGACGTCAAGTTCAAGGTCATCATTAGTTGTGCCATATATGTCTTCCTATATGTTCATAATGCAAACAGGAGCTCTATCTGCAAGCATTTCATCTACAAAGGCAAATCTGGGCATTTTTTGACCCCAAAATGGCTGTTTTGACCTTTCAAGGTCATCCAAGGTCAAATTCAAGGTCACCACACAAGTCGCCATAATGACTTCCGATTTGAAAGTGCCAATTTCTAAGCTCTATCTTCAAGCGTTCTATGAGTACAGTCCGGACAGCTCCCATTATGAAGGGAAAAAGTGCCGAAAATTTTCTAAGTCCAAAATTTTTTTCAAAGGGTGAAAATTTTTTTTTGCTCTAGAAATGGCCCAAAATGGATAGTAATGCGATCTGGGGCGAAAAAAAATTTTTTCGCCGACCCGCCAAAAATTCAAAATGGCCGCCACACGAAAACCGGCAGATTTAGGGCAACCAAACTTATACATATCACAGAGGTATATGAGGGGAATCTTTTGAAACCAAAAACTCAAAACTGATCAGACAGTTTTTGAGAAAATGGCCGTCAAAGTCCAAAATTGAGCGTTTTTCGACAAAAACGGCCGCCATTTTGAAAAAAAATGCGAAAATCAAAAAAATACCTCCTTCTCAAAATATTTTTAGGCATTTTTGTGCAAAATTTCAGAAAGATTCGATCGTTAACTTTAAAGATAAAAATGTTAACGCCGGACGGACGGACGGACGGACGGACGGACGGACGGACGGACGACGGACGCAACGCCATGCCAATAGGTTATCGGACCAAAGGTCCGGTAACCTAACAAGCAGAGGAAATTTCACTGAAGATAAGTCACCTTCAGCGTTGAGTCGTTGCCCCCGACATCGGCAAATGTTACAGTGCTTGTCTGCAACTCGCGACTGTTTTTGGACTTCTTCTCAGAATTTCCACTTTCTGTGGCTACACGTTTCTTTGGTGTTTTTGCAGGTTTCTTTTTCTGCAAAAAAAGAATACTGTGTAGACATTCGGCACACTGCTTTTGAGCTCTGATTTCACCACACAGATCTGAGAAGAAGTGGTGAAGTCCTGGTAACTTCAGGCTTGTAAAATTAAGCCCAAACTTGACCAGGCCAGTAACACAGATTGTCGTCCAACCTTAGAAGTGTCGTGTGAGTTGGCATCTCCTGCGACTTCTGGTTTGTCAGAGGCTGAATTCAAACAAGCAGGACCTAATCTTTCTTCTTGTTCAGACGCTGAATCGGGAACTACTTCGAAATCATTCAATTTGCCATCTCTCCGTGCTTTCTGAATGAATAAACATTCACGATCAGTGAACAACAGTGTTCTATTGTGAATTTTGAGGTATACCAAAAATATTTACAGGATACGCAGATCTTATCATATTCAGCAAGACTGAATTTTCTAGAAAACCTGGATATATATAGTTTGGGATGATGACACCTTTGCACCTTTGTCTGTTGTTTGGGTTTGCCTCCATCACTACTTCTCAGAAAACTAGAGTCACTCGACCCAACTGATGCCAACTGCTTCTCAGACTTTACTCTCCTCGAGTTCTGTAAATATACAGCAGTGTCAGGACAAGTTCTGATCAACCATGTCCACAGTATAGTTACAGGATGCCTCTTGTATACATGTACATGTTTGCTATCAAGGGGAACAGCTTGTCACTATCTACACACCTAATTGCAAAGTGAAGAGATGCCTTTTGTGTAAACTAGATGCAATCACCAAACCTGTGCCTTTCCTTCCCTCTCCCCAATCCTGTCAATGAGAAACACATCACTGTCCTCGGTCTGGCCTCGCCGCTGTGGTGTAGAAGGCGCACTGTTGCTGGCGCTGTGTGGTTTACTGCCCCGTAGAGGACTGTCTACACCAGATTGAGACGCTGTCTGTTTCTTGTACAGGTTCATCATGATGCTGTTCATGGCGTTTGTGTCCTGAAGCATGAATTACATGTCGAACATCAGGACAGTATCAAAATACTACACAAAGTTCCATCAAAAATATTTATAAATATTTTTTAAAAACACCTGAGAACCAGTTGTATAACAAGCCTGAGTGTCACTGTTTACCTCGTGGATAGCGTAGTCTGGATTATTTGAAGAAAAACTCTCATCACTATCGAGTGAGCTGTCTTCACTGCAATACAGAAACTGTGTGATTACACAAACTGTGTGATTACACAAACTGTGTGATTACACAAACTCTCTGATTACACAAACTCTCTGATTACACAAACTGTGTGATTACACAAACTCTCTGATTACACAAACTCTCTGATTACACAAACTGTGTAATTTGGGTGTTTCACCAGAGTTTCTCAGTCATATGCTATCAACATGATCAAATATAAATTGATAACACAACTCTTTGATAAACATGTATGATACCGACCTGTCAGATACGACAAGAACGTTAGGAGCTTTCTGAAGGTGTTTTTTCTCTAGACGGCTATAGTCCTCATTGGCAGTAGACCCAGGAAGGATTCTTGATGATAACTCTTTATAAACTGAAAGGTATAAGGGAACCTAGAATTATGCAAATGTGGAGTATTTAACCAAAAATCCGGACAGGAACTTCACCTAAAATCATGCAAATTTTTTGTTTACCTTTTTCAACATATATCCTGAATGCATTTTTCTTTTTTCGTCCGTAGTCCCGACTGTAAGTAAGCAGTGAATATTGAATCCCAATATGTTAATCAATATTGATATCGGTTATTTGAAAATGAATATGTCAGAAAAATTAACCCCAGGTCTATAAAGGTTACCAAAATGTACTGTGGTAAGCTAGAAACAGTTTTTTTTTTCACTGAAATTGCTCCTTTATCCTATTCTGTCAGGCACGTTACAAATTTGGAAATTGCTATGAATTACCAAAATAGGAAATTTTCATGAATTACACAAAAATGATATTGCAAAAATGAATCACCATTTTGTGATATTCGAAGATAATTTAGCAATTACCTTTTTGTTAACTTCAGTCCAACTTTCTTGTTCAGATGCCTGCTATAAACATGATAAAGCCTATTCTACATACGATTTGCTACAAACTTGACAAGAGAAAGCTTACACCATGTGTAATCTCTGAGAGATTTGTAGCAAGCCATACACAGCATGGAATTCACAGCAGGCATCTGAACAAGAACGATAGAATGAAGTTACCAAAATAGGTAATTGTTCAATTGAATATCACAAAATGGTGATTCATTCTTGCAATTTCATCTTTGTGTAACTCATAAAAGTTTCTTATTTTGGTAATGCATAGCAATTACCAAATTGTAATGTGCCTCACTGCTATTTTGCTTACTGAGGGTCAAATGCAAGGTCACAAAAATATCCACCATGTGTGGCTCCTTACATGCTCATAATACACACCTATTATTATTCATTTATTTTTTTTAAAGCTTTTTTATGGTTTGTTTACATACTAGTATAGTAATCTCTATGGTTCGGTGGGATGTAATACTTTTCTGTGGGAATTGGAGAAGTGTTACTTGATAAGCTTTAAGCTTCAAACAATTTCCTTTTCACTATTCAAATGTATTATCATTGTATTATACTGCACTGTTATGAATGTTGAATATTGAATAAACTTATTTGAATTTGAAAAACAAATCTCTTTCCACAAGTCTTTCGTCTGCAGCAGTCAATTTAAATGTTTGTTTGCATGCTCATAATACAAACCTAATCTCTCTCAACAAGCCTTTCGAGCAAAAACTTTCGAACAATCTTTACACACCAATGTATGGCTTGAAATGTCATGCTTGTGCAAAATCAGAAAAAAACTAGACGTCAAGGCCTAAAGATGCCTTGGAGGCATTTCGGTGTGATGAATAATTTATAATACTAGATATCGACGAAAATGAAAAATGTCGACAAATTTCGGGTCAAGGTCAAAGTTCATCCATAATACCCGCTAGACATGTTTGTCTAAGGCGACGAGTCCGAAAATACCATCCGTTTCGCTCTACGACGTGTTTGTCTAGGGTGAAGAGTCCGAAAATAACGTCCGTTTCGCTCTACGACGCACCGTTTCCGAGATATCGACGAAAACGAAAAATGCCGACTCGGCAAAAAAATTTCGGGTCAAGGTCAAAGTTCATCAATAATTCCCCATAGACATGTTTGTCTAGTGCGACGAGTCCGAAAATAACGTCCGTTTCGCTCTACGACGCACCGTTTCCGAGATATCGACGAAAACGAAAAATGCCGACTCGGCAAAAAAATTTCGGGTCAAGGTCAAAGTTCATCCATAATACCCCTTAGACATGTTTGTCTAGTGCGACGAGTCCGAATATAACGTCCGTTTCGCTCTACGACGCACCGTTTCCGAGATATCGACGAAAACGAAAAATGCCGACTCGGCAAAAAAATTTCGGGTCAAGGTCAAAGTTCATCAATAATTCCCCTTAGACATGTTTGTCTAGTGCGACGAGTCCGAAAATAACGTCCGTTTCGCTCTACGACGCACCGTTTCCGAGATATCAACGAAAACGAAAAATGCCGACTCGGCAAAAAAATTTCGGGTCAAGGTCAAAGTTCATCCATAATACCCCTTAGACATGTTTGTCTAGTGCGACGAGTCCGAAAATAACGTCCGTTTCGCTCTACGACGCACCGTTTCCGAGAAAACGACGAAAACGAAAAATGCCGACTCGGCAAAAAAATTTCGGGTCAAGGTCAAAGTTCATCAATAATACCCCTTAGACATGTTTGTCTAGTGCGACGAGTCCGAAAATAACGTCCGTTTCGCTCTACGACGCACCGTTTCCGAGATATCGACGAAAACGAAAAATGCCGACTCGGCAAAAAAATTTCGGGTCAAGGTCAAAGTTCATCCATAATTCCCCTTAGACATGTTTGTCTAGTGCGACGAGTCCAAAAATAACGTCCGTTTCGCTCTACGACGCACCGTTTCCGAGATATCGACGAAAACGAAAAATGCCGACTCGGCAAAAAAATTTCGGGTCAAGGTCAAAGTTCATCAATAATTCCCCGTAGACATGTCTAGTTTGTCTAGTGCGACGAGTCCGAAAATAACGTCCGTTTCGCTCTACGACGCACCGTTTCCGAGATATCGACGAAAACGAAAAATGCCGACTCGGCAAAAAAATTTCGGGTCAAGGTCAAAGTTCATCCATAATACCCCGTAGACATGTTTGTCTAGTGCGACGAGTCCGAAAATAACGTCCGTTTCGCTCTACGACGCACCGTTTCCGAGATATCGACGAAAACGAAAAATGCCGACTCGGCAAAAAAATTTCGGGTCAAGGTCAAAGTTCATCCATAATACCCCTTAGACATGTTTGTCTAGTGCGACGACTCCGAAAATAACGTCCGTTTCGCTCTACGACGCACCGTTTCCGAGATATCGACGAAAACGAAAAATGCCGACTCGGCAAAAAAATTTCGGGTCAAGGTCAAAGTTCATCCATAATACCCCTTAGACATGTTTGTCTAGGGCGACGAGTCCGAAAATAACGTCCGTTTCGCTCTACGACGCACCGTTTCCGAGATATGCAGGATGAATCAAGGATGACTCAGCAAAAAATTATTTCGACCTCTAGGTCAAAGGTCGTTTGAGGTATCGATCCCAAAATCAATAGGGTTCTTCCCAGGTGATATATAAACCTCCGTGCAAAATTCTGCAACTATTGCCTGAATATTTTTTGAGTTATCGTCCGGAAACCAAGTTCCTCGATTTCATCCTCACGGACCTCACGGACCTCGGAGCCGGATCAAAAAAAAAAGTACACCCTAGAGATGTTTGTCTAGGGCGACGAGTCCGAAAATAACGTCCGTTTCGCTCTACGACGCACGGTTTCCGAGATATGCAGGAAGCCTCAAGGATGAATCAGCAAAAAATTATTTTGACCTCTAGGTCAAAGGTCGTTTGACGGATCGATCCCAAAATCAATAGGGTTCTTCCCTGGTGGCATATGAACCTCCATGCAGAGTTCTGCAACTATTGCATAAATATTTTTCCAGTTATTGTCCGGAAACCAAGTCTTAAAATTAGCCTTGATTTCATCCTCTGCCGAAATGCCTTAATAACCCAAGGGCTGAGGAAGGTTACCGGACAATGTATATTTTAGATATAAGCCTTTTGTCCCATGACCTTGAAAAGAAGGTCATTGGTCAATTCAAGGACATGAGAATATTAAGCATATATCATTTCTAGTATGTCCTCAATTGATTCCTAAGCTGTAAAGTGGATAATAAGCGAGATATTAGCCTTTATGTCCTGTGACCTTGAAAATGAGGTCAAAAGTCGAATTCAAGGTCATAGCAATATTCAGCATATATATAATTTCCTATATGTTCATAATTGATTCCTAAGCTGTAAAGTCGATAATAAGCTAGATATTAGCCATTTTGTCCTGTGACCTTGAAAAATGGGTCAAAGGTCAAGTTCAAGGTCATGATAATGTTCAAAATATATCATTTTCTATATGTTCACAATTGATTGTTAAGCTGTGAAGTCGATAATAAGCGAGATATTAGCCGTTTTGTTCTCTGACCTTGAAAATGAGGTCAAAGGACGAATTCAAGGTCATAGCAATATTCAGCATATATCATTTCCTTTATGTTCATAATTGATTCCTAAGCTGTAAAGTCGATAATATACGACATATTTTGTGGGCGTTTTAACATTTGTGGGTTCAACAGTCCTGTGACCTTGAAAACGAGGTCAAAGGTCAAATTCAAGGTCACGAGAATATTCAGCATATATTATTTCCTATATGTTCTCAATTGATTGCTAAACTGTGAAGTCGATAATAAGCGAGATATTAGCCATTTCGTCCTGTGACCTTGAAAATGAGGTCAAAGGTAAATTCAAGGTCATGAGAATATTCAGCATATATCATTTCCTATATGTTTTCAATCGATTGCTAAGCTGTAAAGTCAATAATAAGCAAGATATCAGCCATTTTGTCCTGTGACCTTGAAAATGAGGTCAAAGGTAAATTCAAGGTCATGAGAATATTCAGCATATATCATTTCCTATATGTTCTCAATCGATTGCTAAGCTGTAAAGTCAATAATAAGCGAGATATCAGCCATATTGTCCTGTGACCTTTAAAATGAGGTCAAAGGTAAAGTTCAAAGTCATGAGAATATTCAGAATATATCATTTCCTATATGTTCACAATTGATTGCTAAGCTCTAAAGTTGATAATAAGCGAGATATTAGCCATTTTGTCCTGTGACCTTGAAAATGAGGTCAAAGGTCAAATTCAAGGTCACGAGAATATTCAGCATATATCATTTCCTATATGTCCACAACTGATTCCTAGTCTCTAATCTCAATATTAAGTAAGATATTATGCATAATGTGCCCCATTATAAAGCATAGGAGAATTTAACATGGGAAAGTGCCATTTGGGACCTGTCAAAAAAATTAGCCCAAAGGCTAAGATAGGTTACCGGACATTTTTGGTTTGGCCATGGCAGCATTGGCAGGTAACAGACCTTGAGATTTACCAATCAAGGTTCCCAGTGTAAACATATGACCTTGAGATTTACCAATCAAGGTCATGTTTGTGAACTGCAATGTCATCATTAGGTATGCTATGTATGACTTCATAATACAAACATAAAAGCTCTATCAAGAAGTATTTTGTCTGTAGAGGTCAATTTACACACGTCAGGTCAGGCCAGATTGTGAGAATGGCCTTTAAGGTCACATATAAGGTCAAATTTGAGGTTACCAAAAGATGTGCTATAAATACACGACTCCATGTAAGCTTATACACAATCTTAACATGTATGTGCAAGGGTTTAAGCCTCAGTGGCTAATTTACACATTTCACATCGGACATTTAGCACTCAAGGTCATCCAAGGTCAAAGGTCATCATCAGTTGTTCCATATATGATTCCTATATGCTCATAATGCAATCTTAAGCTCTATCTACAAGCATTTCATCTGTAGAGGCAAATTTGGGCATCTTTTGACCCCAAAATGGCTGTTTTGTCCTTTCATCAAAGGTCAAATTCAAGGTCACCTCACAAATCGCCATATATGATTTCCCATTTGACAGTGCTAATTCAAGCTCTATCTTCAAGCGTTCTATGAGTACAGTCCCAGCAGCTCCCATTATGAAGGAAAAAAGTGCCGAAAATTTTCTAAGTCCAAAATTTTTTTTCAAAGGGTGAAAAAAATTTTTTGGCCTAGAAATAGCTCAAAATGGATAGTAATGCGATTTGGGACGAACAAATTTTTTTTCGCCGACTCGTCAAAAATTCAAAATGGACGCCACACTGAGATCGGCGATTCAAGGGCAACAAAACTTATACACGTCACAAAGGTATATAAAAGGAATGTTTTAAAACAAAAATCTCAAAACTGATCAGACAGTTTTTGAGAAAATGGCCGCCAAAGTTCAAAATCGAGCATTTTTCAACAAAAACGACCACCATTTTGAGAAAAATTGAAAAATCAGAAAACTGAAAATTACCTCCTTCTTGAATTATTTTAAGGTATCTTTTCCCAAATTTTCAGAAAGATTGGACCGTACACTTTAAAGATAAAAAAATGTGGGCGGACGGACGGACGACAGACGGACGCAACGTGACGGCAATAGGTTATCGGACCATGGGTCCGAAACCTAAAAATCTTTGACGGCAGACAGACACAATGCCATGGCAACAGGTTATCGGATCATAGGTCTAGTAGACTAGAAAGCATAAACTAACCTGTAGGTCGCCTGTAAATATTCAACCATAGAAGAGATGCTGATCATTTGTCGATGTTTGTTTTCCTCCAAATACTGCAAAAAACAGGTTCAACATGTTGTCAACGGTAACAGGACGGTTCACCTCCTCGGACGATTCACCTCCAATTTTGACGAGACGATTCACTGCCAGTTTCGATTCAGTAGGCCATGGCTACTGCGACGGTGTGAAGTGCAGTTAGTTAGGCTGGTGGCTTGCTGCTTCTCAGTCGACACGTTTTGTCAATACTATTAAGTTACAATGATGTAGAATAGGTATATGAAGTGACATCCACTGGAAGCTTGATGGCGGAGAACGAACATAATGTGAACACTATGGGCACCACTATTGGAAAACAAACAAGAAATAGGCCTATAGAAAATAGCTAATTATTGGCAACAGATGAAAATTGAAGTTCATTGCACACAATTTACAAGCATGAAAAACATACAGTTTGACAATACGGTGGCCAGGTGCTGACCTCTTGACAAGATCTAGGACTGACATTGTCAGCAATGTTCGCTCATTTTCGTTAAAACTTTATAAAATGAGCTATATATATGTACCTACATGTATCTGTGTATACTGAATATATGTGTTTGCACAAGCATCAATATGTATGGGGCCCGATGAGGCGTTGAGTTGAACTATTTCTATACGTGGTGAATCGTCTCGTTAAAATTGGCGGTGAATCATCCAAGGCGGTGAACCGTCTAGCATTCTTGTCAACCATGTTCTCAACAATACAATGGTACAGACTACAGTATATATGTAACGTGATTTGCAAATGTGGACGATTTCGAAATCGTCGCGCGATTTGAAAATGACAAGTATTTTTGTGTTTTGACAAGGGCAACTGTGAACTATTCGCAAATCGCGCAGCGCTATTTGCAAATCTGTCGCGCGATTTGTAAATTTTGCCTTACTAGAGTGAACAACTGTGAACTATTGAATTTATAAATATGCTGGAATGAATAGTCTCTAAAGGACGACATCATTTCATATTTAGGTATGGGGCTTTGTGATATACAGGGGGGCGTATTTAACAAATTTCCAAATACTGTTTAACATAATCAAAGGTCACAATCACAATTGTTGGGATCCGCCCAATGCGCACACTATAATTCGAATTCAGATTAGGCGTCAAACACAAACAGTAGTTGTCAAGAACAAAAGTCAACAATGAGTATATTAGTAGCATGACAACACCTTTCTGAAATATTGGGTCTACATGGTCATACAATACACCAAAAGAAAGCTTGAGCTTCAGGAAAACAAATATGTAACAAAATTGACCGTAGGTATTGATGCAAAGGTGCTAGAGAGTTTCAAAGAGGGGTACCGTTAGGTCCTTCTGAAGACAAAAATTAGGGGAAAGTCCAAAAAAGTGAAGCTCGCTGTTTACACGCAAACAAAACGTGATAATACATATTTCAGGGCTTGAAAATATTCAATATTAATTACTTTACACATTGCAACATCATACACACTAAAAATATATGACGTTGGTGGTGATCACTGCGCCCAAAGTTGTCAAATTTGCCCTCATCAGGCCATTAGAAGTAGAACAAATGATCACTGAAGCCATTTCTGACAAAATTCTAGTCACAAAAAATTGTTTTATTTGTAGCAAAATGTCCAAGGTACTCCTTTACTGTAATGTTATCAAAGGTCAATAAAAAAAATCTTATGAGATATGCCCAAAATAGAATTTTTCTCTGATGTCTCCAAAAAACGATAGCCAAGCTTGTTTACATGGGCGATAATAGGGTCTTCAAGTGCCAACCAATACTGAACAGATGCCGGAAGTGCAGATGAAACACGACAGGCCCTCCATTTTGAAGCAATTTCCCAAGCAGTACGGGGGTTTATGATTGAAATATCGTTATATTATGAAAGAAAAAACATCAATTCACAAATTAAACCATGTATGATCGGCGACAAGAAGTTTTAACTTGTTTTTTGGAGTGAAAAAAAACTTTGAGCTGAACTTTCACCTCCAAAATTGGGTCAGATCTCAAAACGAGGGCTCTTGTCACCTAGGCCGATGTCTAACCTTTCCATACATACCAAATATGCTATGTAAAAGGAAGTTTTAACTTGTTTAAAACCAGTATTTATTACATACCTACCTCTATAATAAACTCTTTGGGTAATCTTACCTTGGCATTCAAAGAAGAGGAGAGAGAAATGAATGTCACAAGAATTTTCTTAAAATTCCTGACATCCATCTCGAACTCGAAATTGAAGGAAATTACTCTCACACATCTCAGATTCCCCGCGGTGTAGATGTGACGTCACACCGGTCATATGATTGACCTTAGCCGCCATTAATTTGCCCACCTGGTTAAGGCAGGGGAGGCGGGAGGGAGAATAATCGTGTTTATTATAGAGGTAGGTATGTAATAAATACTGGTTTTAAACAAGTTAAAACTTCCTATTTATTGCCATACCACTACCTCTATAATAAACTCTTTGGGTTATATCAGAATAACCAAAGGAGGTGGGTTTAACCCTCTCCCGGGAATTTCATCACCGATGTGTGAGAGTAGGAAATATCCATTGAAAGTAGTAAATATTGTGTTTTACTTTTAAATTATAATTTTAAGTCGAAAATACATATTTACAGGATATTTACAACTAAACCATAATACACGCCTGAATTACCTTCAGATGCATGGAGACGAGCAGGGGCTCTGCAGAGGTGACTTTCCTCTTGCAGAAGAACAAAAATTTCCCTCGCCAAAGAAGAGGAGCAACTCCCCTGGGAGTCGACCTCAGGTGCATCTGTACAGAGGCGTGTTGATCTATTTACAGGTATCTACAGCTGGACTACACGCTCCGCCGCCACCAGTCGTCCAAGCTGGAGGCCGGAGTCATCCTCCCAAGCTAACTCCCTGAGATAGAAAGAAGTGAATGTGTTATGAGATTTCCAGGTACAGGCAGACATGACATCATTCAGAGACACTTTATTTGTAAAGGCAAGTGAAGCCGCGAGAGCCCTCACATCATGCGCTTTGACTCTGAAACCTGTGGATTTTTTCGCCTGTGACTTTTCATAGCAAAATCTAACACACTTCTTGATCCAAGATGAGATCGTAGCAGGACGGATATCATTTGGAAAATCCTTAAGATAGGACACGAAAAGCAAACGCTTGCCGAGATGCAGCTCACGCGTACGATTAACGTAGATGCGGAGGGCTCGCACGGGACAAAGCTTCGCGTCTTCCTCCAGGCCCGGCCCCAGAGAAGGAGTCAGGGCGGGAATGGAAAAGCTCAATAATGGCGTACCTGCTAATTGAGTTTTGGCCAGAAAGGAGGGAATGACTCCGAGGAGAACCGAGGAGCCATCCGACTTCCACTTAACTTTGGAAAAGGACAGAGCGTGGAGCTCACTCCGTCGCTTCCCGGAAGCCAGAGCCAAAAGGAAGACCGTCTTAAACGTCAGAAACTTTAGTGAGGCCCGCTCAAGGGGTTCGAACGGATCTTTTCTTAAGACGTTGAGAACAAGCGATAGATCCCACTCAGGAACCGGGTTCCTAGCTTTCGGTCTTTCGATCTCGAAACTATTAATCAACGCAGTCAAACCTTGATCATGACCAAAATCGATCCCAAGTTTGGGTTTTAGAGTCTTCGCGATAGCCGTACGGTAACCCGCGATCGTGGATGGAGCTCGCCCTTCATTGAACTTTTCGAGAAGAAATTCGGAAATTAGGGGAGCATCGACTCTGAAAGGACTAACCTTCCGGCGACGACACCAAGCACAGAAGGAAGTCCACTTCGATTGGTAGACTGCCAAAGAAGATTTTCGATTTGATCGGGCGATCCTAGCGGACACCTCCCTTGAAAATCCCTTCTTTCGGAAACATCGCTCGACAATATCCAGGCATGAAGCTTCAGACTTGCGGGAGCCTGATGAAACATGCTGGAGCGAGGTTGTTTGAGGAGGTCCCACCGATCCGGAAGCTGACGAGGGAAGTCTACTATCAACTCCAGAAGGTCCGGGAACCACGACCTCTGCGGTAGACACGGAGCAATCAGCAGGAGGCGACACTGGTGAGTCCGAAACTTGGCGATCACCTTGTCCAACAACACCGCTGGGGGGTAAGCATACGCGTACATGCCCTCCCAGGACGTCGACATCGCATCCACTGACATGGCCGTGGGATCGGGAATGGGAGACACAAACGAAGGAAGTTTGTGGTTCCACCGGGTCGCAAACAAATCGACCATCGGCGTGCCCCATAGGCCGCAGAGAGATTGGAATACCCTGGGGGCAAGACTCCACTCCATGGCCTGGACCTGGCCCCTCCGGGAGAGGCGGTCCGCCCAAACATTCATATGACCAGGGATATGCCTCGCGAAAAGCGAAATACCCCGGTCGTGACACCAGAGCAGGAGGTCGATAGCGGCTTGGCACAGCGACTGGGACTTCGTACCGCCCTGCTTGTTGATGTAAGCGACAACGGTGGAGTTGTCGGTGGCCACCAACACAGCCTGATTGAGGAAATGTGTTTCCCAATGCCTGAGAGCCAAGAACACGGCCTCCAGTTCCAACAGGTTTATGTGCCATTCCTGCTGAGACGAAGACCAGGTGCCCGAGACCTCGCTGTCGTCCCAGTGAGCGCCCCAGCCGTCCATACTGGCATCCGTAAATACGTGCCTGGATGGAAGCGGCCGGCGGAATGACGACCCTCGGAGCAGATTGACGGGATCCAGCCACCATTGCAGATGGGAAACGACTTCCGGAGAGACCTGCACGAGCTGGGATCTGTCCCCCGTGACCTGGGACCATTGAGAGTGTAGATGCCGCTGAATAGGCCGCATGTGCAGGCGGCCCAACGGAACTAACTTTTCCGTGGACGCTAGCATCCCGAGAAGGGACTGCCAGCGTCTGGCCGTCTGTGGAATGCGACGAAGGAAGCCTTCTGACAGCACGGATAATTTTGACTGACGATCCAGCGTCGGCAAAACAGTCTCTGAGGTAGTCTGATAACGATACCCCAAGAAGACGAAGTCTCGACGCGGTGACAAGTCGGACTTTTTTTGGTTGATTTTGAACCCCATCCGTGAGCATAGATTTACCACAAACTGTGCTTGGACGATGAGCGTTTCGCGACAATGGTGCCGGATTAGCCAATCGTCGAGATATTGGTGGATAAAAATCCCCCGCTTGTGGGCGAGAATCTGGACTTCCCGAGCCACCATGGTGAAAATCCACGGCGCTGTCGATAATCCGAACGGGAGCGCCCGAAACTGCCATACGCGGCCGAGATAGAGAAATCTCAGGTATTTGCGAACTGCAGGTTTCATTGGAATATGGAAATAGGCATCTTTGAGATCGATCGTTACCACCCACGAATCGCGAGGCATGACTGAACGAACTTGCTCCGGCGTTTCCATGGAAAACGTCGGCACGATTAAGAACTTGTTCAACGGAGAAAGATCTATCACTGGTCTCCAACCCCCCGACGCTTTGGGAACCACAAACAACACGCTGTAGAACCCGGGAGTGTCCCCGGGAGCAGGTTCTATCGCTTGTTTCTCGATCATCGCCGTTATCTCCTCGTGGAGAACACGGCGGCGTTCTGGATCGTTTGGAAGAGTGAAACCCCTTGGGACGGGCGATAACGGTGGCAATTTCTCGAATTTCAGGCCGAATCCTCGACGGAGCGTCGAGACGACCCAGGGGCAAGCCCCGAGCCGCTCCCACTCTTTCCAAAACAGAATTAAACGAGCTCCTACGGGCTCGTCTGAGGAAGGAATATCGACCGAAACGAGCTGACCATGCAGCTCTTCTCGACACTCGAGCAAAGGATCCGGCCCGGAATCCGAAGCTATACGTACCCGGTTTCTTTTCCCCTGCGGGCTTGGGAGCCTCGCCACGGCCACGGCCTCGACCTCGACCGCGATCTCCTCGGGTGCTGCCGGCAGGGGCCCCACGAAAGGGCAGACCAGAGGCCCTGCCTCGGGCCCTGCCGCGGCCACGACCTGGCTGCTGCTGCGGCTGGGCTTGCTGTGTAGGGGGCTGAGGTTTCTTGAAAGCTGACACCATCTGCTGAGTGAGCCGTTCCAAAGACTTGGACTGGCTCAGGAGGGCGTTGGAGGTGGAAGACTTCGCAGCCTTTTCGTCCGCCTCCTTCTTCACCTCACGCAGGTCCGCTGAACGGTCCGGTAAGAGCAGGGAGGTGGGAGTCCCGGAGGTGGGGATGACCGGGTGCAGGACCCTCATGTCCGACATCAACTGGTCGGGAACCTCGAACCTCAGGGAGGACAGGAACGCGTCACGACGCCAGAGCTCAGACACCCAGAGTGCGTGGGAGTCTAGAGCAACCTTATCACCAACGCCCTTGCCGATCGAGGTCACCAGGGACGCGCAACTGAGAAGGGCCTCCGCGAGTTCATCCCGATCCAAATCCGGATTGTTCAGTACTTGGTCGTGGCACTGTAAAATGGCTCTCTTGGTGGCCATGGAAAGCCAATCCATGGCAGAGTCTGTGGCCAGACCAACCCGCACGGTATGCTGGAATTCGGCTAGCGCTCCCCAAGGAATGTCCACCGACTTGGGTTCCTTAAAGAAGGAAAAGTGGGGGTGGTGCCTCCTCAAGGTGGTCGGCCTGTCGTCCAGCTCCGACGAGGTGTAATAATCTGTAACAGACGGACGGGAAGGAAAGGCGCCTATCGCGGTCTTGTTCGTCCTGACCGTCTCCTCGATTCGCTCCTGCATGGAGCCACGGACTCCAGCCGAGAGGGGAAAACGTAGGGCGTCCTTCGACGGCCGTGGATGCTCCATCTCCGACGATATCATAGATCTCGCGACCTTCTTGACTGGCGGCGGAGCATGTTCTTCGGGCCACAAACCCGGGAGGACCCTCTTCACGAAGTCCAGCTTCTCTCCCCAAGACAAGGGGTCATCGGACTCGGACTGAGCGAGCTCCTGGTCGGACTCGGCCTTACGCTTCAGGGGCAGCGTAAGACCCGAAGGACCAGGCAACGGCTGAGCCGGTGGAGAAGATTCCCCATCCGAGGGCGGGTCTTCCCTGGGAAGAGACGGAGAAGGAGGAGGAGGTGGCGGCTGTTGTGGCGGAGGGAACCTCGCCAGGAACTGTTGCCACTGTCCCAACATCTCGGCCCGAAAAGCCTCCAGTTCGCCCCTGAGGCGCTGCTCGGGCGGAACAGTAGGAGAAGTCCCCTGGACTGGAGAGTCGTGCGGCTCCGGCGGACCAGTGGACCCCTGGGCTACCTGGGCGAACGACATCATGCCCTGGCTCGAGGCAAAAGAGCAGACGGGAAGGGAAGAGAGAGGGGAGTCGTCCTGAATATCCTCGGCAATCTGAAAAATATGAACAGAATTATTACCGGAACAAACGGGTGAGCCTGGAAACAACGGGTTCCCAGAAACCCGTGGGTTTGGACAGCTCAAAACCATTGGCTCCCGGTCCCTACCGGCCACGGCTAAAGGGGCCACGGCCTGGGGTCCAGTTACCGGCGGGAACTCGGGAACCGGCGGCCGAAACACTGGCGTAACGGACCCGGACCGAAATCCGCCCTGGCTCTTGGGTTGAATCCCAGCCCCGGGGGCCGGAGCCCGACCCGGAGGGGGAAACAACGCTCTCTTTCCAGAGGGATTCCGGGCGCGAGGAACCGTCGTGTGCCCGACGGAACCGGCAGACCCCGAAAACACACTCGGAAACTGGAACCCAGGTCGTTCAGCCAGAGAAGCATGAGAACGAGGGGCCAGTAGAGAGGGAGCCAACAGAGAGCCACACAAACCCGTAGGCTGTGGGAAAGCCAGGGTGCCGAGAGCCGAGCGAGCGGCTCCCGGGACCCGTGCGCTGAAAGAAAGATACAATGATAAATCAAAACTTACAGCACAAACAGCATTTGCTAACTGAAGGTCTAACCGCCGCTTGCGCTCGTCGGACGCCTTGGGGCGCGGCTTAGGATCAGACGGGGAAGGGGGGGTGGGACAACCAGCAAACCTGCGGGCCTGAATCTCCCGTAGCCCCTGCAGACACAACTTCCAGTCGTCCAGACACCAGTCCGCGCACAACTCACATGTCGCCGTCGGACGACAATACACAGTGTCTCTGCACTGCCAGCAGGCGTTGTGTACCTCCCACTTTGGAAGGTAGTGTTTGCACACGATGCACTTCATATCTGAAAAATATCACATCGAAGTACAACGGGCGACAATAGGGGAAGGAAAGGGGCCTGGGGAGGCTTTACCATTTCCTCCCAAAAAAATCGCAAATAACTAACTCTAAGCTAGCTAACAATCGTAACCACGATTAAAAGCAAAAAAGGCTGACTAAAGAACAGCCAGAAGACGCTCGAAGACGTGAAAATCAACTTCGAATGCCAAAAGCAAGACTTTGCTGACACATCCAACAATGGAGGAGCAAATTAATGGCGGCTAAGGTCAATCATATGACCGGTGTGACGTCACATCTACACCGCGGGGAATCTGAGATGTGTGAGAGTAATTTCCTTCAATTTCGAGTTCGAGATGGATGTCAGGAATTTTAAGAAAATTCTTGTGACATTCATTTCTCTCTCCTCTTCTTTGAATGCCAAGGTAAGATTACCCAAAGAGTTTATTATAGAGGTAGTGGTATGGCAATAAATAGACTTTCTGATTGGTCGAAAATTACCGTAACATGACCCTACCCAAACTGGGTTCAAGGAGCTTCACTTTTTTCGCTCCCGCGAAAAACTGCTTGCGCGCGCCGCCTAGCGGAGTGTTGTCATGCTAATATTAGAATTGATCTAGATCTATATATATAGCCAACGAACTGTGAAGATGTAGCTTACAAGCTCAAACGTTATGTTTTCTGTGAGGAAATTAATTGATCTCGAACTGTGCAACTGTGACTTCATGATTGATAAAAATTGGCGCACGATTTGAAAATTTGCAATTCGCGCAGCGCGATTTCGAAATCGTGCTAATTTGCAAATGATGGCGCACAACATATATGCCAGGTTCCAATTGAGCAAATCGTTCATTGAGTAGAGTAGATAGAAGACTGGGGCTCGACTAAACATGAAATCATGGAAATATACACCGATGAGAGGCCTCTTAGCCTATATTCCCATGATCAAATTGACAGGCCGGGGAAAACAGACGCAATCACGATTATTGCGTAAGTGGGCGATAATGGAAGCTAATCAGAAATATTCACGATTACCTGTTGAACTCGAGAAAGTAACTTAGTATCAGAAATAGTGGAAGAAGACTTGTATTTCTTCTTTTCCTCGACATTCGAATTTTCCTTTGAATCACCATTTTTTCGCTTCATTTTGATAACCTAACTCAGCTCAGTCAACTTCCAACGTGATTGAAGTTTACAAAGCGTTCGCCAGGTTGCGCTCGAGCTGTAGCGGGTAAAGAGAACAGTCATTCACTTCCTAGCATGCGTGATGGAAGTGATCTTAGAATCTGAACTAGACTGGATGATTTGCGTAAAAAAAAATCCTTCAAATCAATAAAATTTCTAAGAGCTTGTGATAGATTATGAAATGTTTAATAATCAATCAATCAACTTATTTTCATCTCACATAATACATTTTTCCTGCAATATAAACGTGCGACAATTTGCCAATGAAACAGATATAAATTATGTGAAATGGATCTACTGGAAGCAAAATGCAAAAAAAAGGACAAAAAATAGGTACAAACCAAAAGTACAAAATTAAATATACACGATATAGGGCCTATTAACAATAACAATAATAATTTACTAACTGGTGGTTATAGGTTACTTGAACAAATACTGACACCGGCTAATAATGACCAATACAAGTATGCTACAAATGATTTCATCATGACATATCAAATGGAATAAGTATTCACAATTTTATTTGAAATTTAATTTGTTCCGTAAAACGATGGGCATTTTTTGACAACCTTAGATAGGAACTCGTCCATTTTGTAGAATTGCCTTTATCCAGAGCTGACCACAAATGATGAGACTATCTGAAAATACACAAAGTAACATATAGGTTATCTACCTTCAATTCCTTCTTCCCCCCTGTATTGTTCTCTATAAAACACGTTTGATCTGTGTGGTGTCTAGCCGTATGTATTAGTGATTTACGCTGTGTTTGTTTGTTTTCTCTCGTTGTGTTTTTTTTTTCGCATAGTTCTTGTGCAGTAGGCCTACCTCTCGTCTCTGTGTCTGAACGCTATAGACAATTATTGGTGAGACGTCAGCAATTCCATAGTATTTCTCTGGCTAGAGAAAAGTGCTGAAGACATATTAATTCAAAGACACAGATTTTATTACCAATATACAACGAGTTAATCACTCACAAAATATATGCAATATGTAACGATCGACACACGCGGCGGGCGTCATAATTACTAGAAATACAACCAGGTAACAGTCCGTCCGGACGAGTCCGGCCGTCATACATGACATCATAACACATCGCCATCACCATCATCATCACCAACATCAACAACATCATATACAGTGTACTCTGCCGAAACCGGCTCTTGTAAATAGTTGAATTTTGTCCATAACGGCGTTCCTCTTAGGTCCCGAATTCTTCCCCTTTGTTATAACGCAGACAACAATTCTATGACATCACGCATCTGGTCTATGTATATTCTGCAATTGGTTTTGAGATGTGCTAATAGCACAAGAGTATAATGATGTCAATTGAAAACCTACAATTAATAATCGATTGACGCAAATTATTTACTTGAGTGTTCTGCAATAAATCTATACAGATCTGACCTATTACCAATAACATAATATTAACGACGCCGATGTCCATACAGTTTATAACTACATGTACCTAAAATAGCTGGCTGGTATTCAGTTATGTTATGTTGTGTACCGGTAACAGTGAAAACGAAGTCGGCCGGTATCTGCATATCAGACTCTTGAGACTCAGATTCTTGATAAACCGGCGCTCTGTCCATACCGGATATTTTCCCTGGTCCCCTGAAGATCTGGTTTATACAGAGTGCACTGTACAACATGCATAGTACATAGTTATGGTAATGTAGCTGTGTGCGGAGCCTGAGATGCCATGGGAGCGGCACCACAGAACTCGCGCACGTGGGCATGTTGCTGGCGGCCTCGCCGATGGCACTGCCGCAGGGATAGAACCCTGGACAGCCCGACGGTCTGCCAGAGCCTGTGTCGCACCATCCCAGGCGAGAGACTGGTGATCCAGAGGGCGTGAGCCCCCGAGTCAGCAACGGTCCCCCTCCTGGGCTCCCTATTGGAAGTCGTCCCTGAGGCGTTATGGGCCTCCCTAGCCGAACAGGGACAAGGAGCTCATGGCTGAGCTCACCTGTCGTGCTCTTGCTCTGTGACAACTCCAGCCACAGTATTCATACTAGAGTCGTGAGCACGAGAGATGACGTAAAGCCATTGTTACAGTATAGTGGATAAAGAGAAGGACGGTGAGTCACCATGACAACTCACGAGCTTCGAACACAAGCGGCCAAAACAAAAAAGTGTTTAGAAAGAATCTCCTGCCGCGATCTTTGGGCAAAACACAACTGGCAAAACACTCGCACACCAAACGCCGGCCACGCCAGACCCCTCGGGATTCGGCGCCGCAGCAGCAGACGAAATGCGAGTGGCACAATATAAATGCACAAACAACTGGAGATTAATTAAAATCCGGGTACGACATTTTACATACATGTATATATATGCAACAAGTGTTGACAGCAATTCTACCCGCGCAGCAGTGCACACGGCGTCGCTGTAAACTTCTGTCCCCGGTCATAATGACACACTGCCCGGACCAAAATACAAATACTATAAACTCATGCGGGGGCAGTCATTTTCCTCCGGTGACTCCAAATCAAACTGTAGATACAGGTAGAAAATAAAAATTTCTATCCTGGGGGACCTTGCAAATCACATACAAGCGAACAACATCTGTCATTAGCTATAGCTGCCGTGCTGGAGGTCAATGACGAGAAATTATCGCTCTCAGCAAGATATAAATTGTGCTTTAATTGACAGTAACCACTAACTTGTGGCTGTTACGAATATGTCAGAAGAAAACAACAATAAATTGCCGTTCTCCAGTCTTTTCGGATATCACATCACACCGTCACTGTCAAAATTAGCACAATTCCTTACACCCCTCTTTCAAGAGCGGAAATCACCTGATTTCCAACCCTCTATTGCACCAGAAAGGTAATTTCACAAACTTGTCTCAATTGTGTCATTAAATGAGCAAGAACAGAATTCTCCAGAGACATGCCGCATACTTGTGGTATAAATAATCCACTCAGTAAGTAATAACACGGGATGGATAAACAAATATAAACACTTGCCATAGCCGCTGGTACGCTTACAAGGCGAACAGGTATGCCCATGGTAGCCCTAAAGACAATGGAGCACCCTGTGGGCGTTTGTGACGCGCCCACAAACAACCCCAATGTACAATAATGCCATTGAACAATGCACCATTCCAACCTAGAACCCATACAACGACTACCGGAGCGGGGATTCAGTAGATTCGGATGAGCTGCCGACAGGTCCATTACCTCAATGGTTAGGGGGGGAACCCTTCATGCCGGCGCCCAATCTGGAGAATCCCAAACATGATGAAATCAATAGCCGGCGGTCGTCCAGACCTGCCCGAGGACGGAGTCCACATCCAGGCAATCACCACAGCATGGCATATTGACCTTATCCGATGATAATGATAGGGATTACAACCACAAAGTATACTACGCATGTAGAATACGACCCCCTTTTTAGAAGTGAGGCCGGGGTTCCAGTCATTCCGGCTGGACCGCGTTGTGAAATGTGCAATCCGGACGAAAATGAGCGTCCCCCACTGTCGCGGCTGGTCCGCACATGCGGACTTAACAGCCGGTCCATTCAAAATAATGGTAAAACGGTTTCCTAACGTAAAAAACCTTATCCTACTATAAACAACCTTATAGTAGTAGCTCACAGGTGACAATGCACCAAAATGCGTCATCTGAAAGCGTCCGGAGCGCCGGACGAGTCGCGTGGATGAACCACGGATGAACCGCGGACATCAGTCTGCACAGCCGGACACTCTCCCCCATCCATATGCCAGTTCCCCAAATCCGTAAGTCCCAACCTCAGTCTGGCCATATCAGAGGCTGTCCCGGGACCAACGGGCGTCCGGCAAATCCACAAAAGTGGTCCGGCTAGCATAGGCGTGGGGTTAACTAAGCCGGACAACAATCCACAAGATGTGGATAGGCTTGCCACACGTCCCTAGCTCTACAAACTACGGGAGGGCAGACGTGGAGCGGCGGCATTATGACGCAAAGATGTCCGGAGACCTCAACTCCGGAGATAGTCAAAAAGTGACCACTCACAGAGAAAAGTCATCTGGACCTTCATGGGACAGCCTAAAATCCATCCTTTGTGTGATAAACGGTAAGGCTCT
Organism: Terebella lapidaria; assembly: GCA_949152475.1. NCBI lineage: Eukaryota > Metazoa > Annelida > Polychaeta > Terebellida > Terebellidae > Terebella > Terebella lapidaria. Next base: position 42,221,725 of record OX424561.1, on the reverse strand, counting down.
GCGCGGGGCGTGTTTGCCCGCGCGGGCCGTGTGTCCCGCAGCCCGCGGGGTGGGGCGGACATCACTTCAACATTGCGGTGCGGGGCAGGCCTGAACTTTTCAAACTGCGGTGCGGTGTGGGTGGACAATCTGATATCGGCTGCGGGGCAGTGCGGTGTGGGTTCAGTTTCTGTCGAAGGACCGCATGGGACCGCACCGCGTGGGACCGCACCGCGGCCTGCATACAATTTTAATACAGAATATAACTGAGCTAAGGAATAAAATCTTGGACGATTTGTTTTGAAAATGTGATGTTAAGACATATGAATATGTTCTATGTGTGTTTTGATGTCTTTCAGTATCATGTGTTATATATTTACAGGGCATCAGATCAACTGTGGATCATACACCCTATTAGGCCAACAGTCACCATGATTTAATAATCAAAATGAATATGTGACATATTGTGAGAGAACTGTGTTATTTTCATGATGTTTGTCGCAGCAATCAATTGTATCGGAAAGGATATATCAGTGATGGCCACGAGCGCAGCCAGCGAGCGCAACTTCAGTTTGGCTGGCCATGTCGTCAATGAGCGTCGATGCTGCCTCAAAGGCACGAGTGTGAACAACATTTTGATGATTAATAGTGCTGCACGTGCATGCTCCAAACAAAAATGAGACATTATCTCACATTTATGTGATCTGATCTTCAGCATGTGACCAGGCGTGTGTTTATGTGTGCGTAAATTTTACACTGAATGAATACTAGTGGATTCTTGCGTATTCGTTTTTGTTGAAATAATATCCAATAATGATCAGATGTGTGTTCATATACATATTTTGTATGCACTACACATACATGTATATATTTGATTCATACACCTGATACATGCATATATAGTTCTATGTTCAGTTGTTCATATACTGCGGTGTGGGTGCGGGCCTTGGTGTGTGCGGTGCGGTGCAGGTGCGGGCCTCAAAATATTATGTGCGGTGCGGGGCTGGGGCCTGCATTGGCTTCTACTGCGGTGCGGTGCGGGTGCAGACAAAACCCTTGCGGTGCGGTGCGGTGCGGTGCGGGCACTGCCCTTAGCATGGACATCATAGCCGCGCTTTTGCCGGATAGCCGACTCATCCAGGCGCGCTCGTGCAAAACATGGGCATTCGCCAGAGCACGGCAAACCCACTCCACATACTCCAGAACACACTGGGGTACCAGAATGATCTCTGCCGCAGTTGGATACATGATATCCACAGGCAGATTGAGCTCCCGGCCGTACAACATCGCGTGCAGAGTTACTCCGGTCGAAGAGTGGACCGACGGGAGGTGGTCATTCCAATCATTCGCACAATCATTTACAAAAGCCGCCAGCATATTCAGGATAGATCGATTAAACCGTTCGACCTGTCCATCAGACTGGGGCCTTTAAGGGGTGGTCCGGACCTTGGTACTACAAACTGCGAGGTTCCGGAACAGGTTGCTATCAAATTGCGTGCCCTGATCCAAATGTACCTGCTTAGGTACCTGCCATGGTAAAACACCCACCTATTTACCAGCAACCGAACTACCTTGTCCGCAGTTTAGCCGCACACTGGGTATGCGTCAGTGTACTTGGTGAAATAGTCCGAGATCACTAGGATGTACCAGAATCTACGTGGAGTGACCCGGTGAGTATCCAGAATATCCAAAGCGATCCGGTCAAATGGCCTTTACGAGCCTGACAACGTGGGCAAGCTGTGCACCACCGCTGCAGGTCCAATCTGCTACCAGGCCAGTGAAAGCACTGTTGTAGCCGATGGACGGTCCTCCGAATTCCCAGGTGACTGGTCACCTGAAGGTCGTGCAACTGATGGAGCACCTCTCTACGCAGCTCCGCCAGAAGCAACAACTGCCAAATAGATGGCAGTGGGCTCGGTAGCTCATAGCGCCGGTATAAGAGGCCATCCCTCAAGGCGAGCCGTTCCCACTGGGAGACTAGAGACTGTGTCTCTTCCTTGTAGGTCTTCCACTCAGCCTTGGAGGGCTTCTGGCCAGCCTCAAGGGCCTGGATCACCGGTGCCAGAGCACTGTCAGCTCTCTGCTTCGTAATCAATTGTGGCAGAGAGTAGCCGCCCAAGTAGTTCGGCTCCTCATCCGTTACGTTCGGCTGCGTAGCAGCGGCCATTACCACAGGGGGTAAGGACCGCTCATACTCAGACTCATCTGAGAATGCGGAGGGTACCCACGAGGAGTACACCGCCAGACTCGAGGAAGACTCACTGGAGCTGAGTCGCACCTCTGGGTCAAATGCAGGACGCCAATGCCGGTAACGGCGGGTCCGTGTGCAGGGGTGGACTCCTGTGGCTCAGGCCGCTGTGCTGTTAGAGGGGTCAGCGGCCTGCAGTCTTCCCGGAAGGTCCAGTTCCGAGTCTGAGGAAGAATCCTCGATGTGCTGGAATGAAGTCATTCCTGCACAGTCAGGGTTCTTGCACTTATGACAATGTGACAATCCGTCAGCGTTGCCGTGCAACTTTCCAGCGCGGTGCTCAATCTTCATGTCATACTCCTGGAGTTTGATGAGCCAGAGGGCCACCAAGCCGTCAGCCTCACTATAGTTGAGGAGCCAGCGGAGCAAACTGTGATCAGTCCGCAGCCGGAAATGCTGCCCCAACAAGTAATGTTGGAAACACTTGGTCATGGTTACACTTGCATAAGCTACTATACGCTCCTGCCCGTCCATGGCCTGCGAGAGGACAACGCCAAATGGAAAGTTACTCGTGTCAGTGTCCAGGATAAACTCACAGTCGGGACGAGGGTGCCGCAGCACGGGTGCTGCCACCAAGGCTCTTTTCGGAGATCCGTGAAGGCGATCTCCTGCAGGGGTCCCCAGACAAAATTAACGCCCTTTTCCGTGAGGGAAGTGAGGGGGCGTGTGATCTCCACGAAGCCTCGAATAAACCGGCGGTGGTGACTCGCGAAACCCAAGAAGGACCTCACGTCCGCCACGTTACAAGGCCGAGGCCAGTGCTGTACGGCTTCATTCTTCACGGGGTCCGGTCAGACACCTGTGCCTGTTACCATGAAGCCCAAGTACAAGATATCTTTGGCGAAGAGCTCGCACTTGCTGGGCTTCAACTTAAGGCCTGCGTCACGGATGCGATGGAGTACCATCTGGAGGTTGGTGAGGGTTTCCTCGAACGACCGGCCATACACGACGACTTTGTCAATGTAGACCATACATCGCTTCCAGAGGAACCCTTTAAGGACTATCTCCATGAGGCGCTCGAACGTCGCAGGGGCGATGCAGAGCCCGAACGGCATTACCTTAAATTGGTGGAGCCCGTTCTTGGTAACAAAGGAAGTTTTGGTCCTATCATCCTCAGCCATCTCGACCCGCTAATATCCGGAGGCCAGATCCAGAGCACAGAAGTAGTGCGATCCAGCCAGGGCATCGAAGGTGTCCTCGATGTGTGGGAGAGGATATGGGTCCTTCCGCGTGTCATCATTAGGCTTGCGATAATCCACGCAGAACCTCCATGAGCCGTCCTTCTTCATCATAGCCACAGGACTGGCCTATGGGCTATCATTGGCTTCGATGATGTCTAGCTCGAGCATCTTTTGCACCTCCTGGTCAATGACCTCTTGGTGCACGATAGCTGCTCGTCGTAGACGCTGTTTGATCGAACACTTGTTCAGAAGATCTATGCGGTGGTCGGCCACGTCTGTCTTGCCAACTGCACCACCAGGACTCATAAACACATCCGATACTGCCGGAGCAGTTTGCGGAGAGCTTGACGTTGATCTTCATCCAGCCGGTCCTTCGCAACATGACGCAAGCGCTCCAACAACCCCGGACACTGCAACCAAAAGTGGCCCTGTTTTCCACAGAAGTAGCAGGGCTGGTTGGGTCTGGAGGTGAAAACGCAGCAATCTGCCTGTCCCAAAGACTCGATTCGAGGACGAGCGTGGCGCCGCAGCCAGAGCCGCTTGCACAGGCGTCACCAAGGGTGACGCAGGTGGACCAACCAACTGGGGGTTGGGCTCCCTGGCCGGTTCCTGGTGGACCGGGGCAGACCAGGGAACCACCTGCGATGCTTTGGCCGGAGAAGGCGTGGACGCCTGCGAGGTGCCTGACAGCTGCCTCTACCACAAGTGCGGAGTTGACCGCCTCCTCCATAGGGCGTACGCTAGGTGGTACGGCTGTCCCTTGATGAATTGGTCAATTAGCATCGGCTTGAACCTACCCGCGTCCATATCCGGGTAGGCTAGCGTAGGTCAAATGCGTACTCGGTCATGGATTCTGTCGCCAGGCGGAGTCGAGCCTTAAACTCCTCAAACATGCCTGTTTGTTGTCGGAGAGAACACCAGGCGAAGCTGCTTAGCAACCTCGCTGAATGTTGAATTCGCCTCCGGCAAACACGGCATCACTCAGAGGGCCTTGCCCTCCAGGCTTCCCAAGAGGATATGCCCAGCTTCCTCCTGGGTCCAACCCTCGTACACGGCAGTTCACCAGACCTGGAGTAAATAATTCTCCAGATTTGCGTTGGCTCCATCGAACCGCTTCTGCCACGACGACTGGTCCGGCCTCCGGTCATGCAGGTAGCGCTCCCGGTTAGCTGGAGCGGCACCACAGAACTCGCGCACGTGGAGATGTTGCTGGCCGGCCTTGGTTGAAAAGTCCAGGAAACTTGTTCACGATGTCCTCTTTGTTGTCAAACTTCGAGATGGAGTTGACATTGATCTTTATCAAATCTAGGTCGGTTGCTGTTTCATAGCTGAGAAGATTTCCGCTGTTTCCTTTCATAACATAGAAACGGGTTGAGGCATATCTTCGTTTGGACTCCACTTCTGTTGTGAAGACACCAATGATTTTGAGCAGTGTCTCTGTGCCATACGAATGTATGTTCCTCCTCGTTGGCTTCAGTGTTGGGTTAGGATTAATATCGTGGTATGTGTTTTCATCAATGATATTGACACTTGCCCCGGAATCGAGGATAAATGACAACCTTTTCTTTTGTATGTTCACCTTTACTCTTGGTGAACGTGTGTGATTATCCCCCACAGCATAAGCCTGTTCGTGACTTCCACTCGAGTATTGGTGTTCTTGTCTCTCTTGCTCATCTTCTGTGATGTAATGCTCATGTGTGTTTTCTCTACCATGGCGTTGCTAGGGGACATTTCCTGCATCTGCTGCTCGACACTGCTGGATGAAATGATTCGTCTTACCACAGACAAGGCATTTATTCCCATAGGCAGGACATTTTTCTTGGCCACCGTCGTGTGGGAATAATCCACCACAGTCTCGACATTTTCTCTTTTTTGTTTGCGGCTGGTGTATTTTTTCCTTGGACTTTGACCCACGAAGCTTCTTTGTTGTCGGGGTTTTCTGAAGTCACTGTACTTTGTGGTTTTGGAGTATTCACGTGATTCTTGATGGACGGTGTTGATCGATAAGTCAGCGACACCCTTCTCTATGCCTGTGGCTTGTGCTTCTGATAGCTCGAGGGCTCTACCAGCATCCAGTAAATCACTGAGTGACGTGTCCGTATCACAGAGTGCCTTTTGACGCAACTGAGCTGAAGTGCAAGTCTAGATTATCTGCGTCTTGATCTCGTTATCTGCGTCTTGGTCTCTCGCTAGTGTCCGCACCCTTGTGTTGTATGCGTCTAGGGTTTCATTCTCTTGTTGCTTGGCACAACGGAAAACATAAATCTGGTACTGTACATTTTTCTTTGGCTTGAAGTACTCATTCAGTGTGGCTTTTATAGACTCAAAGTTCTCTGTATTGGGCGTTGGTGGAGTGTCATACACTTCATGTACTCTCTTTCCTGCAAGATGTAATAACAGGACTGATCTTCTTTTGTCATTAGTAATGCCCATTGCTGTCACAGCGTTTTCAAGTCTTTGTAACCATTTGGTCTATCTTGTAGACACTGAACTAGGTTCACTATCTGGGTCGAACGGTGGAAACACCGGAATTCCACTAACTGCAGTCATTTTGTTTTGTAATCCAAATAATCATTTGCCAGTTCTTGTTTATGAGTATCCATCCCATCCTCGTCGCCAATGTAATGTTCTCATATAAAACACGTCTGCTCTGTCTGGTGTCTAGCCGGATACTACTTTTATTAAGGTACAAAGTAAAAGTTGTAAGATACAAATATTTCAATATAAGTGTCAGCAATATACGGTGTTAATACATGATGTAAGGATGTTACACCCCCCCCCCCCCCCCCCAGTTCTTGTGAGGGAATGCTACGTACGTAAAATCCGAACATGAACTGATAGGATTACACTTGTGATTATCATACAAGTCCAGACATGGGTGATGAACACGAGTGATAGTCCTGTACGTTGTGCACAAGTGCAATCATCTGAGGGTAGACTAACCATCATGCATCGACGATTTAGGGTTTACTAGTATTCTGCCCCAATGAACCGGCCGTTAGTCATATCATAATCAGCTATAATCCCCAAAGGTCTGCCAGGGGTTCGCCTGGCATGTGTGGATTGGCGCCTAATGGAGCTGTGGTCTGCATATTGGTATCTTCTGTCGCTGGGTAACGTGGTCTATTGGGAGCGATAGGTGAATGACATACCTCTGGCGGATGTATTACAGCATGTGGAGACTCCTATGATGTTGTTTGGAGAGGGAACGGCTCTAAAATTGGTGTTGTGGCAAGTGATACCACTGGTTGGGGCTGGACAGGCACACGATAGTGATTGTCCTAATCAATAGGGAGCGTTTCACAAGTGAGTTTCGAATATCGTTCGAAACGAATGAAAATATTCGATGTGCAAGCCTTCGTTGTGCAAGCAACATTCCTATCTAATTATCCTTCATAAATAAGCGATAGCTATTAAGTTAATAATCAATGTTATATCAAATCAGTAAATTATGTATTATACCATGTGATGAAAAACTGACGATTTGCTACATTTCAATACCGAATATGCACATAAGCCCCCATTATTCTATTTTTTAAGCGGCACATAGTTGTCGAGTAATAATAGCCGTACATTTGTAAAATTTGTGATTTCTCCATGTTCACAAACTTCACAAGTCTGTATTTCTGTCCAGGCCGGACTGGCCAAAGCCAGCCGGCCCGGGTTTTGTGTTTGGAGACCGACAACAACGATGTGGATAGTTTGAAGTCAAATCCAAAAACTGACTTTATTGAAAGCCTTGCTGGCATATATATGGACAAGAGCACATTAATTGGATCCTGACTCCTCCCCTGTACATGTATATTGAATAAACAACAGACTAGCTGTGATTACTGATTACAGTCCCCTGGCAGGACTTGGCACCTTAATCAGTATCCGGAACAGCAGGGGTTGGAGTCACTTAATAATGAAAACACCTAGCTACATGTGTACATGCCATGCAAGAGCAGATGACCCATCCTGATCACATTTTCTGATAATAATTAACGAACATTTGAACTGAAATAATTACTGTAATGTGGATCTTACACACGCCCTCTCTCAATAAGTAAAAATTATATTTTTACTCAAAAATTGAAAAGATATAGGCCTAAGATACACATTACTCAGTTATCTGTGGAGAATAATAATAATCAGTATATCTACAGGTATACTGTTTTACGCCTAAAGATGACAAAATACAAAACATTCCACAGAGATTATGTAAGACCACATCATGTATGTGGCATTGAATGAAATTTGGACAAAATAGCGGAAACCATACTAATTAATTCGCAGAATCGACAAAAATATAAACAGAATATTTTTCAGAAAGAAATTAGTCAGTTTCTGATGTCACTATTCAACAAATATAATTGTACATAAAAAGTTATGCATATTGTCTCTCAGTACAAACTGTTTGAATAACATTTCGGGCTGCACCACCGCAACCATCAATTTACGGCACAGATCCATCACATGTTGTAAGACATGACCCCGGCAATCCCTGCGCGCGTCCATCTGCGTCGATGGGCAACATGTCAATCGCGATGATGTACGATCGAACGGTATCAACCAGTGAAAACTACGGAAGCTCATATTCGCCACATAGAGGACCGCAAATTTTTAATTACAGTGTAATAACGCTGTAATACAGCGTTATAACGCTCTAATTTAGAGCGTTATAACGCTCTATTTTAGAGCGTTATTACGCTCTAAATTAAACCGTTCACCTTCCTAGCATATTTCCATTATCGTGACTTGTAATAAACATATCTAGATCAGAATAATTTTGAGATTTCCCTACAAATGATTGAGCTGAGGAACTAGCAGGTCCGATGATGTCTCTGGCAGTGTAAATTACAGCGTTATAACGCTCTAATTTACAGCGTAATTACACTCTAATTAGAGCGTTATTACGCTGTATTAGAGCGTTATAACGCTGTAATTAGAGCGTAATTACGCTGTAAATTAGAGCGTTATAACGCTGTAATTTACAGCGTTATAACGCTCTATTACAGCGTAATAACGCTGTAATTAGAGCGTAATTACGCTGTATTTACAGCGTTATTACGCTGTAATTAGAGCGTAATTACGCTGTAAATTACAGCGTTATAACGCTCTAATACAGCGTAATAACGCTGTAATTAGAGCGTTATAACGCTGTAATAGAGCGTAATAACGCTTTAATTTACAGCGTAATTACGCTTTAATTTACAGCGTTAATACGCTGTATTACAGCGATATAACGCTGTATTAGAGCGTAATTACGCTGTAAATTAGAGCGTTATTACGCTGTAAATTAGAGCGTTATTACGCTGTAAATTAGAGCGTTATTACGCTGTATTACAGCGTTATTACGCTGTATTACAGCGTTATAACGCTGTATTACAGCGTTATAACGCTGTAAAGAAAAAAGTGCATTCCTCCATCTGGCGAATATGAGCCACCGTAGAAAACAGTTGTCTTTATTAACCTAATATTTCTGGACTAGCAGACGACACCAGGCAGTGTCCATCTCCATATAGATACGTCCTGCGAAGTTTCGTCGGAGCTCTGTAGCATCTCTGCACTCTCTGTGATTGTCGGTAGAACCGTGTTGATTCGTTGTGCGCAGTGATGTCCCTCTGTAGACATCAGATGCGCCTTCATCTGTAACTCGGTTCCTTCTGTAGACGCGGTGACACACAAAAGCAGTCGTGCCAACGCAAAATTCGCGGGTGCTGCGAACGATGAACGATGATCTCGGGGCGGATCCATCTGGTGCTGTTAGCGCAAAACAGCGTCCCTGGCATCCTCGCGACCTCAGCAGTCCTTGAATGCGCCAGTGCTCCAATATCGGCATCGTCGGTTGGTCACGCGGTGAAGGGCGATGGCGTCCTGTCTCCTAATTCGAGGCTGCGATTTGGCTGACAGCTCCGGAGTATGTCGATAATAAATAGGTCTGGCATAGGTGGGTCAGAACGGAGACCCCCAACGAGCAGAAACGGATGCCAGCCTGGGATCGCCCGTATATTCCGGAACCGTCAATTGTCTAGTTTTCAGTCTGGAGCCTGTCCACAGCTGTTGCTCACGCAGCCCCACGTCTACCGCGGCACAATTCGGACATGTGATGGTGTCGCCGTTAGCACTCCAGACGTACTTGCTACCTTTTTCGCAGCCTCTCCTCATGACTCAAGCAGCCATCACAATCACTTCCCTGTAGCTCGCCAACGAGAGAACATGTCTCTGGATTTCTGTCTGGGCGTGTAATACATTAAAACTTCCTGCCCAATCTGCCTTTGGAAATGCAGAAGATCCCAGTTTTTTCTCTGTTCAGTCCTGGCTAACGCGACGCCAGTGTAAAATTTGTGATTTCTCCATGTTCACAAACTTCACAAGTCTGTATTTCTGTCCAGGCCGGACTGGCCAAAGCCAGCCGGCCCGGGTTTTGTGTTTGGAGACAGACAACAACGATGTGGATAGTTTGAAGTCAAATCCAAAAACTGACTTTATTGAAAGCCTTGCTGGCATATATATGGACAAGAGCACATTAATTGGATCCTGACTCCTCCCCTGTACATGTATATTGAATAAACAACAGACTAGTTGTGATTACTGATTACAGTCCCCTGGCAGGACTTGGCACCTTAATCAGTATCCGGAACAGCAGGGGTTGGAGTCACTTAATAATGAAAACACCTAGCTACATGTGTACATGCCATGCAAGAGCAGATGACCCATCCTGATCACATTTTCTGATAATAATTAACGAACATTTGAACTGAAATAATTACTGTAATGTGGATCTTACAATTTACTGTGCTTTGTTCTCCAGTCTCACTGACAATATCGTGGCCAAGTATGTTCGAAAGTCATCAAATATGGCTAATTTCATTAATCGCAAATGTTTTACTTACAGTGATTGTTGAATCATGTGGAAAACGAGCTAGGCAAAAGAGTGGGCGATAATAGGTTGAGGCTTGTTTCGAGAACATAGCGTTTTCACTTACGTGCCCTGTTCGGTGATAAGGAGTATGCACTCAAACAGGAAAGTATTTCCTAAGGAACTTCCTTTTGCAAAGAGTCACTCTGCCTGATCCATCGACACGAACCACATATTGGTCATTTTGTCGCACTTCAATCACCTTGCCCATCTGGTGTCACCTACACCTGGTCTCCAATCATGAGAGGGGGCAGTGGCTTTGTGTGCTCAGACCAGCATTCAGCTGACGCATGTGGCGTTGGCGTGAAGCATCCTTTCAGGCAAGAAGAGTTTCCCTCCAGATGGAGTTTGGCTGGTACTTTCCAGGTAGGATAGGAATGAAGTCCTTCGTAGGTCTGCTGAAGACGCACATTGCAGGTGAGAGTTTTGTGTCTTTATCAGGACAGTTCCACGCTGGAAGGAATCAGTATCCAACTCACCATGTGCTCGGTGTTTTTGGTGATCATACACTTGACAGTCGTGACCCCAACCTCTGCCCTGCAGCTGCTGTGGGGGTGTGCGACCGTCGGTGGTGATTCCCAGGTGCCGGGGAACTTGGGAGTAGAGATTGCTGTGAACTCCGATCCCCCATCAGAAGACAGTTCATTAGGGATGCCATAGGTGACGAAGCAGTGCCGTTAAGCAGTCGATGAGTCAAACTGAGCCCTTTCCGCGATTGGATAATTGGAATAGCGATCAACAATGACGAGGTAGTTGATGGCCTCATAATGGAAGTAATCGGCACAGATGCATTGGAATGGGTAGGCTGCTGGAGAGAGAGGCATTGGTGGTGCACTTGGTTGGGAGGGGGCCATGCGGTTGCAATGAGAGTACCTGGTCCATCTGGTAGTGATGTCAGCAGTGATGCCTGGCCAAAAAACTGGCAACTCAGCTCAAGCGATCATGAAGGAAGTGCTTTGATGTGCAGCATGTAATGCTCTGAGGCAATCAGTGTGCAGAGAAGGTGGTATGATTAACAGATCCTTGTAGAGCACAACTCCGTCAGCAGTAGAAAGGTGGGCATGGAACGGATGAAATGCCTGGAGGGGATTTGGAAGTTCATTATGAGATTTTGGTAGACCTTCACTGATGAGCATAGTTAGCTTGAGGAAGTCTGGATCGCTGCTAGTGGCAAAGCGAGATCTATCCCAGGTGATGGCGACAGGCTGTGAGATGAGGAAGCTGCAAGCAGGACATTGGTTGATGGTATGAAAGGAAATAAGGAATCTCCTCAAAGCAATAAATCCCAGCGATGAAGTTGTGATTTAGGTCAGTGTGACTGGGGATAACGATGTTATGTGAATGAACTGTACTGATACAGATGTGTCATCTGTTAGGTGCAACTTGGTCGGGTAAGTTTCACCAGTGGGATGAGGAGAAATGCTGCCGGCAGCTTTGTGTCATATGCCCAGGATATGTATCATATGGAAACGATATCGGAGGGTCTTCACTTTCAAATTGCAGAGTCGAGGATGTCATCAAGAATTCTGTCACTGAAGAGCTTCAGGAGAGGCTTGTGGTCAACCGCTACCAAAAGATCTTGACAACACAGGACAAAGTAATGAGCTTTGTCTAGTGTGTCTGCAACTGCCAATGCCTTACCTTCCACGGGGGCATAGCGGGACTCAGTCGAGTGTGTGAATTGACTGGATACCAATGTGATCTTCCATCCCATCGGACAGCAGAAGAGTTTTTCACCAGGAAAGGAGCAGTGTTTCTGAAACAGCCAGAAGCCTATCCCAACCTGGGACCAATCAGTTGTGAAGCAGGTGGGTTTGAATTTGTCGAAGATTTGAACACCTGTTTGGATTTCATTGACAGTCAATTCTTTGGACTCCTGGAATAAGTGGTCGTGTCTTTCATCCCAGTGGAACGGGGTTCGTGGTTTCAGGAAATCGCAGAAAGGTGACATCTCCTCTGGCATGCTGAATGCATACAAGACCTGATTGACCAAACTGAACCAGGAGCGGACATCGGTGATGTTGCGCGGCCTAGAGAAATTTTCGGCATGGACGTACACAATCCGTGTGATTCTGAAGCTGGCAAATCCAACAGTGTCCTGGGCAGAAACTTTCTCTGGGTTGAGTGTGATGTCTTTATCTGTGAAGCAGAGGATGACTGCCCCGAGGATTTTAATGCCTTCATTGTTTGCTGCATGCATTCTTAGTGAAAAGGCATGAGGTCCTGAGTGCAGAGGGCAAGAAGATGGACAACTTTGAGACTGGCCGAGCAGCTCTGACATCCAGTGTGAGCCATGCAAGGGATGACCATGGTTTTCGTTCTGGTGGGCAGTTTCAGACCGAAATGGTCTGAGTGGGGGTGCTCACCATTAAGTCAATGAACGGTTGACATTTGGACAGTTGTCTCTTGAAAGAGGCAAGCGTGTAGAGTGAGTAAAATATGGCACCTTCGACCTCATCTGGTTTTGTGCTGGATACGCCTGTCTTGACTTCGTTTTCTAGCTCTGGTATTTGTGGTCAAAGTGATGCGATTTGTTGCAGTGTATGTATGTGTGGCCGTGTGCAAGACATTCTTTCTGGCGGATTTCGGGAGCCGATCGTGTGCCATGTCCGACTTTGCCACAGCACATGGCTTTTGCTGGTTATGCTAGTTATGTGAGTATTCGTGTTGTCTCTGTTAGGAGTAGTGATGTTGCAATGGTGGGAGCTGCGTGCAACTGCTGCCCCCTTAGACTGTGACTCAAGCTTCGACAAATCGCAACATTTCCTCAAGGGTTTTTGATTGTTTGTCTTCACCTAGCAAGTCCAGTTGAATGTTGGTATCCGCAAAGCCCTTTATCACACAGTCACTGATGACAAGTTCAGTGTAATCAACATCATGGGCACAGAGGGGGGGGGGGGCATTTGATGATGAACTTGCAGATGGAGGCTTGGCCATGAAGGCAAGATCCTGGTGCATCTGGTGTAGATTCACTCGGGCGACCATCGAGTTTTTTTCCCGCACCGCCAGTCTTTTGATAGATGCAAACACTTTATCTTCGGTTTTGTTGGTGAGTGTTCCTCCTGCTGTTCAGGTGATGTCCCATCTCAACTGATCGTCACAGCGTTCAAGTAGTTGGATCACCTTGTCCTTGCCGGTGACATTTCTAGCAGCCACGTTGTCTGCCCATCACGAGGTGAAGTATGTCCACTCTTCACTGGTGCCAGCAGAAGACACCATTGGTCTCTAGAACTTCTCCGCCTTTGCTGTCACAGTGGGATAGAGCCGCAGTGGGGGTTGCTGTGTGTGGGATATGATGTGTGTACTGATGAGGGATACCACAATGACTGCTTCAACACCGGGGGTTGTGTGTTCACACTCAGCAATGTTACACTGTACGGAAGGCATGTTCAGATGGGTGTAGTCACTGTTGTGTTTGATGCCGTCGTGAAGGGAAGCTCGATATTATAAATGGATGTGGTGTTTAGGCCTCCGTTGCTATAGTCTCATCATAGATAGGAACTCGTCCATTTTGTAGAATTGCTTTTATTCAGAGCAGATCACAAAAGATCTCTCTGAAAATACACAAAATTTATATCAAGATTACTCCAAACTTCAACTCCAAATACTGATATACTCAAACAGATTTCTCGCTTTCTTTTATTGCTAAAATCACTTTTCATCTATGGGCGGCATAGGCCTACATAAACCAAGAAAATGTAGCTAACTGCAGGAGACGACATTAGAGTTAGAGCATATCATCAGCACCATAACAGCTGAATGTGTCTTACACAACGTTATCCCCCCCCCCCCCCCACCGTATCCCCCACATGATTCCAGTACATTTGTGTATTATAATAAAATAAAAAAAAACATAGAAACATACTTCATTCATATTCCTAATAAGTAAGTCTAAACGTTTATTTTGAACTCAATGAAACAGATACGCCTGCTAAAATGATATTTATCCTCAATAAAATTTCCTTAAAAATGTTGGAAACTATGGGGAATATATGCATCTGATATCATGATATAGCACATGCCTACTGGGCAAATTAAACGACCAGTTTGAAATAAAAAGGCTTCGCAACGCAGCATGGAACACTTTGTCATGTGATAGAATGGTCAAATTATGATAAATGTAGACGTGACATCGCAGACGAATCGTTGTGCTTACTTCATAACACCAAAGAAGGCCACACGCAGGCTTACACGTATGCACGAATTGCTGCACAGAAAGTTGTGTGTTCCAAAATACGCATCAATGCAGTAAAATTTGCTTTGCATTCTGAGAATGTGAGTTTTCATCGGCTCCGCCAGCCATTTTGGACGTTTTCAATCCACCTGAGCATTTTACGTAATTTTCTCAAACCTAACACATCGATTTATGCATTATATATATGTGGAATATTTGAAGTTGGCCATCAATTCGAGAGATTTTATGTCAAGGACGATAGATAGGCCTAAATCACAAGAAAATGTAAGGAAAAGCATTGCCAAGTTTGGAATGTGGGGGATGTGTCAGTTCGAGTTAACTAATCGAGATGACAGCTCGAGTTGCCCCATCACATATTCCTACGCCAGTCTTTGTGCCGGTCTTTGTGTAACTGGGGTCCTTATGAATCACTAGTCCTACTTATAATTAACAACAATTTCTAACAAACTCCTTGTTGTTGTGCTGCCAAATCATCTTGAGTGATTTCATGTAGACTATAGCATTCCACAGAATAAAATAGTTCCCTGGCTTTGTTTTTCAGTTGGTTTACTGTCTGCAGTTGGTTCAGTCTGGAGTAACGTTACTGAGGAAGATGTTCTAAAACAGGAAACCACGAATGGTATGATAAATATATTTATAATTATCGTTTGTAGTAAAGAAAGGTTTGTTGAGCTTGGTTTGAAGTCCACATTGTGTTTGCCGATAGGGAATCCACTACTAAACAAACTTTTAATCTTGTTTGGAACTGTACCCGAAATGGGTTGAAATTATGTAATAACTTTTCCAACTGGACTGAAAAGGTGTGGACATGTAACAAACCGCCGCGGTGGAGGAGTGGAGGAGGTGGAGACGCAAAAAACTTTCACTTTCAGAGGAAATTGACGGACTCGAACTGATAACGAGGCTCGCAGAGTTCATGACCCGACCCAACGTAAGGAGGCCAGGTCATGACCCCTGCTGACCCAAATAGAACCCGGGAAACGTGAAAGATTACAAGGAACCCTACCGGCTGTGAACCAACAAACTCAATTCTAAATACAATTAAGTCATTATTCTTAATTGTTTATCAAAGTAAACCTGTAACGAAAATTTTGAAGGAATTATCAGACTATCCAACTTTCTCATGCATCTACGATACCTGAAGCAGTATTGTGTCAGTCTCATGGCGTACTAAGAGCGTGCTGATCATAGCTCGTTTTTTGTCCTTACTTACTCATGCTGTATACACCTGTACCAGGTAGAGAATATCGAACAATACCATATGTTGAACAGAGTTCTTAATTTTATCAGTGCACACAGTGCATGAAATTTCATGAGTAAGAATTGATTATATCTAACATGCTAGAGCATATCCCAACATGCTCTGCCTCAGCCCAAAAACTGCTGAAAATTGGCTGACGCCTCGCATGGTGAGACCTGAAGGAAGCAAGGTGACCGATACCCAAAATCGAGATGAAGAAAGATCAGACCTTAAGGGTCTGTTTTTGAAGAATAGGGAACAACCACTGGACTGAAACGGACCACACTGTAACGCTCCAAGAGAGGAGGGGGAGACCTCCTGCGTCCAACAGTACAATGGCACTGAACATCTCGATGGCGTCCCGAACATGCAACAGCCTGGCGCATTGCCCTATTTTCAGACCAACATGGTGTAGAACGCAAGCTCCAGGATGCATAGGAGCGATTCTTGGCAACCCAGTTCAGGGGCCTGGGCGGATGACCATGGGTCCAATGTGTCCTATGTGTCCACGGACGGCCTCAGTTTTGCGCAAGAGTCACTGAAGGTCCTCATTCTTGGCGTGCAGGCAACCTCCTCCTGTACCTTGGGAGATGGATACTTGCCGGCTCTCATCTGCCTCTTTCAAAGCAGCCCTCATTTGATAGAAGGCATGCTGTTCGTATTGGGCAGCGAGAGTCCGATAGTTCTCCAAGCTGCTGCGGGTACCTTTCATCAACTCCTGGAGGAGTTGATGAAACGCGACCCTGGAGTCCAACACGACCCTGGAGGCCTCTGTGTGGTACCATTACAGCCGGACCAGAGAGCGATCAATCTCAGCTGCACGAGTGAGCGTTGCTCGCTGGGGGTGATCCCAGGGGCACTCTCCTCTCACACACGAGAGGTGGGACCTGCACGATGGAGGCCACACCAAGAAGGCAGCAGCTGGGACCTTAGGCCAGGCCCCTAATGCTACGCCTATGGACACGGTGGTCTTTGAAGGTACCACGAGAATACGGTACTGCCATCTGCTGTGACGGATGATGCGTCGCCAAGGACATAATAGGTGAACGGGAGGGTGCCTTAGCCCCCGGAGCAGTTTCGGAAGACTGGCTCATCATCGCAGTTCCAGCCGTGTTGCTGGGGTGCCTCTATAGTCTGGGCCAATATCAGTGGCCTCTCAGAGACTAGAGCAATCACCTGTTTCGCTTGGTCAGCCTGTTGGGCTCTCATAGAGTATCCGATTGCGTCAGCTGTTGACTCATACTCATTCGGGGTCCGGTTCATGCTAGCTGACGGGTGCATGGGCTCCATATCCCGTCTCTGCCAATCTACTATGTAAAGTTTTCCCGCTATCCCGGATCCTCGCGGATAGTCCGCTCACCGAGGGTCACTGCGGGCGCAGTATCTACTTCATAAAATGTTAACTAGGTAGCAGCCCGTCTAGCAAGCCCAAACATAAGGACACCACTCAGATCATCACCGTGGTGTTAACTGTGGCCGGCTCGCCGACGGCACTGCCGCAGGGATAGAACCCTGGACAGCCCGACGGTTTGCCAGAGCCTGTGTCACACCATCCCAGGGCGAGAGACCGGTGATCACAATGACGAGCCCCGAATCATCACGGTCCCACTCCTGGGCCCTCCTATGGGAATCGTTCGTTTGAATCGTTTGAATTTTAGTTAATTCGGGAAAATCTGTATGTTGAAATAGTGAATTAAAGTACTAATAAAATGCAAATATGATGTTCAGTTATATGAAATATCTCATTGATCTGAGCAAAATGGTTGTTACGGTATATCAATATCACTATCCGTTCAAGGTAGGTAGGTAGGTTTATTGACATGATAAATGTTACAATACTAAAATGATTGAAATCCAGGTACATGCATCATGATTTGTAGTCATATTGTAAAAGGAAACTGTAAGTCTCTAGTATGTATTTATGTCCGGTATAATATAAGAATTTGGTGGCAATACGCAGTAATGTTCTCTAGTTCATTTTCAGAGCTGAATAAATCCTGTAGACGGTTGTGGTTTATTCGCATATTGGTTCGTAGATGTTCTGACAAAGGACAGTATAACAAAACATGTTCTTCCGATTGAATATGGTCACCGCATTTGCAAGTTCTTTCTTCAATGGGTGTCCTTGACCACCGGCCCGTTTCTATGCGAAGATGGTGAGACGACAGTCTCATCCGGGTGTATGTACATAATCAATATCCACACAAACTGTACTGTTGCTATGGTTACCAGTCGTTCCCTATAGCCGTAGTTACCCTTGGTTGCCATGGCCGTTAACTGCGAAGTCAACCTATCCACAGACTTCCTGTCGATTATTTATTAATTAAATTAATATAGAGCTCGGGTTGGCACCATTTTTATTTGTGCATACCCTGTTCTAAGTGGGTTTCTGGCCCTAGCAACCATGGTCGCTATGGGCCGTACCAGGTCACTGGTTACCTTGACAACAACAGAAAAAGTGAAAACACTGATTATTCATACTGAAAACTGTATAGAATTAAGTCTTGATGAATAATCATAACATTAAGTGGATGAATAACACATATCAAAGTACCTAATTAAAACAGCTTCCCCTGATGACGTCATGAATATCTCATTTGCATACTAATTACTTACATTATTTTGAAAAAGCAAATTTGCCGATTTCAGTCTTTAAAGTGCTGTAACTTTTGAACGGATTGTGATATTTACATGCCGTAAAAGCCATTTTGCTCAGATCAATGAGATCTTTCATATAAGATCACATCATATTTGCACTATACTAGTACTTTAATAGGTGAATACAATCCACTCAACCTGTACTGATGGTTCATTGGAGTATACGACATGTGGAATCCATCATTTTGTCTCATTATCAGTGGAACTATAGCTCCGCCAAATTTGATCCTAGAAAAGACCATCCAGGAACACCAACACAGATTTGATTCAAGGCCGGAAAAGTACCAGTCCATGATGGCCTGATTCATCAGTGATATGTGGAAGAGTCATAAACTTTCCGACTTTGCTCTAGGGTCCAGTTGTTTCGAAAGGAAGATATAAAGTTCGTGGATTTTTTTCATTCCTCCAACAAATTTCAGAGTCAATGAATGAACTGAATGACCTTCAACCCAGGTCTCGAGTGTTTCAAGAGGGCTTGGAAACGTGGGTTTTGGATTGAAAAAAAAAAGAAAAGATTCCAGTACTAAGTAATCTGTGGAACATGATGGGAGGGGGGGGGGTGATTCTTGCCCTCAACATCCAATCAGAGGCTGTCAATACAATACCGATATAATATGCCCACAAATAATAATTGAATCAGTTGTAATGGCAGTCACACTTGAAGCAATGGACGAAAATCATAAAAATACATTATACACATGTATGTATGTGTAGAATTGCTAAAA
This sequence comes from Terebella lapidaria, assembly GCA_949152475.1. Lineage (NCBI taxonomy): Eukaryota > Metazoa > Annelida > Polychaeta > Terebellida > Terebellidae > Terebella > Terebella lapidaria. Next base: position 42,202,595 of record OX424561.1, on the reverse strand, counting down.
TGTATTGAGTAATCGCTGGTAAGCTGCAGGACCATTGGTCCTATGTTATTGATTTCCAGTTTGACATCACGAGTTTCAAAAACTTTCATCAGGAATATTCAACTTTTCATCTTGAACATTCAACATGTCATCGTGAACATTCCAGTTACAACATCTTGAATATTCAAGTTGTTTTCTTGAATATTCAACTTGACAATTATCTTGAATATTCAACTTGCTATCTTGAATATTCAACTTATTATCTTGAATATTCAAGTTGCATCATGATGAATATTCAACGTGTCATCTTGAATATTCAACTTGTTATCTTGAATATTCAACTTGTCATCTTGAGTATTCAAGTTAAAAAAAAAAGAAGTCGTATGGCCCTAATAGGCTGCCGTACCCTTGCCCCATTCACAGTAGGCACCCCACGTGATGTTACGGTAGTAAGGGACGATGGCGGCGTGCGAGTAGCTCGAGTGGTTTTCTTGAGGATATCGTTTCTAGTACACATGTCACTCTTGTTCAATAGTGCGCTTTGGTACTTCTTAACGTTACGCAACTAATGGTGTAAGTTATTTTGGTGATATCACCCTCAGTTGGTCAGAAAATATAGAAAAAGTAATCGGCTGCATATTACTGTAACGTCACATCGTTAGATGCCGGGTACTACCGTAACGCCGAGTGTGGGTACTACCGTAACGCCGTGAAGCTTTCATTCTCTATTTCTATATTCGTATCTTGCAATGTTTCAAACCAAATATTTCGAAAAAAAACCCCGGAACTCTCACATGAGTTGGGTGACGAGGTACAGTTGTATCATGTGACTGTTTTTTGTATAGATCTAATATTATTATATACTACTAAGAATCCCGACGTTGTCATTGGTTAAAAGCTGGTCACGTGTCTTTGCATAAAAGTACATATTCACCAGACCAGCCGGTGAAGTTTTTTTTGATAAGGGAGCGTAAGTGAGTTTCGAATATCGTTCGAAACGCATGAAAATGTTCGTTGTGCAAGCCTTTTGGTCCTATCGTCCTGTCCTTTATAATGGAGTGATAGCTATTAAGTTGATAATTAACGTTATATCAAATCCGTAAATTATGTGTTGTACCATGCGATGAAAAACTAACGATTTGCTACCTTTTAAGACCAAACATGCATATAAGCCCGCACTACTCTATTTTATAAGCGGCATGAAGTTAACGGCCATGAATCTACTGTGCTTTGTTTTCCAGTCTTATTGACAATATCGGGGCCAATCATGGTCGAGAGTAATCTAATATGGTTAATATCGTTAATTACATATGTTTTTCTTACAATGATAGTAGATTTATGTGGAAATCGAGCTAGGCAAAAAGTGGGCGATAATAGGTTGAGACCAGAAAATCCCGGTCGAGGCTTATTTCGAGAATATAGCGTTTTCACTAACGTGCCCTAATCGGTCCATATCACATATATGTACCTCTCGCCAAAGAGCAACTCTGATCAAATGCTTTTTCATGCTTGTTTTCTTTTTCTCTTACCAGTATCGCGTATCCAGTGATATAGTGAATTGAATGAGCTTGTTTCAGAAATCATTCCTCGTTTGTTTATAGTGTTCCTGAAATATATATCAGACATCAAAGTGAAATCTAAAGGCGTGACTGGCGCAGTACGTATTCGAATCAACACATGATAGTTTTAGATTATTATGTTTATATCATACATCCACGTCATACATAAACATTGCTTCAGTATTCGCATGAACTTTACACATGTATTATATAATAAAACAAATATTAACTCTTGGTTTCGATGAATACGTGAAAATATGTACCTCTCGCAAAAGACATATTCACCTCGCAAGCTCGGTGAATATGTCTTTTACGAGAGGTACATATTTTCACGTATTCACCTCACCAAAAGTCAATATTTGTATAATATGTAATATATACCGGTGGCTACTGCAAATTTGTTGAAGTAGCTTCAGTAGAGACGTGATATGTATTGCACGCACTCTTCTGGAGAAACCATTTATGCATCTAGCAGGGTCAATGTTTTGATCACCCTATTGGTCAGCTCCTATGGGCATTGATAGAGTTCAGCCATACCTGAATCGCTCTTAGAAATTTGAAATATTCATACCAGTCGGATCTACTTGCATAATGCAGATGGATAACATAATTTGTAGCTTTCTGTAAAATGCACCTTTTTCTCTCAATAAGAACAATTAATGCGTAGCATGAATAAAGGAATCTTCACTTGTTTTTGTTTGCACTATGTTCTGATAATGGCAAGTCATACACGTGTACCTTAAACATTTTTAAGGTAAATTCAAAGGCCATCTAGGTGATATCGAAGTGGAGATTACTACCGGGCACAGTTTGTGGAACAAAAATTGTCTTTATTATAGTCACTAGGTGTTGGGGTTGGAGGTCACTCTGCTGTCAAAATCCCAGATAGTCCCAAGGTGCAGCTGCACCCCGGCGAAACTTGGTTTGCGTGGAAAATTCCCAAATATATTGACCCTAACTCGTGGTGAACTATCTACTGTACATACATAGGTACAACAATATCACCACTATCCATTCTTAACCGGAATCATATATTATGATCCAATGAAAATAAAATGCATTTTGAAGTATGGGTTCAAACAGGCGTTACGGTGGTACTTCAAATGTGAAAATTGGCGTTACGGTAGTGAGCGACTAACGTTACCGCAGTAATCGTCGCAAAATTCAAACCGTTTTTTCTCAGGAATCGATCAAATTATCAGATTATGGCTTGATTACTCTGCCGCAACATGAAGTATATCTCGCAATTCGCCTCGTGTTTGTGTTATATAAAAACCATGCCTAACACCTAGAAACTTTTCGAAGCCACCGACTTTTCGCCATCATCCGTACTAAGCTACGTCGCGTTACGGTAGTGGGGTTCATACAGTGCCATTGCCAGGGACAAAATCCACAGTTTTGTGGTGGGCGATAATCAGTCATGTGTCATGAATTTGATGAAAACAGGGAAGGAGAAACGCAGTTTGTTTTTGTGTAAAAAAAGTTGCTTTCTGGCTATACTAAAACGTAAAACATGGAAATAACTTGATAACAATTAACGGAAACAAGAATGGCATCAAAATCTGGCCATAAGCACCCATTTGGGAGAGAGAACGAGGTTTCTGTTCAACTTTTGTTTCGGTCATTTTGCAACCATGTCTGCCTCGGCCAGTGGGAGTTGGCAGCTGGTTGTGTCGCAGAACTTCACTCGCAGAAGGAAGTTTTGGGGCTTGACATCAGAAGTGTGTTGTCAAGCATTGCTCAGAACAGTGGAACAATCAGGTATCGTCATGATCGTGTTACTATCATCTGTTGTAGTTGTTTCGTTTTTAGATTGTTATCATTGCTTTTATTGGTTATAATCTTATATATCGGTTGGGCTTCAACGAGTACTCGGTAACCGGTTACGATTCGGTTACAGAGTGTAACCGGTTACAGATTTTGTGACCGGTCAATTGTGCACGTATTTTGCACCCTCGTAATTCAGCCTAAAACACTTCACATCAGTTGAATTTCTGCCCAAACGCACTGAATTAAAGTGATTTAATACTCTCCAATCCAAATAGAATGTTTATTCATCAGAATATTGTATATTTTCAAGTGAAAATATACTGAAAAAAGTTGGTTTTCTACCTGTTGAATACAGGGTTGAACAACTAAAACTGAACCACATGTACAAAGTCATTAATGGTAGTGCACCTGAGTATTTAAATTTTAATATAAGCCGCATCGTGGATCAACATAGGTATGCCACTCGTGGCAGTCAACTAGCTTGTCATGTTCCTAGGGTAGGTGGATCTTGTGCATCGTCATTCTTTTATACAGGTATTAGTGCCTGGAATAAAGTACCTGATTTTATCAAACAGTCCTCAAACAAATACAGGTTCAAAATTCTAGTCAAAACATACCTTTGGGATCGATTTTCTGCAGAGTCTTCTAGGCATTTTGTATAACTGGTTTGGTGCTTTCCTTATTACTATTCTGTACTTATTTTGTACTCTCTTTTGTTCTCATTCTATTATTATTATTATTATTATTATTATTATTTTTATTATTTTATAATTATTATTATCATCTATTTATTTAACAGTATTATTAGCCTTTTTTCATATGTCTATTTTGTTATTATTGTTAATATTATTCCATTGTACAATTGTCTTTATTAATTTAGTTGTTGTGCCCAAATTCAACTCTTGTTGCCACTCAGTCTTGTTTTCTATACAGAGGACCACATTGGAAATAAGTGTTTTTACTAATACTTTTATGTGCTATCCTCGGTGATTGTTATACATCATTTTACATGTACTTGTATAATTTTTACCCAAATAAATCAAATCAAATCAAAAAAGAAAATGATGTCTAATGTAGAGTATTAGGCGGGATTTTGACCCGTTTTTTGACAAGGAGATTTGATGAAATGCGAAAGTTCTGCGAAAAAAATTGGTATTACTTTTGACAATATTTAGCTCTATATTTTTGGATGAGTAACCGGTTACGGTTCGGTCACAAACTAACGAGTAACCGGTCACGGAATTTTGTACTCGTTGAAGCCCTATATCTAAGTCTATGTGCTTGTGTCAAGTTATGGAAAAATGGTTGGATTTTTGAAGTTGGGCATATTAAGTAATTTGAAGTCATTGATTGCTTGTCAAATATATATGTCCCTAACTCTGGTAAGCGTATTCCAATCTACCAAAGGCAGGGAATACGCTATAGCGTATTCGCCGTCCGATTACAGGCCAATTTTTGGCTCGTTACGCAGGCTGCATACTTTGCAATTGTTCATAAATAAACGGCATTTTTTATTAACTCTGTATTTTATAAGAGGGGATGGTTTGCTATAGATCATTTTCCAGATCAGAAATGAAACTGCTGTGCAGCTGTGTATTTGGTGTAAATAAATAGCAAAATATATTGAGCTGCCAAATCTGGTAACTTCGTGTTGATACTGCCGCCATTTTGCCAGCCATGATGACATGTGAAATTCGCAGAGAATCATGGGTAAGAAGTGGGCATGTTCATGATGTTTGAAACTCTCTAGGAACTTTGATGAAACTTGACACCTGCATGACATTATCATGACAATGTTTTTGAAATAGTATGGAACTATGGATGATATTAACTCAATACAAAAAGAAAAGATCAGTACCCTTACTCTCGATTTCCTGCGTATGCGCACTACAGCTTCCTCTATTTTGACAAGTTAGAAAATAAACAAAAAAAACCGCTAAATTGTACGGCTTTATTTTTACGTTTAAGCCTTCTGAATCGATGTCATGTCACCCTTTCGATGTCATTAAGGTCAGTTTAAAACAATCTGCATCATATTTTATGTGTGACAGTTCTTTACACGCACTAAAGTGTCAAAATCGTCTGATCCGTACCGGCTTCAGAGAAAAAAACTATGTGGCTGAACCTTCATTGAAAGTATCGATTGAGAACACAGATTTAGCCGTGGAGCAGGGTTAACCCTATGCTGGCGGAGTTAATTACGGAGTCACCCGTGAGAATCTGAATTAATTTGAGAATTCCTAGGTATCAGTGAGTTTGGCATTTTATACAAAACTAATTATTTAATGTTGAATACAGATGACTGTTGTATGGGAATCAGAATGTCCTCCTCTTTCTGGTGATATATCACATTTGGAAGTGTAACAAATATTGACGAAGATATGAACATTTCAATGACTTATACATGGGCTCAGGGCTGGGTTCAATTACTTTGGTCAATTACAATTATAATTACAAACAGAACACCAAGGTCAATTGCAATTACAATTACATTTATTTCAATACCTCAAAATCAATTACAATTACAATTTCAATTACACTGATATGGAAATGTTCAATTACAATTATAATTATAATTACAATTACATATAATTACAATCAATTACACACAAAACATCGAAAAATATCATCTTCATCAGACACAGTTCAGGCTGGAGAGATTACAATGCAAATCATGCAATCATCATCTAAGGCTGTTCATTTTTTTTGAGGATCAGTGTTACAATTGCACCTGAGAAACATGAGTTCCTCAAAGACCTTGTCTGACAGGCAAGATCTGTCAGGCCTGAAAACTTTTCCTGCCACTGAGAATAGCCTCTCCACTGGGGCCGACGAGGCTGGGATGGCCAGGTACTGCTTGGCCAAGATGGCCAGTTCTGGGTAGTTATCTCGGTTCTGATCCCAGTACAAGAGAGGGTTGGCGTCTTCAGGGAGGGACGGTTGAGCCAGGTACGTTTCCACTTGGCTTGGGCCGCCTGTAGGGGTCGGCACAGTGGTGGTGTCCATGAATCGGAAGAGTTTGCATTTCTTCTTTGGTGGTGACGCTGCAGTTGGTTCTTCCCTGGGTGTAGGTGGGATGATTTCGTTTACACGCACTGTCAGCTTTGCAGTGACAAGTGGAACCTCCCCTGAGTGACACCATGACAACTTCCAGCGAGGATCTAGTAGAGCTGCCATCTGAAATGCCTCATTCTCTTCATATTTCGCTAGGCGTTTCTCGATTGATGCCTGTAGCGTGGCCACCATTTTGGACTTGTATGTTGTTGAAAGATGCTGCAGCTCAGCTCTCAAGCCTCGAATGCAAGGGATCACAAGACTTGATGTAGGCAGCTTCTCTCCCTGGCACTGGTCGGTGGCGTCGGGATGATTTCTCTAAAATACCAAATAACACAAAAATTATATTATGATATGTATTAAAACCAAAAAGTAACAATTAGAATCGGTAGGTCCAAGGGTATTTACATCTGGTTTGTAAACATTAATTAGACTTCCGTGCAGGACTCTTTTGACACTAGCAGTAGTATGCTCTTTCTTACTATAAAACACTCTCAATACATTCACATGATATACATGTAATGTACTACCTTTCTGCTTACCTTCATGTGTGTGTGAAAATTAGAAGTTGCTGCGTACGACCCAGAAACAAGACGGCTGCATATTTTGCATTGAATCTTGAACTGGCCTGTTGTATTCCCAGTCGGGGGACGGAAATGGCTAAATATCGGAGGTGCCATGTTGCTGTTGACTTAGTTTGACAACTGATGATACTAAACATCAGTTAGGCTGTTTTATCAATCTCCCACAGAGCTGTCTGCAACTGGGCGGTATCCAGACTGAATATTCCACCAATCACATGCCAAGTCTGTCAGGCACCTGCTAGTATCGATCAGGTTTATTCATCTCTTATCAGGCTAGTAAGGATCTACCTTTCATGTTCTTCACAGCCCAGATCAAAATGTATTGTCATGGTTTCTTTCACTAGTGATTGCGCAATGAGGGACACTACTTCTATTGTTAGACCTAGAGAGAACTATACAGAACAGGATTATATGTGCTATCAGTTTCAGTCATCTCACACACTAAATATTTTATCAATCAAAACTTGGCCCAAAGTAATTTGTCATAACATGAGGAACATCTGTGATGACTGATCCACCTTATTGTTTCAACTTTTCATAGACGCTTTGTGATCTCATCTTGAACAATAAGTGAAATCAGTTAGCAGTCGCTCTTGTTTATTCTATGCATTCATCTCTTTAGTCAGCTCTATGTTTGCTGATCACTGTGGGTGGTTGTGAGTTTGAAAGCCTGTGTGTCTAAATGTGTGTCTATGTATGGCATCGGACCAAAACATTGGATATATGTACTGTAATTGAACTAGTTTTTCAATTATTTACATCAATTACAATTACAATTACTTTTTAGGAGCATTTTTCACAATTACAATTATGTTATTTTTCTTGGTAACTTTTCAACTACAATTATAATTACAATTACACCAATTTGTAATTAATTACTCAATTACATAATTACAATTACAATTGAACCCAGCCCTGCATGGGCTTCAAAAACGCAAAGATAATGCATCTCCAACCAGCAAAGGGTTAAATTAATATGTCCCTGGGGTGTATAGATTAAGGACAGCACAAGTACTCGAGTACTCGTCAACGAGTCGAGTCACAGCAACAACCGACTTATAAATTGATAACTGAGTACTTGTTGAATGAAACTAAGACTTTTCTTGAGAAGTCACGAAATGAGTGCTCAAAACCGTTACTAAAAATTGGGAAAAGATAGAAATTTGAGTTGTTGTTAACAGGAACTAGTTGTAGTGATGTTTCGATGATCAATTTTTTTTCGAAAGTCGGTTGAAATGTCATCCGATTATGATGATCGATTATGATAATCAATAATTGATCATCGGATTTTGCTAAAATTGGTCAAAGAAGAGATCAAATGACTGTGGCCTTATCTACAGCTCCACACAATTTTAAGAAAGGTAGTTGAAAATAACTTTGCAGTTGGTATGGCATAAAAATTGACTGGATGTAATGTTTTTTTATTGAAAATTAGAAAAATGGAATCATTTAAATACATATAGATAGCTACAATGGGGTTCAGTGGCTTTCACTCTCTAGTAAACGCGTGCAACCGATTATAATCGATCGATTGGTGGTAACCAATTGCAACCGATGATTGAAAATGAAATTGCAACCGATTCCCATCACTAACTAGTTGCGCCACCTGGCGAGTCACTTATGCTGCACCTAAGCTCTAGCGAATGCACTGTGAATTAAGTCACTTGATGCAAACAAGATGTCTGCGCCCATCTGATAAAGAATGCAACTTCAGCTGTGCAGTAATTTATTGATTATATAGATCTATTTGATATTTAATTCTAAACTGCTTGGCAAAGTAAGATTTAACCTTCTGAATAGCCTCACTCATTAATTCAGCAGTCTACTGGCCGCCCCAGTGCAATATATATGTAGTGAATTGACGATATAGTGTTTCAAAAAAAATTGTCATTGCAATCTACAGTTGGTAATTTTATTCGAGTTCTCGGTTATGATTCGAGTCACAACACCCGAGTACTCGAGTTACGAAATCCGTACTTGTGCTGACCCTAGTGTAGATGAGGCCTAGAGGGAACAGTTGTGGAACAACTGTTATGTGCCATGAATATGTGTGGCACATATGTCTGGCAAAATCAAAAGTGTACTCACTGGTATTAGGTGTCAGTGGTAAATTACAATTCCCCTGTGATTTGTGTCAGAGAGTTAGGCCCACATGCATACAACAGCTATATGGGGGAGAAATGTCTCCAGATCAACTGCAATAGGAACATCATGCAATATATCAGATAAAATGATGTGCAATTATTGTCTGATGAAATGCACTGACCTTCGACCGCAAAATTAAAATGCTGGGAAATCGTCTGGAGATCAAAACCGCGATATTTTCAAGCAGGAAAATTCCCGTGTTACAGTATTACATGTACTTTGTGGTACTCTGAATATCACCGGGCCTACTCAGGCTTATTTGTCAGCTATTCATAACTCTGGCAAGCTTGTTCTAATCTCCACAAAAAAAATTAAATAATTACAGGCTCATCCATAGAGCAGGGTTAAGCTCTGGATACAGAGGAATTGATCAGTGAGGCTATCATGGTTTATGTAACCATGGTAACAGTATGTAGATATCAAGGGTTAAGCTCTAGATACAGAGGAATTGATCAGTGAGGCTATCATGGTTTATGTAACCATGGTAACAGTATGTAGATATCAAGGGTTAAGCTCTAGATACAGAGGAATTGATCAGTGAGGCTATCATGGTTTCTGTAGCCATGGTAACACTAACAGTATGTATAGATATCACAGTCCAAAATTTTCCAAAAGGTCCAAAATATTGTCAATGGCTGGAAATGGCTCAAGACAAATATTGACTTGATTTCAGACCAAAATTTTTCTTGGCTAATTTATGTCGAAAATTTAAAATGGTCCCATTCACAGGCCAGCGGCTCAAGGGAAACAAAACATATACACTGCACAAAGGTACATGTGGAAAGTGTTATGCATCATTTAAATAAGAAAAAATTGCTGAACATATTTTGAGGAAATTACTACCAAACTTGGCCGTTTGACCTTCCGAGGTCATCAACAAGAAGATTCGACAAGAGCACCTGAAGAATATTATGGAGCATACTAAATAAATATCCTCTAAGTCTGAATCTGAATAATATTGAACTTTTTGGGTTGTGAATGTCTGATGAGTATTTGTCTGATGAGCAACTGTCCAGTGAGCTCCCACTCTTACTCGTATCCATTGTTCTATGTACATGTGTCTTCTGTTCGGTCCAGAACTCGAGAACCACAATTAGAAAAGAAAGAAAAATTTGGGAGATGCCACAAAGACTCTAGGCTTCAATATCTAGTTGGTATTATTTGTTTGTTTGCCAGCATTCCATCTGAAGCTGTACCAACAACCCATCACCTAGCATGGTTAGCTGTGACGGAGAACAAGAAGCTGCTTACCGAGCAAGGAGGCCCCGGGCCCGCCCGAGATCTTGTGAGTCAGACATTATATATGGAACGTCTATACAATACAGTTGATATTGGGTCCATGGTATCACATGACTGAATCGTTGTGTGCTCACTGAAGTGATCATGGTTAATGATTAAGCTACTGTCAGTAGAAATGGACATAAACAAGACCAACAACTACTAGTAACATGCAATTACGCTTCAATTACAGATTACATCTTTACAGGAGAATGCGGAATTCAGACTGCTCCTATTTGAAACGTGTCCTGATATTGAGCCAGATATTCTGCAGGTATGACCCTTGACCCTTGTGAATACAGAACATTTCGATAACTAGAGTATGAAAGGTATCAGGTTCTATAGAATATTGTGAACGTGCACAGATACATATATAAAAATGATGAAGGGCAATAATCATGATAATATCAAGGTTGTATAGCAATGAATAGCCTAAAATCCATTGGTGTGATTTGTGATTGCCATTTCACTTCAAGGATGTGTACCAGTGTTTCCAAGCAACCTGCAGAGAAAGGAATCGCTCGTCGCCTGTCAGTCAGGAGAACCCATGCCTGTTGCCAAAGACTTTGGAGTACCTGTCATCTAAGATCCTGTCTGACCCTCAGACCGGTCACCAGCTCCTTCTGTACCTCCGCTGTCATACCATCGACAGTCTTCACACCGACAGCACAAATGATACACTGATTGCACTAGAACTGAGATGTTTAACAATAATGCTGACAGAAATCAAACACGCCTTTACCCATGACAGTTCCGAACTTGGATCACTTACAGCCAAGTTCGTTGCACTTCTTGCTCGATTTGATCCAGCCAAAGATGCAGCAAGCTCGGCAGTGGAAGATCTTTTTCAGAATGTTGTGTATTTTCTCAACAACAGACCTATCCCCCAATTCCTGTCACGGACTGGAGTGATATCTTGCCTTGTTGGGCGACAGACTTCATACCTACTAGAGACTTTCTTCAAGGTTGAGGGAGCAGGACGAAGTCAGCACTACTGGGGAGAGAATGTCGATTGTGTACAAGGAAGCACGAGTGACAGGCTGTCCACCGGCCAGAGGAACCAACTGTGGCTGAACCTGTCCAGGACAGAATGCCGACAGCAGGCTTGGCGGGATATGGGTCTGATCTGCCAGCGCATGGACAAACATTTCCTGGAGAGTGTTGTGGTAAGCATATATAATGATATGATACATTTCTAAAGACTCTGTACAAGATCTACACATACACTCATGTAGATCCAAAATACTATTATGTATATACATATAACGGACTATTAGATTTTGCCACGAGAATTGGTTATCAGATCATTCTATAACATACAGGTTCAGTAACGTACAATTGTTATGATAAGCGATACTCACCTCTGACTATGGGGTCGTGTACATTTAATTGGCGAGCCCTCATTCGCCGAACACACATGAAATATTGGTGAAAAGCTAAAATGAATTTAGCCGGCCCGTTAGGACCCTGTGCTGGTAACGGTAGTTACCTGAGCAGTTCAACCTCTTCTTGAATTTGTAGAAACTGTATGACAAAGATGACAGTTGACTTCGTAATAGAGTAACGGGTATTAAAAATGAAACAAAACAAGATTCATTTGACATATTGACACAATGTTAGTAGCACTTCCCTTGCCTATGGGGTAACAAAGATGAGTGACCACTGACAATAAATTAATTTATAGCTCATTTGAGCTTCAATCCTCTCAACCAAAATTTTGATTATCCTTTCGTAGGAAGTTGCGATGTCCTTCATTCAGAGTGGGGATGTGCACAAGTTGGAAGAGCTGTTCTGTCCTCTGGAGTTGCGCCCTCTGAAGTCGGTTGTTCTCCTGCTGGGTTGGCACTTCTGTATGGAGGTGGATACGGCAGAGAAAGTCCTCAATGTCCTCTGGGATCCACAGGTCGGTGGAAACAATCTCAGACTACTTGTCTGCTTTGACGAGTCAAGGAAAGTTATTTACTTGCATTAGAGAGAATAAAGGATAACTCAATGATCCCTTGCTCCAGATCAAGCCAGTGCACGAGTCCCTGTGTACAGCCTGTCAGAGGCTGTCATTCCAAGTACAGCTCACTCAATGGTGCCTTGAAAAAGTCAGGTCAGTACAAACCTTCCCCCCACAACTCTTAAGTAGTGTTGGAACAATCATCTATTAGGTGTAGATCTAAGAGTATTTGAATTTAGTATGAAAATATTTTAGACTAATTGCCAGTGAACTGAGTTTGATGTCATGAACCTGGTAATTTTCAGGTCCCTGTCTGGAGTGTCTCTTAGTTCTGGGAAATCCAGAATCAAGTCATTTTTCCAGGGTTTGGAGTTACACTCTCCACTGTACCTGCTCCATCACAGCACCAGCCTGTCGTCCCTGAATACTGATGAGGTCATCTCATTCCTCCAGGACAGCCCAGTACACAAGGCCTCTAGCCGGGACAGGGCTCCCACCAAACCAGCCACAGCCGTCAAACAAGTCCACTTCGCAGTGGATCAACCAGCAGCTAACATACACGACACAGACACCTTCAGTCTGGAACAAGCTGAAGATGTCAACAAATACCGAGCTTACTGCATCCTCTTTGCTTTCATGGAAGTAATCACATTTTGCTGTGACCTCATCAATCCCTGGAAGTCATCAACAAGTCTGATGCAGGACAGCTTCTTGTCATCAAAGACCAGTAGTCAAGACGGAATGGAGGATAGTTGTTCTGTTGAATATTCGGCCGAGCTCCAAGAAACTGTAGACTCACCAATGACCATTGTGGAAGATCTGCTGCTAAAGTCCACCAAAAACATGGACATTAAGAAAAGAGTGGAGGATGACAGACTAAAGTTTCGAGAACTTTACAGGACAAGAGTTCTCGCACGTATTGAGGAGGCAAAGTCTCACTTGTCACAGCTGTTTCCACTGAATTACCGACTGGAAGTTCTTGAGAATGTCTTCTCACTGTTGTTCCTCACACACGAGGATCTCGCAGGAGATAGTCACAAGATGCAGGACAGTGGAGAAGAAGGTGCGATTGAAGACCAGTCTCTGATAGATGAATCTTCACATAACTTACAGCCAAGTGTGTGTGATGAGGCTTGTGTGAAGGCAACTGTTGGTGTGGATACCAAGGAGGAGACTCTGGTCAAAAGCGAGGAAGATGTCCCAGATGAAGCTAGAGTTTTGGAGAATTTCAGCACAGACACAACTCATAGCTTGTTGTCATCCTCTCAGAGTGTTGGTTTCCTTGTCAGCGAGTTTGTCCTGAGAGATGTTCTCCTCAGTCTGAGGGAGTCACTCGTGGAACTGGGCTCGCTTCATCAAGTGTTCTCCAGCAATAGAGACGTTAGTTCAACCGGAAAGTTTGCATACACACCTTCCCAGAATGCATTGCTGATGGGGGTCATGAAGTGTGGTATCGCAAACGACCAAATTCCTCAGCATCGGAGTCAATTGTCACAATACATAAGTGAAGCCTTGTGGAGATTCCAGCTTGTTGCTGAGGACTGGATCCCCAGAGATTTTGGCAAGCTGCCAGAAGCTAATCTGGATGTGCAGTCTTGTTCAGTGGAAGATGTTGATATACGTATGTATCTGAAATTAGGTGTTAGATTCAGACAATTTGAAATGTTCTGAAACATGCATGCATGAATTACTGGAGCTTTTCATGATCACGTTGGTGTGATTTTCAAATTAAATTTAAATATATGTATCATGATATTTCAATAGTATTAAAGTAATAAGCTATCAACTTATTACTAACCAGATATTTCCAGGATACTCGGGATCATTTTCACTACTCATAACACAAACAATATTTACTTTCAGTTACTTTTTATCATTTCTACACTTCTTGACATAAAAATGGAGAACTCTGAGATTTATTTGCTTTCAGACACATGCCCTTGTAAGCTCTATTGCTGATTTTTAATCACATGTTTTTTACATGTTTGATGAAAGTAAGACTCTGCTCCCTATCCTCATGTGAAGTTTGTGCTTCATGCATATTTATTGAGCACAAACTTGATCAAAGATGAAAAAATACAGTTTAGCTGAAAACTAAAGAAAACAATAAAGTATTTTTCTAATATATATTGTGGGTGCATGTATCTGATGCTTAATAAACTTACCACTCTGTGCATGTACATGTATGCAATCTTAGATTTATCACCCTTACTTTCTGCTATGACAGAGAAAATTCTTGGCGATGAACTTGGCAGATTCAAGGATAACCCGTCTTCTCCACAGCAAGGTACATGTTTTCCGGTGTGTGCAGGAATATTTCCCATTGTGCTAATTAGTGTCATATGCACGGCTTACTATGTTTCAACTTGTTGAAATATTACCTGGCATCACCTCTACATGTGTATTATAAATAGTCAGTGTTATTTACCTTTGTAATAATTTGTCGTGCTACATTTGTATACGGTTATACCTTCATAATAAATGTCAGTGCCAGACATTTGTGCCCAGTAAAAGTTAGTCAAACCCCCTATTTCAGTTGGCTCCAATTTTGCTAAATTCTACATCAATAGAGATCAATTTTGTGTTCAGTATTCCTCAAATTTCTTCTTTCTGTATGACATCTGTTACTTCTTTTTTTTTGATGAAAATATCTACCTTACATACATGTATAATATATATAATATAAAAATAACATATTCATTAGAGCATAGCATATTATCACATGCTATGAATTTATCTTAAACTACAAACAGTAGGACACACAGTGATTTCCGACAGTGTGATAACCTTTGCCGGAAACATCATGTTTGCACTATTTTTTTCTTCACATTTTGCTTCACATTTCACATATTCACATGATTTGAAAGAACAATGAAATCACGAGTGTTCTATGACGTGACAATGAAACATCACGCGATTCAACCTTAGCAACATATAACCATGCAGAAAACGTACAACCACCGTGACGTCATAATACAAAATATTTGACGACCAGATGATCTGCATTGTTTATACTGTTTCCTAGCAACGCACATGTTTACGGGTCGTCGATCTGCTCAGTACAAGGGTCCTTGGGTACAATCAAGGATTGTAAGAAGTTCTTGCAATCTTTGGTACAATTTCACTCTAATGTACATGGTTTGGGTTTTCAAATATTTCAGAATCATAAATTCATAGCGTGTGATAAAAACAAAACCTGTTTCGTGTGTTTTCCAGCACACGGGAAAGATCTCGTTTGAACTGGCGGAAGAACATCAGAAAGCACTCGACCTTCGGTCTCGTGCTCTCTTGTATTCTTCCGCCAGTTCAAACTCGATCTTTCCCGTGTGCTGGAAAACACACTCACCTAGTTTTGTCATTATATCTGATGGCATCAATTTTATCTCGTATGTGTATGTTACATGAAAAAGTGAAAGTTGTGTGCTATAAACATGATAAGGATTTGCTATGCTTGTATTGAAACCACATAGGAGTTTTGTCTTGGATAAGTTGTAGATGTTCTATTTTATGTGATATATGATTGCATTCATCCTAAATGAAGACACCCTTATAAACGGAGGGCAGTCTTCTGAGAAGGTCTGTAACCTTAGAGAGGCCACTCTATCAATTCATTTATATGACCAATGTCTGATGTAAACCCCCATCATCTCAGGATCGTCATTATCCGAGGACAACCAGAATACACTCGTTTCCTTGGCAACAACGGATGGTTCACAGAGTGGCGCCAGTGTTTGTAGTTCTTCAAGCCGCAGACGCCGCCGTAAACATCGCAAGGAGAGGCGCCTGCGCAGGGGTCCGAAGTCACGTAGCGCAGGCCTCATGCCGAGGATGTTGTCAGATGAGCACAGCCTGCTTAATGTCTGTCTGTGCCAAGGAAAGTTCAGTCAAGCTATGCAAGTTGCCAAGGTAACCATACAAATCTATTTGTATACCTGAGAATTATATTGCATGAGCATGAGAAGTGTACAAATTGACTACGTGATTGTATGCTCATGGTGTACCACTGTATATGTAGTATTATGCAATTTTCTGTATGTGAATTATTGTATCCCCTGAACAAAGTTCGGCGGATACTATGGATTTGTGATCGTCGCGCCGCCGCGTCCGCTGCAGACACTTTCTTGCGAGCACTCTACAGGTCACATTTCTGATCCGATTTATATAACTTTTTGCACGAACATATATTATGGTGAGGCCGTGACACCATTGATTTTGATTGCCAAAGCAACCAATATGGCCGATTGACGACATGTTTTGTGATAAAATCAGCCCAATCGACACACATGGCTTGCGAGCCTTCTGATGGTGACAATCTCATAGGAATTGCTGTGATATTGGATAGGCATGTTGAGCGTAGCTCAGATACAAAACCTATTGTTTTTCTAAAGATTGAATTACCAGGTAATATTAATAAGTCAATGAGGTAACTTATTAGAAGAATGTGAAATATTCAGCTTGTGGTTTGAGATCATTTCATTTCATTGTAATTTGAAAACAAATCTTACTGAAAGTGTGTATAAGTGTAGAACTGATTTGTGCAAAACAGATTACTATTACTGAATAAGTTAACATGAATTTCACTAGTTAAGTCATTATTGTTCACAATAAAAATAGTTAAGGTGAGAAACATTTATTATTGAACTGAACAAAGCAATGCTTTTGTCCAGTATAGATTTGATACATGTAGTAATAATATTAATTAGTTAATGTTGCTAACTTATTGCAACAGTTAAAACATATTCATTATCAGCTAATATGGGTAAAGAAATCATCTGTAATGTTTGGGACTTTGTTTCATATTCCAGTCATGTGAAAAGCTTCTCTGGAAAATATCTGATAAGAAATAAGTTAATAAACGTTTCTGTTGTTAATATTATTACTGCATGGAATAAATATATAGTTAAAGCCAGGAACATTTATTGCCAACATTGATAAAAGACTGATCCAACAGTAATATTTTGTCTGAATTAAGGCATTTCAGCAGAAATGCCTTTATGGTTTTGTCAAAAAAAAATTTTTTCTTTTTTTCTTTTTTTTTTTTTTTCTTTTTTTTTTTTTATTGATTTTGAGGCCGATTCGTCAAACGACCTTTGACCTAGGGCTCGAAATCATTTTAGCTGAGTCATCCTTGAGGCTCTCATGCATATCTCGGAAACGGTGCGTCGTAGAGCGAAACAGACGTTATTTTCAGACTCGTCATCCTAGACAAACATGTCTAAGGGGTATTATGGATGACCTTTGACCTTGACCTTAAATTTTTTCGCTGAGTCGGCATTTTTCGTTTATGTCGATATCTCGGAAACGGTGCGTCTTGGAGCGAAACGGACATTATTTTCGGACTCGTCGCCCTAGAACTTAGGGGTATTATGG
The DNA here is from genome assembly GCA_949152475.1 of Terebella lapidaria. Lineage (NCBI taxonomy): Eukaryota > Metazoa > Annelida > Polychaeta > Terebellida > Terebellidae > Terebella > Terebella lapidaria. The sequence goes on along the minus strand of OX424561.1, from coordinate 42,184,911 downwards.
ATGACCTTTGACCTTGACCTTAATTTTTTTTGCTGAGTCGGCATTTTTCGTATTCGTCGATATCTCGGAAACGGTGCGTCGTAGAGCGAAACGGACGTTATTTTCGGACTCGTCGCCCTAGACAAACATGTCTTAAGGGTATTATGGATGACCTTTGACCTTGACCTTAAATTTTTTCGCTGAGTCGGCATTTTTCGTTTTCGTTGATATCTCGGAAACGGTGCGTCATAAAGCGAAACGGACGTTATTTTCGGACTCGTCGCCTTAGACAAACATGTCTTAAGGGTATTATTGATGACCATTGACCTTGACCTTAAATTTTTTCGCTGAGTCGGCATTTTTCGTTTTCGTCGATATCTCGGAAACGGTGCGTCATAGAGCGAAACGGACGTTATTTTCGGACTCGTCGCCCTAGACAAACATGTCTTGAGGGTATTATGGATGACCTTTGACCTTGACCTTAAATTTTTTCCCTGAGTCGTACAGCGAAACGGATGTTATTTTTGGACTCGTCGCCCCAGACAAACATGTATATAGGGTATTATGGATGACCTTTGACCTTCAATTTTTTTCGCTGAGTCGGCATTTTTCGTTTTCGTCGATATCTCGGAAACGGTGCGTCGTAGAGCGAAACGGACGTTATTTTCAGACTCGTCGCCCTAGACAAACATGTCTTAGGGGTATTATGGATGACCCTTGACCTTGACTTTAAATTTTTTCGCTGAGTCGGCATTTTTCGTTTTCGTCGATATCTCGGAAATGGTGCGTCGTAGAGCGAAACGGATGTTATTTTCGGACTCGTCGCCCTAGACAAACATGTACATAGGGTATGATGGATGACCTTTGACCTTGACCTTAAATTTTTTCGCTGAGTCGGCATTTTTCGTTTCTGTCGATATCTCGGAAACGGTCTCATTGGGAACTTATCATGTCAGCATTTTGTTTTTTTCATGCTTCACCCTGAAATGCCTCCAAGGCCTTTAGGCCTTGACGTCTAGTTAATATAATATTTTGGGCAACAGGGATGATTTGGCATCAGGGGGATACACCCACGCGGTCGTTGGTGACCGAACCGTCTAGTTTACACATGTCTTTTGGAATAAAAAATGATATTTAGCATGATTATTTAGAAGCTTAGTAAACGTACTTTTGCGAAATATCAATGTAAATAGCAATAACTTTGATTAGATGCAACCGTTTGTTTTCATTCTTGACTCCCACAGTTATTCAACATGGAGAAAGTCCAGAAGGCGAAGGAAGCCAAGTTTGCTGAGCAGTTTCAAGCTGCAGTCAAGCGCATGAGGTCGCAGGACATCACTACTTCCACCTCATCCGACGTGTCCTCCTCCAAACGACTACAAAGTTTGCGCGGTAAAACTTCTCTCTCTGCCATCGCTAGTGTGGCAGCCGCCGGCATCACATCCGTGTCCACGAGCAACGTCGTCGATCAGATTCTGGGACTCGCTGAGCATCCGAACTTTGACCTCAAGTCACTTATTGATGTCAACCAGTCAGGTGCGACTAACCTGGAGAAACTGGGTCTCCTGTTCTTGGATCCGTCCAGCGTCGTTTCCATGATTGTTATTGATCTGGCGTGTGTAGCTTGCAACAACTGGGACAAAACACGGAGTTTGGTCAACATGGCGGAGAAACGACTGCAGGGCCCTCGAGAAACTGACACTTCTCCCATTATGTCAAACCAACAGCAGCCATCATCGAAACAGAGACTGAGCATTGAATTGTTACCCAACGGAGACTTCGGGTACAGTGACTTTCTGCAGAGATTGGTTGCAACCGTTGGACTGGGCATTAATGCCAATGAAACCACCACATCTTTCTTCCGTAGAAGTAGTACCAACATCCTGACCACAGCTTCTGTTCCAATGGACACCTCAGATCTTCGGAGATATGCTAATGGGATGGTGACCCTCCACAAGGAGCTGAAACACGTGAGGAAAATCCTGAAGGAGAACTGTGTATGGCCGAGCAGACTCACCAGACCACAGCCTGACCCTACAAAAGGTTTGTCGACTACAGGCATCAAAGTGCTGCTAGGTGCACTCCACAACAACATCCCACAGGGTGGCTGGGCCAAATACCTGCTCAAACTGTAAGTACCATGAGTACCATCAACTGTAAAGTTTGCCATTTACATGTACTGGTACATATGCTATGGAAATGTTTATTCACCTATCACCTGATTACTGTCTTCAAGTAGCCACTAACCAATTTAGCAGTATTGAATTATAATATTTGAAAATATTCAATACCTGTTCAGACCCATTACCATTATGTGACACTTCTACCTTCAGACCTCTCCACAACAAACAAACAGCAGCTTGTTTTGTGATGTTTCCAACACTTACCATGCTTACTTTAACTTTGAATCACTGTTAGCAGAGAGCCAGCCCCCAGGGATTGTAGCTATGTCCAAGGGATGCTGGACCATGTCACAACACTGGCTGAGACCATCAGCAGGTTGGCTACGGATTCCAGCCACAGTGTCCTGCAGGAATCATTTTCAATCTTACGACAGTCTCCGGCAGACCTACTGGGCGCACTCATATTCAGGGATCTTGTGGAGCCCTCTAGGTACATGTCTACTTCAAGAACTAAAACAAGTCATTATCATTCACAGAATTTTACTTGATGAACTATCAATTGAATTGGACTAAATCATCTGTACAAAACCTGAGTAAAACATCTCAAAATCAAATGTTATACTAATGCTAATGAGAAATATATATCCAATTTTAACCAATTTTCATGTCACTGCTATCTGCGGTGCTTTCTACGACTTGACCAGTCTAGAGTCTGTGTGTCGAGTGTTACACATCGACCTTCCTCACGCCATCCTCAAGGCATGCTGCCCGTCAGTGCCATCTCACGGATCCATGGATCGGCCTCGCGGACCTGGATCACTATCGGGAACTGGATCAGATCGCCATGGCCAGGTCATTGAGGGCTCCTTAGATCTGCTCACTCCCCAACATTCAGGCAAGTTAAGTCAGATCTACACATAAACACAAGCATTACTTGCTCATCTAGAACATACAACTATATTGAAAAACATTTTTTCTGTGCAGGTCCTAACTGTACTGATGTTGTGGTCCTGAATGAAACCAAGCGTAGCACACCCAGAAAACTACAGAAAGATCCGGAGCTTGCTGTTCGACTCATTTTAGTGGAACTCACGAAACTCATGAAAGGTGTCCACGGTATTTCACTGCTTTCATACAACAAACAGATAAATACATCATAATGCATTAAATACATTCTAGCATTCATGTTCTTTGTGATACATTTCTAGACACCATCAAGTCAATGGGAATCCAATATTTCACGAAAGCTGCTGCGAAATCCCTTCTAAAATCTGGCCAAGTCATGCAATGCCTGCAGAAAACTGGCTGGCTCAGAGGCATTGACCTGGCAGGGTTAGCTACAGATGAACAAAAGTTGTGTTTCCATGGCAACCTGATGGTGCTCATGAGGATACACATGTGGCTCCATCTGTTGGATACTGCTGTAAACAAGAGTAACTCAAAAGAAAACTTGACAAGTGACACCATTTCCACCCTGATATTGGAGAACAAGATGGCTTACAACATTGGTCAGCTTGGGACAGTCAGGTACTTAACATACTCAAGTTTCCTTAAGATATATCGAAACTGTAGAAATAATCCTTTGAACTCCCCCGCCAAAACACAAAAATCTCAATATACACAAATCTGTCTGTACATTCCTCCAGTTATTTTGACTTGAGGCACCAAATAGGCAGACTGGGTTTCTTCACACCTTCCAATGTCAACGGGACTGTGCACAGAAAAATCCCCGGTACATGAGCTGTTTGAATGTTCGTTGATCTTCTAAGGTTAATTACCATCAGGAAAAGTATTGGATTTCTATGAACAGAAAAGATCTTGCTAGGAGTACAGAGGACATTACCCTGTCGTTATTTAACGTTTCCTTTACAGAAATTGACAGTGATGACCCCTGGTGTATATATGGTTACCATGGTGATTACGCCATCAGTTTTGTCATAGCAGATGGAACATACACATCACCAATCCTTCAGGTCAGTGATAACAACACTCCATTTTATATGTATGTAGTTGTGTAGTATGTGCTGTGGAACTATTGTAGACTTTTGATGCTGGATATACTGAATCAAGTCCTTTCTGTTTTAGGTCCTACACCCTGAGCTGGTGCGTCACCAGCTGAGAGTAGGCACTGAACTCTACCTCAGGAATTCGACACAGCTGGATGTGGCTAACAAAACAGTAAGACCAAACTTCTTTTCCAAACTGTAACAACCAGTAACTTAGTAGCAATGTATATGGTCAGATGGCAGCATTGATTAAGTCCTTTCCATACCGTCCATGTACAGATAAGGGTGCCGCTGTTACTGCTCTCGTTACTGAGGGATAGCACAAGTGGTGGAGAAGCTTTCTGCTCGATCCTCAGTCAAACCTTTCCAGAGGAAGCTCGATCTGATGTACTGAAGTCACTGCTGGAATACCGACAAGGTACAAGCTTTTCTGAGCAGAAAATCTTATTGAATACATGATTACGTCATATATGATTACATTTGTGTACTTACAGTCCAAATTAGGATGTATCATTTTTCTGAAGACCTCACTAACACATTGAGGTGAATGGAGTCATCCCTGAAGCTTTCACAGTCTCTACATCATGTTTATTCTCCCAGCAGATGCGAAGACTCGTTACACTGTGCAGATGTTAGAACCCCCCTCAGGCACCAATACACCCTTGTACACCTTCTGTGCAGACACCTGGCAAACACTGCAGCACTCCCGACTGTACAGCCGGCAGAGACGTGACTCGTACCCATCTGTATCCTCACCGGCCAACACAGACCTCCGCCAGGACCTCCCCACACACTGTACACACCTCTACCCAGTCAGTAACAGTGCACTGTCTTACCTGGCGTCTAGCAGTGAGCTGCTCACAACAGTCGCTCTGGTAACCTGTAGTGATCATCGTGATGACCAGGTCATGGCCAAGTTCTCTGAAGATCATTTCCCAGCACAGACCCCTCCAGCTGGAAAATATGGAACCAAATCTCCACTAAGCTTGGAGAAACCTAGCAAACTTCGGGAGTTACAGCACCAGATGCTGGGGAGGAAATACCCACTTCTCTCACGCTATCTGTGGGTCAACAGTCTTCCTCTACTGGCCGAGCACAAGAGTGAGTGCCCTAACATCTTCGAGGACGACCCCAATCATCCACTACAGAGGGTACCCACGGACCTTACTCTCCTGAATCAAGACCTGCGAGCCGAACTATTACGTTCATCGTCTTCCAGCTTGAGACTTGCCGTCTTGAAACAGACTGCTTCCATGCTCCTGAAAGAGGAAAAATGGGATGACCTGGAAATGTTCTTCAATTTGATTCCTTGTGATGTCTTGCAGCTCAAACATATGTCAGATTTGAGAATTCTACATGACTATAGCATGTGTTGTATTCTGAACAGTCGAATCAGTGGCTGGTCCAGTGACTGTGCACAGTTCTTCAAGGACTGGTCTGTCATATTGAAGTTATGTGACTCAGACTTGAAGTCACGCCTTGTTTTAGGCACACTGAAATACTGGGATGTGGGAGTGTGTTTGCAACTCCTACAAGCTTGTGTGCAGAGGGAGGTGGCTGGAAGAGCCAGCACATCAGCCATCCAGACTTTAGTGGTCCAAAGACTGGCAGAAATGAAAGTTTATGGAAAGGTACACATATATCCATAACTTACAATGTCTTACAATGTGTAAATGTGTAATGTGAGAAACAAAATTGAAATATTTTGCTGAGTACAGAATATCCTCCGTATAATTTCCACAGATCACGTGTTGTGCAAAGACCATTCTGAGTCAGCTACACCAACCACACCCCTTCTGCATCAGTGGAAAGTTCAACCAATCAGATGACAGTTTTGCTGATGTTACCATGGAGACGGAGGACTGGACCAATCAGATGCTGCGGAAGATGAGTCGATGGCAGGATTTGGTTACAATTTCTACCCAATCTCCAGAGGTCGTCCTGGAGGTGATCACACACATCAAGGACTTTGAGACAGCTTACAGCTGGGCTAAAATCTACAAAGTCTATGACCGATTTGAGTTGGTGAGTGAATACAGAATTATATTATCCAAAATATATTACGAAACTTTTTTGCTACATTATGCGTAACATAACATTATAAAACATGTAAAATTGTGTAGTGATTCCATCATTTCTGTTCCCATGTCAACCTGACTCCCAAGGTCCTGAAGGAGGTTCATGTGACGTCACTGCTGGAGAAACCGTCTTCTGAGAAAACAGAAGCCTTCCAGGTCAAGTTTTTCGTAAATTGCATAATGATTTCATGTGCTTGGCCATAAAAAACTAATTCATAAAAGCATCGATTCAAATAGGCGCTCAGAATGACGATGGTTGGCTCAAGTTGAAGCCTCGTGAAGGTTCTTTATTCCTGTCATATCTCTGTTGTGAAGGTCTTGGATGAGTTGCGGCTGTGTGATGCGGATCGCTGCTTCCAAGTGTGCTCGAGCCTCTTGGACAAGCTGTCATCGAAGGAGCACATCCTGTTTGTGGCGCGGTTTGTGGTCTGTCAGCTGCGGGCAGAGCTCGGAGAGTGGAGACTGGATGCTCTTACCAAGCTCTGTGTCGGCTGCAAGGTCAGTTGTAGTTACCTACTGCCCATGTAATGCTGTCCTTCACATGATTCACTTACCAACAATGTATTTAGCCATACAATAATAATATAGCAATACTACCGGTATCATAATAGTGTGGCTGTAAAAAGCACTGGCATCAGTTATATACTGTGATTGTATTCTGGTTCCAGGGCCTGTTGACGCTGCCAAACAAAGATCAAGCCGACTATGAGCATCTCGTCTCGGAACCTGAGTTACTCTTTGAACAAATCCTCATGAATAACAAGGTAAATAAATTATATCTTGCATGGTTTACACTTCGTTAGAGATGTGAGGTTAGCAGGTGCATCACTACAAATTCTATGTTCATAATTTCAGGTACCCTGGGCGAAAGACATGCTTGGTGCATTCGAGGCAGAGTTAAAAGAGCACCCTGCAGGTCAGGCCAACTTTTCGCGGGAGGAGTGCGACCGATTGCTCGAGAGCTACGCCAGAGAAGCACTGGATTTTCCACTGCCTGAAGTCCTTGGCTCCCCGGGATCTGGTCAGTGTGGCACAGCAAGTTAGTGGCTCCAAAAAGTCATGATGATGGCCTCGTTTCATTTACCAAGTACAGTCAGATGAGTCTTCCTCTCTATCCCTGGCAGACCCGTCAAGTCGCGCTCTGTCCCGCCCCAGCTCCATGTTGTCCCTGACCGGCCCCTCACCTCGCCTCCACAAGCGACACGGTACAATGAGCTCTCTGACCGGGATCGCTCCTGGCTCAGGACAACTTCGCTCGGCAACTCTCAGCAGTCTTGTACACTCAGGTCAGTGTCATCGTGGTTGTTTCCTTAGATAAAACATCGACGTTGGTCCAAGAATTTGTCATGATCAATTCTATCACCAGGTGCAGCCCCGGCGGTTGGCAGCTTGCCAATCCAGCCAAGTCGCCCACCTCATGGAAGCTTGCACAATCTCAGTGACAGCTCAGTGCCAGGGAGTCACTCAGTGCCGGTCAAGAGGAACATTCCTTTTGTGATGCCAGCAGAACCGCCAGACAAGTCGGCCTGGGTCCCAGACGCAGCCGTCACTGTCTGTATGGTGTGCAGTGTGGAACATTTCAGCATGGTCAGTTGAGTACAGTTAAGGGATAATATGATGAACTGAATGAAGCATAACTTGCTTGAATTGATTCCAATAAACTTCAGTTTATACAGTGTGTAGACATATTTACTAAAACTTAATCGTGACACATGTGAATGCTTTCCAACAAAATTCAGTAAAGATGGCACATGATAACAGTTTAACAGACGGCACCACTGTCGACGGTGTGGTCGAGTAGTCTGTGGAACCTGCTCACAGCACAGCACCATGGTACTTGGCCAGTCCGCCCGCACGTGCGACCAGTGCTACAGGCAGATCTTCCCACCAAAGTAAGCCACCGAGATCTTACAGCAGACATGTGCCATAACTTTGCTCTGTAATCTACACCTGACATGACCTTGCTCTGGGAACTACACTTGACATGTCCTTGACCTTGTTAAAAACTACACCTATCATGACCTTCATTTTGCCCTGTAAATTACACTTGTTGTAGCAATCACTCTACCCTGTAAACTATATGTTTCATGACCTTGACCTTGCTATTAAAACTACACTAGTAAACTTGTCAAGATTTTGACCTTTCCCTGTGGAACACACCTGTCATGACATTGACCTTGGCCTGTAAACCCGGAGTCTCAGGAATACACAGGAGTGGGTGGCACAGTGGAGAAGTCACAGTGGATAGGGTGCCGGCCTCATAATCCAAAGGTCATTGTTTCGAGTCTCACGATGGACTGTTGTTATTTCACTAGTGCCCTTGGGCAAGGCATTTACCAATATGGTGTCTATCTCAACCCCGGATTAAATGGGTATCAGATTATACTGAGTGATAGTATAGCACTTTGAGTGTGGCTGCTGGAGTACATTACTCTGTCTGGTGTTAAAGTATAAAGCACCTTTGAAGGAATGTTAGCATATGAAGAACACTATATCAAATGCAATAACTTCCAACTTGAAAATTCACCTGTCATGACCTTGACTTAGCTCTATAAACTACACCTGTCATGACCTTGACTTAGCTCTATAAGCTATACCTGTCATGACCTTTACTTAGTTATATAAGCTACACTTGTCATGACCTTGACTTAGCTCTATAAACTACACCTGTCATGACCTTGACTTAGCTCTATAAGCTATACCTGTCATGACCTTTACTTAGTTCTATAAGCTACACCTGTCATGACCTTGACTTAGCTCTATAAACTACACCTGTCATGACCTTGACTTAGCTCTATAAGCTATACCTGTCATGACCTTGACTTAGCTCTATAAACTACACCTAATAGGACCTTGACCTAGTTCTATAAACTACACCTGTCATGACCTTGACCTAGCTTTATAAACTACACCTGTCATGACCTTGACCTAGCTTTATAAACTACACCTGTCATGACCTTGACTTAGCTCTATAAGCTATACCTGTCATGACCTTGACTTAGCTCTATAAACTACACCTAATAGGACCTTGACCTAGTTCTATAAACTACACCTGTCATGACCTTGACCTAGCTTTATAAACTACACCTGTCATGACCTTGACCTAGCTTTATAAACTACACCTGTCATGACCTTGACTTAGCTCTATAAGCTATACCTGTCATGACCTTGACTTAGCTCTATAAACTACACCTAATAGGACCTTGACCTAGTTCTATAAACTATACCTGTCATGACCTTGACCTAGCTCTATAAACTACACCTGTCATGACCTTGACCTAGCTCTATAAACTACACCTGTCATGACCTTGACCTAGCTCTATAAACTACACCTAACAGGACCTTGATCTAGTTCTATAAACTACACCTGTCATGACCTTGATCTAGTTCTATAAACTACACCTGTCATGACCTTGACCTAGCTCTATAAACTATACCTGTCATGACCTTGACCTAGCTCTATCAACTATACCTGTCATGACCTTGATCTAGTTCTATAAACTACACCTGTCATGACCTTGACCTAGCTCTATAAACTATACCTGTCATGACCTTGACCTAGCTCTATCAACTACACCTGTCATGACCTTGACTTAGTTCTATAAGCTACACCTGTCATGACCTTGACTTAGCTCTATAAACTACACCTGTCATGACCTTGTCCTAGCACTATAAACTACACCTGTCATGACCTTGACCTAGCTCTATAAACTACACCTAATAGGACCTTGACCTAGTTCTATAAACTACACCTGTCATGACCTTGACCTAGTTCTATAAACCACACCTGTCATGACCTTGACTTAGCTCTATAAACTACACCTGTCATGACCTTGACTTAGCTCTATAAGCTATACTTGTCATGACCTTGACTTAGCTCTATAAACTACACCTAATAGGACCTTGACCTAGTTCTATAAACTACACCTGTCATGACCTTGACCTAGCTCTATAAACTACACCTGTCATGACCTTGACCTAGCTCTATCAACTACACCTGTCATGACCTTGACCTAGCTCTATAAACTACACCTAACAGGACCTTGATCTAGCTCTATAAACTATGCCTTCCATGACCTTGATTTAGCTCTATAAGCTATACCTGTCATGACCTTGATCTAGTTCTATAAACTATACCTGTCATGACCTTGACCTAGCTCTAGAAGCTATGTTTTTCATGACCTTAGCCTAGCTCTATAAACTACACCTGTCATGACCTTGATCTAGTTCTATAAACTACACCTTTCATGACCTTGACCTAGCTCTATAAACTATATCTGTCATGACCTTGACCTAGCTCTATAAACTATACCTGTCATGACCTTGATCTAGTTCTATAAACTACACCTGTCATGACCTTGACCTAGCTCTATAAACTATACCTGTCATGACCTTGATCTAGTTCTATAAACTACACCTGTCATGACCTTGACCTAGCTCTATAAACTACACCTGTCATGACCTTGACCTAGCTCTATAAACTATACCTGTCATGACCTTGACCATACTCTATAAACTACACCTGTCATGACCTTGACTTCACCTGTCATGACCTTGACCTAGCTCTATAAACTATGCTTTTCATGACCTTGACTTAGCTTTATAATCTACACCTGTCGTGACCTTGACCTAGCTCTATAAACTACGCTTTTCATGACCTTGACTTAGCTCTATAAGCTATACCTGTCATGACCTTGATCAAGTTCTATAAACTACACCTGTCATGACCTTGACCTAGCTCTATGAACTATACCTGTCATGACCTTGACCTAGCTCTATAAACTACACCTGTCATGACCTTGATCTAGTTCTATAAACTATGCCTGTCTTGACCTTGACTTAGCTCCATAAACTACACCTGTCATGACCTTGACCTAGCTCTATGAACTATACCTGTCATGACCTTGACCTAGCGCTATAAACTACACCTGTCATGACCTTGACCTAGTTCTATAAACTTTGCCTTCCATGACCTTGACTTAGCTCTATAAACTATGCTTTTCATGACCTTGACTAGCTCTATAAGCTCCATCTGTCATGACCTTGGCCTAGCTCTATAAACTACACCTGTCATGACCTTGACTAGCTCTATAAACTATACCTGTCATGACCTTGGCCTAGCTCTATAAACTACACCTTTCATGACCTTGACTAGCTCTATAAACTATACCTGTCATGACCTTGGCCTAGCTCTATAAACTACACATATCATGACCTTAACCTAGCTCTATAAACCAAACCTGTCATGACCTTGACCTATCTCTATAAACTACACCTGTCATGACCTTGACTAGCTCTATAAACTATACCTGTCATGACTTTGGCCTAGCTCTATAAACTACACCTATCATGACCTTAACCTAGCTCTATAAACTATACCTGTCATGACCTTGACCTAGCTGTATAAACTACACCTGTCATGAACTTAACCTAGCTCTATAAACCAAACCTGTCATGACCTTGACCTATCTCTATAAACTACACCTGTCATGACCTTGACTAGCTCTATAAACTATACCTGTCATGACCTTGGCCTAGCTCTATAAACTACACCTATCATGACCTTAACCTAGCTCTATAAACTATGCTTTTTATGATTTTGACTTAGCTCTATAAACTACACCTGTCTTGACCTTGACTTAGCTCTATAAACTACACCTGTCATGACCTGGACTTAGCTCTATAAACTACACCTGTCTTGACCTTGACTTAGCTGTATAAACTACACCTGTATGACCTGGACCTTGCTCTATAAACTACACCTGTCATGACCTTGGCTTCACCTGTCATGACCTCGACCTAGCTTTATAAACTATGCTTTTCATGACCTTGACTTACTTTATAATCTACACCTGTCATGACCTTAACCTAGCTTTATAAACTGCACCTGTCATAACCTTGACTTAGCTTTATAAACTACACATGTCTTGTCCTTGTCCTAGCTTTATAATCTACACCTGTCATGACCTTAACCTAGCTTTATAAACTGCACCTGTCATAACCTTGAGTTAGCTTTATAAACTACACCGGTCTCAACCTTGAGCTAACTCTATAAACTACACCTGTCATGAGCTTGACCTAGCTCTATAAACTATGCTTTTCATGACTTTGACTTAGCTCTATAAACTATACCTGTCATGACCTTGACCTAACTCTATAAACTACACCTGTCATGACCTTGACCTAGCTCTATAAACTATGCTTTTTATGATTTTGACTTAGCTCTATAAACTACACCTGTCTTGACCTTGATTTAGCTCTATAAACTACACCTGTCATGACCTGGACTTAGCCTTATAAACTACACCTGTCTTGACCTTGACTTAGCTCTATAAACTACACATGTCATGACTTCGACCTAGCTCTATAAACTACATCTGTCATGACCTTCACCTAGCTCTATAAACTACACTTGTCTTGACCTTGACCTAGCTCTATAAACTACATCTGTCATGACCTGGACTTAGCTTTATAAACTACACCTATCATGACCTTGACCATACTCTATAAACTACACCTGTCATGACCTTGACTTCACCTGTCATGACCTTGACCTAGCTCTATAAACTATGCTTTTCATGACCTTGACTTAGCTTTTTAATCTACACCTGTCGTGACCTTGACCTAGCTCTATAAACTACGCTATTTATTGCCATACCACTACCTCTATAATAAACTCTTTGGGTAATCTTACCTTGGCATTCAAAGAAGAGGAGAGAGAAATGAATGTCACAAGAATTTTCTCAAAATTCCTGACATCCATCTCGAACTCGAAATTGAAGGAAATTACTCTCACACATCTCAGATTCCCCGCGGTGTAGATGTGACGTCACACCGGTCATATGATTGACCTTAACCGCCATTAATTTGCTCCTCCATTGTTGGATGTGCAGCAAGTCTTGCTTTCGGCATTCAAAGTCGAATTTCTTCACGTCTACGATCGTCTTTAGGCTGTTCTTTGCACAGCTTTTCTTCAGTAGATCGTTCTTTCGTTGTTAGACTAGCTTAGAGTTAGTGATTTGCGATTTTTTTTTGGGAGGAAATGGTAAAGCCTCCCCAGGCCCCTTTCCTTCCCCCATTATCGCCCGTTTGTACTTCGATGTTTGATATGTTTCAGATATGAAGTGCATCGTTTGCAAACACTACCTTCCTAAGTGGGAGGCTCATAACGCCTGCTGGCAGTGTAGGGACACTGTTTATTGCCGTCCTTCAGCCACCTGTGAGTTATGCGCGGATTGGTCCATCGACGAGTGGAAACTCTGTCTTCAAGGCTTACGGGAGATTCAGGCCCGCAGGTTTGCTGGTTGCCCTACTCCCCCTTCCCCGTCAGATTCTGATAGCGCCAGGCCGCGTCCCAAGGCGTCTGAGGAACGCAAGCGGCGTTTAGATTTGCAGTTAACCAATGCTGTTTGTGCTGTAAGTTTTGATTTATCATTGTCATTTTCTTTCAGCCAGGTACGGGTCCCGGGAGCCGCGCGTTCGGCTCTCGGCACCCTAACTTCCCCACAACCTACGGGTTTGTGTGGCTCACTTTTGGCTCCCTCTCTACTGGCCCCTCGTTCTCATGCTTCTCTGGCTGAACGACCTGGGTTTCAGTGTCCGAGTGTGGTTTCGGGGTCTGCCGGTTCCGTCGGGCTCACGACGGTTCCCTGCGCCCGGGATCCCTCTGGACAGAGAGTGTTGTTTCCCCCTCCGGGTCGGGCACCTGCCCCCGGAGCTGGGTTTCAACCCCATAGCCAGGGCGGATTTCGGTCCGGGCCCGTGTCGCCAGTGATACGGCCGCCGGCACCCGATTTCCCGTCGGTTACTGGACCCCAGGCCGTGGCTACCGGAGCCGTGGCCAGTAGGGGCCGGGAGCCAAGGGCCATGAGCCGTCCAAACCCATGGGTTCCTGGAGTTTCCATGTCTCCACGGTTTCCACAGTTTCCTTTTTCTGATTCGCCCTGTGTGTTTCAGATCGCCGAGGATATCAAGGACGATTCCCCTCTTACGGCCCTGCCCTCCGGTTTCGTCGCCTCCAGCCAGGGTATGTTGTCCTTCGCCCAGTTGGCGGACCAAGGGTCTTCCCGTGCGTCGGAGCCGTCCGGTGTTCCTGTCCAGGGGAGCTCTTCCACGACGTCAGAGCAGCGCCTTAGGGGCGAGCTTCAGTCTTTTCGGGAAGAGATGTTAGGCCAGTGGCAGCAGTTTCTGGCGAGGTTCACGCCTCCACAGCCGCCACCGCCCCCGTCTTCCCCTCTGCCTAGGGAAGAGCCGTCTTCAGATGAGGAACCTTCCCTACAGGTCTCTCAGTCGGCTGACCAGCCGTTACCTGGCCCGTCAGGCCTCACGCTTCCGCGAAAGCGTAAGGCGGACCCGGACCAGGAGGCGGACCAGCCCGAGTCCGACGACCCTCTCTCTTGGGGGGAGAAGTTGGATTTTGTGAAGAGGGTCCTCCCGGGTTTGTGGCCCGAAGAGCATGCTCCGGCCCCAGTCAAGAAGGTGGCTCGTTCGATGATCTCTTCTGAGATAGAGCACCCCCGGCCGTCGAAGGACGCCTTACGGTTCCCTCTGTCACAGGGAGTTCGCGGCTCCATGCAGGAGCGCATGGACGAGACCATCAGGTCCAACAAGTCGGCGATTGGCGCGTATCCTGCTCGCCCGTCTGTCAACGACTACTATACGTCGTCGGAGTTGGACGACAAGCCTACAGCTTTGAGGAGGCATCACCCCCATTACGCCTTTTTCAAGGAGCCTAAGGCCGTGGAGATCCCATGGGCGGCCTTGGCGGAGCTGCAGCACACGTTTCGAGTGGGGCTGGCCACGGATTCGGCCATGGACTGGCTGTCGATGGCTACGAGACGGGCCATTCTTCAGTGCCGTGACCAGGTCCTGGACAACCCTGACGTCGACCGGGATGATTTGGCAGAAGCCTTATTGAGCTGCGCTTCATTGGTCACCTCCATTGGCAAAGGTGTGGGTGACAAGGTGGCCCTGGACTCCCACTCACTCTGGGTGTCCGAGTTGTGGCGGCGTGACGCCTTCCTCTCATCCCTCAAGTTCGAGGTTCCGGACCAGCTCATGACAGACATGAGAGTTCTCCACCCCGTTATCCCCTCTTCCGGAGCCCCTACTTCACTTCTACTCCCTGACCGTTCTGCGGAGTTGCGGGAGGTGAAGAAGGAGGCCGACGAGAAGGCCGCGAAGTCCTCTACTTCCAATGCCCTCCTGAGCCAGTCGAAGTCTCTGGAACGCCTCACACAACAGATGGTTTCGGCCTTTAAGAAGCCCCAGTCTGCAGTTCAGCAGTCTCAGCCTCAGCAACAGCCGACTCGTGGCCGTGGTAGAGCGAGAGGCAGGGCCTCAGGGTTGCCCTTTCGCGGGGCCTCTGCCGGCAGCACCCGAGGAGACCGTGGTCGTGGCCGAGGCCGAGGACGCGGAGAGGCTCCCAAGCCCGCAGGGGAAAAGAAACCGGGTACGTATAGCTTCGGATTCCGGGCCGGATCCTTCGCTCGAGTGTCGAGAAGAGCTGCATGGTCAGCTCGTTTCGGTCGATATTCCTTCCTCAGACGAGCCCGTAGGAGCTCGTTTAATTCTGTTTTGGAAAGAGTGGGAGCGGCTCGGGGCTTGCCCCTGGGTCGTCTCGACGCTCCGTCGAGGATTCGGCCTGAAATTCGAGAAATTGCCACCGTTATCGCCCGTCCCAAGGGGTTTCACTCTTCCAAACGATCCAGAACGCCGCCGTGTTCTCCACGAGGAGATAACGGCGATGATCGAGAAACAAGCGATAGAACCTGCTCCCGGGGACACTCCCGGGTTCTACAGCGTGTTGTTTGTGGTTCCCAAAGCGTCGGGGGGTTGGAGACCAGTGATAGATCTTTCTCCGTTGAACAAGTTCTTAATAGTGCCGACGTTTTCCATGGAAACGCCGGAGCAAGTTCGTTCAGTCATGCCTCGCGATTCGTGGGTGGTAACGATCGATCTCAAAGATGCCTATTTCCATATTCCAATGAAACCTGCAGTTCGCAAATACCTGAGATTTCTCTATCTCGGCCGCGTATGGCAGTTTCGGGCGCTCCCGTTCGGATTATCGACAGCGCCGTGGATTTTCACCATGGTGGCTCGGGAAGTCCAGATTCTCGCCCACAAGCGGGGGATTTTTATCCACCAATATCTCGACGATTGGCTAATCCGGCACCATTGTCGCGAAACGCTGATCGTCCAAGCACAGTTTGTGGTAAATCTATGCTCACGGATGGGGTTCAAAATCAACCAAAAAAAGTCCGACTTGTCACCGCGTCGAGACTTCGTCTTCTTGGGGTATCGTTATCAGACTACCTCAGAGACTGTGTTGCCGACGCTGGATCGTCAGTCAAAATTATCCGTGCTGTCAGAAGGCTTCCTTCGTCGCATTCCACAGACGGCCAGACGCTGGCAGTCCCTTCTCGGGATGCTGGCGTCCACGGAAAAGTTAGTTCCGTTGGGCCGCCTGCACATGCGGCCTATTCAGCGGCATCTACACTCTCAATGGTCCCAGGTCACGGGAGACAGATCCCAGCTCGTGCAGGTCTCTCCGGAAGTCGTTTCCCATCTGCAATGGTGGCTGGATCCCGTCAATCTGCTCCGAGGGTCGTCATTCCGCCGGCCGCTTCCATCCAGGCACGTATTTACGGATGCCAGTATGGACGGCTGGGGCGCTCACTGGGACGACAGCGAGGTCTCGGGCACCTGGTCTTCGTCTCAGCAGGAATGGCACATAAACCTGTTGGAACTGGAGGCCGTGTTCTTGGCTCTCAGGCATTGGGAAACACATTTCCTCAATCAGGCTGTGTTGGTGGCCACCGACAACTCCACCGTTGTCGCTTACATCAACAAGCAGGGCGGTACGAAGTCCCAGTCGCTGTGCCAGGCCGCTATCGACCTCCTGCTCTGGTGTCACGACCGGGGTATTTCGCTTTTCGCGAGGCATATCCCTGGTCATATGAATGTTTGGGCGGACCGCCTCTCCCGGAGGGGCCAGGTCCAGGCCATGGAGTGGAGTCTTGCCCCCAGGGTATTCCAATCTCTCTGCGGCCTATGGGGCACGCCGATGGTCGATTTGTTTGCGACCCGGTGGAACCACAAACTTCCTTCGTTTGTGTCTCCCATTCCCGATCCCACGGCCATGTCAGTGGATGCGATGTCGACGTCCTGGGAGGGCATGTACGCGTATGCTTACCCCCCAGCGGTGTTGTTGGACAAGGTGATCGCCAAGTTTCGGACTCACCAGTGTCGCCTCCTGCTGATTGCTCCGTGTCTACCGCAGAGGTCGTGGTTCCCGGACCTTCTGGAGTTGATAGTAGACTTCCCTCGTCAGCTTCCGGATCGGTGGGACCTCCTCAAACAACCTCGCTCCAGCATGTTTCATCAGGCTCCCGCAAGTCTGAAGCTTCATGCCTGGATATTGTCGAGCGATGTTTCCGAAAGAAGGGATTTTCAAGGGAGGTGTCCGCTAGGATCGCCCGATCAAATCGAAAATCTTCTTTGGCAGTCTACCAATCGAAGTGGACTTCCTTCTGTGCTTGGTGTCGTCGCCGGAAGGTTAGTCCTTTCAGAGTCGATGCTCCCCTAATTTCCGAATTTCTTCTCGAAAAGTTCAATGAAGGGCGAGCTCCATCCACGATCGCGGGTTACCGTACGGCTATCGCGAAGACTCTAAAACCCAAACTTGGGATCGATTTTGGTCATGATCAAGGTTTGACTGCGTTGATTAATAGTTTCGAGATCGAAAGACCGAAAGCTAGGAACCCGGTTCCTGAGTGGGATCTATCGCTTGTTCTCAACGTCTTAAGAAAAGATCCGTTCGAACCCCTTGAGCGGGCCTCACTAAAGTTGCTGACGTTTAAGACGGTCTTCCTTTTGGCTCTGGCTTCCGGGAAGCGACGGAGTGAGCTTCACGCTCTGTCCTTTTCCAAAGTTAAGTGGAAGTCGGATGGCTCCTCGGTTCTCCTCGGAGTCATTCCCTCCTTTCTGGCCAAAACTCAATTAGCAGGTACGCCATTATTGAGCTTTTCCATTCCCGCCCTGACTCCTTCTCTGGGGCCGGGCCTGGAGGAAGACGCGAAGCTTTGTCCCGTGCGAGCCCTCCGCATCTACGTTAATCGTACGCGTGAGCTGCATCTCGGCAAGCGTTTGCTTTTCGTGTCCTATCTTAAGGATTTTCCAAATGATATCCGTCCTGCTACGATCTCATCTTGGATCAAGAAGTGTGTTAGATTTTGCTATGAAAAGTCACAGGCGAAAAAATCCACAGGTTTCAGAGTCAAAGCGCATGATGTGAGGGCTCTCGCGGCTTCACTTGCCTTTACAAATAAAGTGTCTCTGAATGATGTCATGTCTGCCTGTACCTGGAAATCTCATAACACATTCACTTCTTTCTATCTCAGGGAGTTAGCTTGGGAGGATGACTCCGGCCTCCAGCTTGGACGACTGGTGGCGGCGGAGCGTGTAGTCCAGCTGTAGATACCTGTAAATAGATCAGCACGCCTCTGTACAGATGCACCTGAGGTCGACTCCCAGGGGAGTTGCTCCTCTTCTTTGGCGAGGGAAATTTTTGTTCTTCTGCAAGAGGAAAGTCACCTCTGCAGAGCCCCTGCTCGTCTCCATGCATCTGAAGGTAATTCAGGCGTGTATTATGGTATAGTTGTAAATATCCTGTAAATATGTATTTTCGACTTAAAATTATAATTTAAAAGTAAAACACAATATTTACTACTTTCAATGGATATTTCCTACTCTCACACATCGGTGATGAAATTCCCGGGAGAGGGTTAAACCCACCTCCTTTGGTTATTCTGATATAACCCAAAGAGTTTATTATAGAGGTAGTGGTATGGCAATAAATAGGAAGTTTTAACTTGTTTAAAACCAGTATTTATTACATACCTACCTCTATAATAAACACGATTATTCTCCCTCCCGCCTCCCCTGCCTTAACCAGGTGGGCAAATTAATGGCGGTTAAGGTCAATCATATGACCGGTGTGACGTCACATCTACACCGCGGGGAATCTGAGATGTGTGAGAGTAATTTCCTTCAATTTCGAGTTCGAGATGGATGTCAGGAATTTTGAGAAAATTCTTGTGACATTCATTTCTCTCTCCTCTTCTTTGAATGCCAAGGTAAGATTACCCAAAGAGTTTATTATAGAGGTAGGTATGTAATAAATACTGGTTTTAAACAAGTTAAAACTTCCTTTTCATGACCTTGACTTAGCTCTATAAACTGCACCTGTCATAACATTAACCTTCTCCATATCTCGATCTTTGCTATGTAGATCGGTGAAGGAGCCATCAGACATCCAGCGACTGCGAGAGCGACTCTCCACCATGGATCCTGGCTCTGGCCCGCGGCCGTCGCTCAGTCCTCCGCTTCATGGCAACATCAGCATCCAGCTAGGCTCGCCATCGTCCGGGGAACACACGCCAGGGTCTGGCACACAAGTCCTAGACAGGGGCGAGATGTGCACGGAGTTTGTGTACTTGTTGTCACTGGACAAGGAGCTGAACGCTTTGACTCGGGATGAGTTCTACTACGATCATGTACGATTTTGACCTTTGAATTACTGTAAAAGTCTAATTTTGGTGGCTATCAAATTTAGTGGAGATTTAATTTGGCAGTTTCAAAACCACTTATATTTCTTAACATACATGTATATCTAGTTAATTTACCGGACGATTTAATTTGGCATTTTTCCCCCTACCGCCAAATCCACCGAATAAATCATCCGCCAAAATTAGTCATTTTACAGTACATATACAGATGATACAGTCCAACAGATATTTGTTGTTATACCAATCTTAGTTTATTGTATCCCCCGAACAAAGTTCGGCGGATACTATGGATTTACGATCGCCGCCGCCGCCGCCGCCGCAGACACTTTCTTGTGAACGCGCTGCAGCTTGCAAATATGAACCGATTTTGATAATATTTCATATGGACATGTCTTATGGTGAGATCTGGACACCTATCGATTTTGGTTGCCATAGCAACCAAAATAGCCGATTGGCGTAACATTTTGTGCTCAAATCAGCCTGTTTAACACACATGGGTTGTGAACGCTCTACAGGTGGGAGTTTTCAATGAATGATGATGAAATCGCACAGGCTCAATGAGAAAGACCATCACACGAAACCTATTGTTTTTCAGAATGATCGAATAAATATTAATAAGTTTGAGAGGTTAACTTATTACGACAATTAAAATACCTACTTTGACATGTGTGATCACTCCAATAACCTGTACTATGAAAGCAAATTGCACTGGATTCTTGTTCAGAATACAGAACGGATGTTTTTGGTGAAAAAAGAACATTATTACTGAATAAGTTAACATTGGTTTTACTAGTTAAGTCTATTATTGACCACAATAAAAATAGTTAAGACGAGAAACATTTATTATTGAGCTCAACAAGGTAAAGGTTTTGTCCAGTAGAGATTTCACAGGTGTAACCGAATAAGTTAACATTATTTTTACTAGTTAAGTCTATTATTGACCACAATAAAAATAGTTAAGACAAGAAACATTTATTATTGAGCTCAACAATTTAAAATTTTTGTCCAGTAGAGATTTCATGGGTGTAACCGGATAAGTTAACATTATTTTTACCAGTAAAGTCAATTTTTACTTCGAATTTCAACTTGAAACCAAGTTTGGCACATATTATGAATTAAAATTTAAACTATGGTTAAAAGTTGATCTGGCTCCAATTTCGTCATCTTGAAATGTAGTTTTGATCCATTTTACTATGAATTTCAACTTGGAACCAAGTTTGGCACATAGTATGAGTTGAAATAGAACTTATAGTGAAAAGTTTGATCTGGCTCCAATTTAGTCATCTTGCAACTTGGAACCAAGTTTGTCAAATATTCTGAGTTGAAATATAGCTTTAGGTGAAAACTTTTATCTGGCTGTAATTTCGTTATTTTTTTCGAACATGTCGAAATGGAAATTCGAATGCAGTGATTTTAGTGGTGATCTTGAATTCGACCTTCAATAAGCTTGAAAGGTTTAACACTCACAATGTACATCATATTTGGGGCAACAGGGATGATAGGGCTACGGGGGATACACCCAAGCGGTCGTAGGCGACCGGAAGCGTCTAGTTAATAAATTCCTATATACATGATATATGTTTGCTTCGAATTACTTGTCAAATTTGCATACTGATCTCATGAATGATGGAAACATCACAATTTGAAACTTGCTATTTATATCACCACCAGGCGCCGAGTACTGCTCTATGTCTTGCTATTCTGGACCTGCACAGCTCCCCAGCAACCTGTGCAAGAGTTCTGCTTGACCTCTGTGACATGGTCTCCCGGCAACTGCAGCCTCTAGCCCCCGGCGTCCGTAACCCAGAGGTGGATTACGGACTCGTCATCACGTGAGTTCAATATGCAAATTGAGCTCCCAGTTCTTGGCAGTGGTCTAAATATTGCAATGAAAAAGGCTATTGATGTCATGAGCCTGATGATTCCATTGTGGTTTAGAATGCTGAAGTCAATGCTGATGACAGCCAAGGTGAAGTTTCTCCGGGCCGAGGACTCAAGTGGCATTTCACAGTGTGGCCTGTACATGGACAGGGTCAACCTGCTGGACCTGCTGGCCACCAACAACTGTACCTACCTGCCGTCCCTCATCCAGCTCACCAAACCCGACACGCTCAGGTAAGTAAGCGGGGGGACCTGACATCACTAATCCAGCTCACCAAACCCGACACACTCAGGTAAGTAAGCGGGGGACCTGACATCACTAATCCAGCTCACCAAACCCGACACACTCAGGTAAGTAAGCGGGGAGACTTGACATCACTAATCCAGCTCACCAAACCCGACACGCTCAGGTAAGTAAGCGCGGAGACCTGACATCACTAATCCAGCTCACCAAACCCGACACGCTCAGGTAAGTAAGCGCGGAGACCTGACATCACTAATCCAGCTCACCAAACCCGACACTCTCAGGTAAGTAAGCAGGGGGACCTGACATCCCTAATCCAGCTCACCAAACCCGACACGCTCAGGTAAGTAAGCGCGGAGACCTGACATCACTAATCCAGCTCACTAAACCCGACACGCTCAGGTAAGTAAGAGGGGAGATCTGACATCACTAATCCAGCTCACCAAACCCGACACACTCAGGTAAGTAAGCGCGGAGACCTGACATCACTAATCCAGCTCACCAAACCCGACACGCTCAGGTAAGTAAGCGGGGAGACTTGACATCACTAATCCAGCTCACCAAACCCGACACGCTCAGGTAAGTAAACGGGGAGACTTGACATCACTAATCCAGCTCACCAAACCCGACACGCTCAGGTAAGTAAGCGGGGGGACCTGACATCACTAATCCAGCTCACCAAACCCGACACGCTCAGGTAAGTAAGCGGGGAGACCTGACATCACTAATCCAGCTCACCAAACCCGACACGCTCAGGTAAGTAAGCGGGGGACCTGACATCACTAATCCAGCTCACCAAACCCGACACGCTCAGGTAAGTAAGCGGGGGGACCTGACATCACTAATCCAGCTCACCAAACCCGACACGCTCAGGTAAGTAAGCGGGGGACCTGACATCACTAATCCAGCTCACCAAACCCGACACGCTCAGGTAAGTAAGCGGGGAGACTTGACATCACTAATCCAGCTCACCAAACCCGACACGCTCAGGTAAGTAAGCGGGGGACCTGACATCACTAATCCAGCTCACCAAACCCGACACGCTCAGGTAAGTAAGCGGAGGACCTGACATCACTAATCCAGCTCACCAAACCCGACACGCTCAGGTAAGTAAGCGGGGGGACCTGACATCACTAATCCAGCTCACCAAACCCGACACGCTCAGGTAAGTAAGCGGGGAGACCTGACATCACTAATCCAGCTCACCAAACCCGACACACTCAGGTAAGTAAGCGGGGGGACCTGACATCACTAATCCAGCTCACCAAACCCGACACGCTCAGGTAAGTAAGCGGGGAGACCTGACATCACTAATCCAGCTCACGAAACCCGACACGCTCAGGTAAGTAAGCGGAGAGACCTGACATCACTAATCCAGCTCACGAAACCCGACACGCTCAGGTAAGTAAGCGGGGAGACTTGACATCCCTAATCCAGCTCACCAAACCCGACACGCTCAGGTAAGTAAGCAGGGGGACCTGACATCCCTAATCCAGCTCACCAAACCCGACACGCTCAGGTAAGTAAGCAGGGGGACCTGACATCCCTAATCCAGCTCACCAAACCCGACACGCTCAGGTAAGTAAGCGAGGGACCTGACATCACTAATCCAGCTCACCAAACCCGACACGCTCAGGTAAGTAAGCAGGGGGACCTGACATCCCTAATCCAGCTCACCAAACCCGACACGCTCAGGTAAGTAAGCGAGGGACCTGACATCACTAATCCAGCTCACCAAACCCGACACGCTCAGGTAAGTAAGCGAGGGACCTGACATCACTAATCCAGCTCACCAAACCCGACACGCTCAGGTAAGTAAGCGGGGGGACCTGACATCACTAATCCAGCTCACCAAACCCGACACGCTCAGGTAAGTAAGTGGGGAGACCTGACATCCCTAATCCAGCTCACCAAACCCGACACACTCAGGTAAGTAAGCGGGGGGACCTGACATCACTAATCCAGCTCACCAAACCCGACACGCTCAGGTAAGTAAGCGGGGAGACCTGACATCACTTATCCAGCTCACCAAACCCGACACGCTCAGGTAAGTAAGCGGGGAGACCTGACATCACTTATCCAGCTCACCAAACCCGACACGCTCAGGTAAGTAAGCAGGGGGACCTGACATCCCTAATCCAGCTCACGAAACCCGACACACTCAGGTAAGTAAGCGGGGGGACCTGACATCACTAATCCAGCTCACCAAACCCGACACGCTCAGGTAAGTAAGCGGGGGGACCTGACATCACTAATCCAGCTCACCAAACCCGACACGCTCAGGTAAGTAAGCGGGGAGACTTGACATCACTAATCCAGCTCACCAAACCCGACACGCTCAGGTAAGTAAGCGGGGGACCTGACATCACTAATCCAGCTCACCAAACCCGACACGCTCAGGTAAGTAAGCGAGGGACCTGACATCACTAATCCAGCTCACCAAACCCGACACGCTCAGGTAAGTAAGCAGGGGGACCTGACATCCCTAATCCAGCTCACCAAACCCGACACGCTCAGGTAAGTAAGCGGGGGGACCTGACATCACTAATCCAGCTCACCAAACCCGACACGCTCAGGTAAGTAAGCGGGGGACCTGACATCACTAATCCAGCTCACCAAACCCGACACGCTCAGGTAAGTAAGCGGGGGGACCTGACATCACTAATCCAGCTCACCAAACCCGACACGCTCAGGTAAGTAAGCGGGGAGACTTGACATAACTAATCCAGCTCACCAAACCCGACACACTCAGGTAAGTAAGCGGGGGGACCTGACATCACTAATCCAGCTCACCAAACCCGACACACTCAGGTAAGTAAGCGGGGAGACCTGACATCACTAATCCAGCTCACCAAACCCGACACACTCAGGTAAGTAAGCAGGGGGACCTGACATCCCTAATCCAGCTCACCAAACCCGACACGCTCAGGTAAGTAAGCGGGGGGACCTGACATCACTAATCCAGCTCACCAAACCCGACACACTCAGGTAAGTAAGCGGGGGACCTGACATCACTAATCCAGCTCACCAAACCCGACACGCTCAGGTAAGTAAGCGGGGGGACCTGACATCACTAATCCAGCTCACCAAACCCGACACGCTCAGGTAAGTAAGCGGGGGGACCTGACATCACTAATCCAGCTCACCAAACCCGACTGTGAACATTATGATACATGTGTGAACTTCTTGATATGCACATTATGATATTGATGATGACCTCATTCAACTGTATGCATTATGATGTTACTTAAGTACATGTGTACTGGAAGTGTTTGGTGACAGGAAGTTACTGAGTAGCCATGTGCTAATTTGATGACATGAAGTAAAGTCTAGTTGTGGACAAAAAAGAGTTGTTGTTACACCGACACGCTCAGGTAAGTAAGCGGGGGGACCTGACATCACTAATCCAGCTCACCAAACCCGACACTCTCAGGTAAGTAAGCGGGGGGACCTGACATCACTTATCCAGCTCACCAAACCCGACACGCTCAGGTAAGTAAGCGGGGGACCTGACATCCCTAATCCAGCTCACCAAACCCGACACGCTCAGGTAAGTAAGCGGGGAGACTTGACATCACTAATCCAGCTCACCAAACCCGACACGCTCAGGTAAGTAAGCGGGGGGACCTGACATCACTAATCCAGCTCACCAAACCCGACACGCTCAGGTAAGTAAGCGGGGAGACCTGACATCACTAATCCAGCCCACCAAACCCGACACGCTCAGGTAAGTAAGCGGGGGACCTGACATCACTAATCCAGCTCACCAAACCTGACACACTCAGGTAAGTAAGCGGGGGACCTGACATCACTTATCCAGCTCACCAAACCCGACACGCTCAGGTAAGTAAGCGGGGGGACCTGACATCACTAATCCAGCTCACCAAACCCGACACGCTCAGGTAAGTAAGCGGGGGACCTGACATCACTAATCCAGCTCACCAAACCCGACACACTCAGGTAAGTAAGCGGGGGGACCTGACATCACTAATCCAGCTCACCAAACCCGACACACTCAGGTAAGTAAGCGGGGGGACCTGACATCACTAATCCAGCTCACCAAACCCGACACACTCAGGTAAGTAAGAGGGGGACCTGACATCACTAATCCAGCTCACCAAACCCGACACGCTCAGGTAAGTAAGCGGGGGGACCTGACATCACTAATCCAGCTCACCAAACCCGACACGCTCAGGTAAGTAAGCGGGGGGACCTGACATCACTAATCCAGCTCACCAAACCCGACACGCTCAGGTAAGTAAGCAGGGGACCTGACATCACTAATCCAGCTCACCAAACCCGACACGCTCAGGTAAGTAAGCGGGGAGACCTGACATCACTAATCCAGCTCACCAAACCCGACACGCTCAGGTAAGTAAGCGGGGGGACTTGACATCCTTAATCCAGCTCACCAAACCCGACACGCTCAGGTAAGTAAGCAGGGGACCTGACATCACTTATCCAGCTCACCAAACCCGACACGCTCAGGTAAGTAAGCAGGGAGACCTGACATCACTAATCCAGCTCACCAAACCCGACACGCTCAGGTAAGTAAGCGGGGAGACCTGACATCACTAATCCAGCTCACCAAACCCGACACGCTCAGGTAAGTAAGCGGGGGACCTGACATCACTAATCCAGCTCACCAAACCCGACACGCTCAGGTAAGTAAGCGTGGAGACCTGACATCACTAATCCAGCTCACCAAACCCGACACGCTCAGGTAAGTAAGCGGGGGACCTGACATCCCTAATCCAGCTCACCAAACCCGACACGCTCAGGTAAGTAAGCGGGGGGACCTGACATCCCTAATCCAGCTCACCAAACCCGACACGCTCAGGTAAGTAAGCGGGGAGACTTGACATCACTAATCCAGCTCACCAAACCCGACACGCTCAGGTAAGTAAGCGGGGGACCTGACATCACTAATCCAGCTCACCAAACCCGACACGCTCAGGTAAGTAAGCGGGGAGACTTGACATCCGTAATCCAGCTCACCAAGCCCGACACGCTCAGGTAAGTAAGCGGGGGACCTGACATCACTAATCCAGCTCACCAAACCCGACACGCTCAGGTAAGTAAGCGGGGAGACTTGACATCCCTAATCCAGCTCACCAAACCCGACACGCTCAGGTAAGTAAGCAGGGGACCTGACATCACTTATCCAGCTCACCAAACCCGACACGCTCAGGTAAGTAAGCGGGGGACCTGACATCACTTATCCATCTCACCAAACCCGACACGCTCAGGTAAGTAAGCAGGGAGACCTGACATCACTAATCCAGCTCACCAAACCCGACACGCTCAGGTAAGTAAGCGGGGAGACCTGACATCACTAATCCAGCTCACCAAACCCGACACGCTCAGGTATGTAAGCAGGGGGACCTGACATCCCTTATCCAGCTCACCAAACCCGACACGCTCAGGTAAGTAAGCGAGGGACCTGACATCACTAATCCAGCTCACCAAACCCGACACGCTCAGGTAAGTAAGCAGGGGGACCTGACATCCCTTATCCAGCTCACCAAACCCGACACGCTCAGGTAAGTAAGCAGGGGACCTGACATCACTAATCCAGCTCACCAAACCCGACACGCTCAGGTAAGTAAGCGGGGGGACGTGACATCACTAATCCAGCTCACCAAACCCGACAGACTCAGGTAAGTAAGCGGGGGGACCTGACATCACTAATCCAGCTCACCAAACCCGACACGCTCAGGTAAGTAAGCGGGGGGACCTGACATCACTAATCCAGCTCACCAAACCCGACACGCTCAGGTAAGTAAGCGGAGGACCTGACATCACTAATCCAGCTCACCAAACCCGTCACGCTCAGGTAAGTAAGCGGGGGACCTGACATCACTAATCCAGCTCACCAAACCCGACACGCTCAGGTAAGTAAGCGGGGAGACCTGACATCACTAATCCAGCTCACCAAACCCGACACGCTCAGGTAAGTAAGCGGGGGGACCTGACATCACTAATCCAGCTCACCAAACCCGACACGCTCAGGTAAGTAAGCGGGGGGACCTGACATCACTAATCCAGCTCACCAAACCCGACACGCTCAGGTAAGTAAGCGGGGGACCTGACATCACTAATCCAGCTCACCAAACCCGACACGCTCAGGTAAGTAAGCGGGGGACCTGACATCACTAATCCAGCTCACCAAACCCGACACACTCAGGTAAGTAAGCGGGGGACCTGACATCACTAATCCAGCTCACCAAACCCGACACGCTCAGGTAAGAAAGCGGGGAGACTTGACATCACTAATCCAGCTCACCAAACCCGACACGCTCAGGTAAGTAAGCGAGGGACCTGACATCCCTAATCCAGCTCACCAAACCCGACACGCTCAGGTAAGTAAGCGGGGAGACCTGACATCACTAATCCAGCTCACCAAACCCGACACACTCAGGTAAGTAAGCGGGGGACCTGACATCACTTATCCAGCTCACCAAACCCGACACGCTCAGGTAAGTAAGCGCGGAGACCTGACATCACTAATCCAGCTCACCAAACCCGACACGCTCAGGTAAGTAAGCAGGGAGACTTGACATCACTAATCCAGCTCACCAAACCCGACACACTCAGGTAAGTAAGCGAGGGACCTGACATCACTAATCCAGCTCACCAAACCCGACACGCTCAGGTAAGTAAGCGCGGAGACCTGACATCACTAATCCAGCTCACCAAACCCGACACACTCAGGTAAGTAAGCGGGGGACCTGACATCACTTATCCAGCTCACCAAACCCGACACGCTCAGGTAAGTAAGCGCGGAGACCTGACATCACTAATCCAGCTCACCAAACCCGACACGCTCAGGTAAGTAAGCAGGGAGACTTGACATCACTAATCCAGCTCACCAAACCCGACACGCTCAGGTAAGTAAGCGGGGGACCTGACATCACTAATCCAGCTCACCAAACCCGACACGCTCAGGTAAGTAAGCGGGGGGACCTGACATCACTAATCCAGCTCACCAAACCCGACACACTCAGGTAAGTAAGCGGGGGACCTGACATCACTAATCCAGCTCACCAAACCCGACACGCTCAGGTAAGTAAGCGGGGGGACCTGACATCACTAATCCAGCTCACCAAACCCGACATACTCAGGTAAGTAAGCGGGGAGACCTGACATCACTAATCCAGCTCACCAAACCCGACACGCTCAGGTAAGTAAGCAGGGGGACCTGACATCACTAATCCAGCTCACCAAACCCGACACACTCAGGTAAGTAAGCGCGGAGACCTGACATCACTAATCCAGCTCACCAAACCCGACACACTCAGGTAAGTAAGCGCGGAGACCTGACATCACTAATCCAGCTCACCAAACCCGACACACTCAGGTAAGTAAGCGCGGAGACCTGACATCACTAATCCAGCTCACCAAACCCGACACACTCAGGTAAGTAAGCGCGGAGACCTGACATCACTAATCCAGCTCACCAAACCCGACACGCTCAGGTAAGTAAGCGGGGGGACCTGACATCACTAATCCAGCTCACCAAACCCGACACACTCAGGTAAGTAAGCGGGGAGACCTGACATCACTAATCCAGCTCACCAAACCCGACACACTCAGGTAAGTAAGCGCGGAGACCTGACATCACTAATCCAGCTCACCAAACCCGACACGCTCAGGTAAGTAAGCAGGGAGACTTGACATCACTAATCCTGACATCACTAATCCAGCTCACCAAACCCGACACACTCAGGTAAGTAAGCGGGGGGACCTGACATCACTAATCCAGCTCACCAAACCCGACACGCTCAGGTAAGTAAGCGGGGGGACCTGACATCACTAATCCAGCTCACGAAACCCGACACGCTCAGGTAAGTAAGCGGGGAGACCTGACATCACTAATCCAGCTCACCAAACCCGACACGCTCAGGTAAGTAAGCGGGGGGACCTGACATCACTAATCCAGCTCACCAAACCCGACACGCTCAGGTAAGTAAGCGGGGGACCTGACATCACTAATCCAGCTCACCAAACCCGACACGCTCAGGTAAGTAAGCGGGGGGACCTGACATCACTAATCCAGCTCACCAAACCTGCTTTCTCTATCCATTAGGGGATAAACTAACCTGTATTATATGTTTCATGCCACTGTTGAGCAATGACATGATCCTGACATTGACGCCAAATCTTTCTGCCCTCTGTGCGCCAGGCGGTTGCGTGATCGGTTGATTGAGGAGGAGAGGTTCCGAGTGGCGATGGAGGTGTCTACTAAGTGTGGCCTAGAGCCCCTCGGGGTGTGGACCTCCTGGGGCCTGGCCTGCCTCCGGGTCGGAGACCTCCCTAGCGCCAGGGACAAGTTTGCCAAGTGCCTCAAGGTAAGTTTTCACATATTGATTATCAATTTCTTCATATTTTAGCGCCCAGGCCATGTGAACCCAAATTCTGCGCTTATCCTTCACCTTACAGCCACCAGTGGACAAGAACCAAGTACAGCTGTCAAGTTCTCAGAAAATTGTCAGCGATATCATCAGCTGTCTAGAAAACTTCTCATCCGGAGGCATCAGTGTGAGTTACAGAGTCCGAGGGGTATGTGTGAAAACATTCAAGGTGACATGTTACAGACAGTTATCGGAAATGTATGATAATCTGTTTTGCAGAAGTTCCTGGCCTCAGTCAACTCCATCAACATGATCAAGATGATCCTAACTGATCTGAAACAGGTGACTTTTTGTCATGTATTTTATTTCTTGTCACTTCTCAATGTAGTCATTCTTAACAGTGGGAGCAATTAAAGCAACAACAGGAAAGTGGGTTGTTACATGTGAACTGGAAAATGTTGTGTCATGTCTGTGACACGAGGCGTGAGTTTGTGTTGTACTGTTGTGATTGGATGATGCGAGTCGCATGTTCTAGGTGTTTTCTAGCTAAAATGACTGACTTAGAATGTGAATTGTGTGTGGATGTTGATGTAATGTGAGGTTATGGAAAGCCCCAACACAGGATTTCAGTGCCGTCAAGTAATCGGATCTATGTACGTGACATTGTCAGACAGTTCAAATGTTGTCTGTCTTAAATAGGTGTCGACTGTATGTAAAGATATCAAAGTAAAACCATTTAGGGCCAGAAAAAAAATGTTCAAATTACAACATGAATCACCACAAAATCTTGCAAAATGGTCTAATGCGCTGTGGTCTCATACTGTGGGATGTACTGTAAGTCTGATGCTTTGTTACAGCGACCAGCTGATGAGGTCCTCCTGGACGATACCCATAGGCAGGAGTGCCTGTACTACCTGCGGACTTACGGCACACACATCTCAGTGGTAGCATTCTATCGCAGGCACCGTCTGCTCTGCAAAGCAACACATTACATCCTGGACCAGGTGTGTGAATGACTAAATGTTTCTGGAGTAAACTATAATATTGTAAGAATCACGCTAAACTATAATATTTATGTCCATACTACTACCTCTATAATAAACACTTTGGGTAATCTTACCTTGACATTCAAAGAAGAGGAGAGGATCAAATGTCACAAAAGAATTTTGAAAAATTCAAGTGACATTTATCCTTAATTTCTTTGAAAAAATTGAACCAAAATCCCCTCAGATTCCATGCGGTGATGTTTTACATCCGGGGTCACATGACCCTAGACCGCCATTATTTTTGCTCCTCCATCTTGTGAATGGTTGTGAGCTGTCTTGCTTAGACATTCTTGGAAGTTCTAGGAGTTCACGATCGTTTTTATCACGATCATCTCTTTGGATTTTCTCAGAAAATCAACTGTAGTTACTTTTAGAGTACTTTACAGATACTTTAGTGTGTTTTTTTGGGAGGAAATGGTGTAGTCCTCCCCAGGCCCATTTCTTCCCCCATTTTCGCCCACTACTTGTTGCTATTTGCAGATGAAGTGTAGTGGGTGCCATCACTTCCTGCCGAAGTGGGAGCTTCATGCCACCTGCTGGGCATGTAGGATGTCTTTCTGCCGCCCTTCCTCCACCTGCGCCTTTTGTGTGGATGCGGAGGAGTCGTTCTGGCAGGATGCTCTCGCCGGCCTCAGGGATATCCAGACGAAGCGTCAGGCGGAAGGTCCTCCTTCTGCTGGTCCAGGAACTAGCAGTAGCGCTAAGTCCCGTCACCGCCAATCCCTTGATAGATGGCACAGGCAGGATGTAGTTCTGTCGAAAGTTATAGCTGATGTGAGTTTAGATTTATGTTTTCCTCCCACAGCTTCCCGGGTGCCGGGAGCCGTTACGGCGGCTTCCGTTACCCAGTCTCCTCTGTCTGTGACTAGCCTTGTCGCTCTCCCTTTGGGTTTGCGCTCTTGTAGTCCAGCATCTTTGGCTCACCTTCGCCCGGTGGCTCCCGGTTCTCGCGTCGCCATGGCCGAGCAACACGGGCCCCGGCTTCCAGGTGGTGTCTCACGGGTTGCGGGAGCCGGCGATCCGGCTCCCGGGTCCCGGGACTCCTTTGGATTGGTAGAGGCCGTGACGGTTTCCTCGGGGGTGCTACCCCTCGTGGATTCCCCACGCTTCTCGAGCCAAGACCCTGGTAGGCTTACCGGTCATGCTAGCCGGCTGCCGCAACCTGGGCATCACCTGGAAGCCGGTTCCCGGCCTCCCAGGCTGGGACCCAGGGGTCACGGGATCCAATCTTCTGCAACCTACAGGGTGTGCGTAAGGCTAGTTTGCGAGGGAAATCGTTTTCTCGCACTACATCGTCGCTTCATGTTTTTCAGATGGCTGAAGATATGGGCGTCGACCAGTCTGATACAGTTTCTCCGCTCCCAGCTGGGGTCTCGGTTTCCGTTTCCGAGTCCCAGCCGTCATCGGTGTCGCTTTTGGCTACCCAGGAGTCACCTTCTCGCTCTCGGGATTCGCCTGCGCGTGTCGCTGCCTCTGATTCTCAGCTGGAAGAGAGGATTATGCGTCAGTTCCACTCCTTCCAGCAGCAGATGTGCCAGCAGTGGAGCACCTTCATGTCTCGTTTTGCGGAACAGCAGCGGGAGAAGGAGCCGCCAGTGCAGCAGTCGCCCGCTTCCCGACCGCCCGAGGAAGGCGCTGGGCCTCGAGAGGGCCTTCCCATGCGGGACTTGGATTCCGTGGACCCCGTGCCGGGCCCCTCGGGTCTTGTGAGACCGTCTAAGCGTCCGAGGGAAGAGGAAGATGTGGATTCCATGGCTCCTCCCCCCTTCGGACGACGATCCTTTAACTTGGACGGAGAAGCGGGATTTCGTCCGGAAGCTCCTTCCGTCAGAATGGCCCACGGACTTCGATCAGGAGCCCCCAAGGAAGAGGGCCAGGTCTATGATCGCCGGGCAACGTGAGCGTCCGAAGCCGCCCAGGGATGCCTATCGTTTTCCCCTGGCGGCTGGCGTTCGGAACGCCATGGCAGAGCGTGTGGAGGACACACAGAGGCTAGGTCGGGTTCGTCCGGGAACGTTCCCTCCACGCCCGACGGTGGGAGATTTTTACTCTTCGTCCCATTTCGAAGCAAAGCCTACCCAGCTCGGGAAGCAGCTCCCGCATGCGAAGTTCTTTGCTGAGCCCAAGTCTGTGTCCGTTCCGTGGGACTCGTTGGTCCAGATTCAGCACTCTTTACGTATGGGACTGGCGGCTGATTCTACCTTGGACTGGCTGTCGATGGCGGCAAGATCGTCTCTCCAGTCGTGTTGCGAGCAGGTCCTTAATAATCCGGATTTGGATCGGGACGAGCTGGCAGACGCGCTCCAAGCATGTAACTCCCTGGTTACGTCCATCAGCCTCGGGGTCGCGGATAGGGCATCGTTGGATTCACATGCTGTCTGGGTGTCAGAGCTATGGAGGAGAGATGCCCTTCTTCAGTCAGTACGCTTTGACATGCCCGACAATCTGCTTGCCCAGCTCAGGCTGGCTCCGGTCGTTCCGGAGACGGGATCGGCTACCCCCCTCCTTCTGCCAGACTTGTCGGAGTCGTTGCAGCAGGCCAAGGCGGCCGCGGATAAGAAGACTACCGAAAAATCCATTTCGGAGGCGGCTATGTTGTCGGCACAGGCGACCGAGAAACTAGCCAAGTCGGTGGCAGCAGCGATGAAACGCCCCCAGCAATCGCAGCCTCAGCAACCACAGCGTGGCGGGGCTTCCGGAAAGGGCAAGGGTCGAGCCTCGGGCTTGCCCTTTCGCGGGGCCCCTGCCGGTTCATCCCGAGGCGGGCGCGGACGTGGCGGTCGAGGACGAGGTCGCCCCTCCAGCCCCAAACCAGCAGGGGAAACAAAAGCTAAGGGTATGTATTTCCACCGTTACTGGACCGAATTCTCCTCCACGGCACTGTGGCGGCCCAGAGGTTGGTCCCGTCGTGGTTCCAACCATAGACCAGCCGGTAGGCGCACGTCTCCAACTCTTTTGGCAAGAGTGGGAGCGGCTCGGGGCCAGCCCCTGGGTCGTCTCAACGCTCAGACGAGGGTTCGGTCTGAAGTTCGAGGACCAGTTTCCTCCTCTCTCAAGTACTCCGAGAGGCTTTTCTCTGTCAAACGACGCCGAACGTCGTCGCGTGTTACACGAGGAAATTTTGGCCATGGTAGAAAAACGAGCGGTAGAACCGGCTCCAAAATCTCCCGGATTTTACAGTGTTCTATTCGTAGTTCCGAAGGCTTCAGGGGGTTGGCGTCCCGTGATCGACCTCTCTCCCCTAAACAGGTTTCTTCAGATTCCCACGTTCTCCATGGAGACACCGGAACAGATCAGGTCCGTGATGCCCCGCGGTGCGTGGGTGGTCACGATCGACCTGAAAGATGCCTATTTTCATGTTCCCATGAAACCTTCAATCAGGAAATACCTCCGGTTCCTATATCAGGGCCAAGTGTGGCAGTTCAGGGCTCTCCCGTTCGGTCTGTCCACAGCGCCGTGGATCTTCACCATGGTAGCTCGCGAGGTGCAGATCCTTGCTCACAAACAGGGTATTTTCCTATACCAGTATCTGGACGACTGGTTGATCAGGCATCAGTGCCCAGACACATTACGCTCACAAGCTCAGTGGGTGGTAGATTTGTGCACCCGTATGGGTTTCAAGATCAACCACAAAAAGTCCGACTTGTCTCTGCGGCGCGACTTCGTCTTCTTGGGATATCGATTTCTGACTATCTCAGAGACTGTGTTGCCAACGGCGGATCGTCAATCAAAATTATCCGCGCTGTCGCAAGGTTTCCTGCAGGGAGTTCCTCAATCGGCCCGCAAGTGGCAGTCCCTGTTAGGAATTCTGGCGGCGACGGAAAAGTTGGTCCCAATGGGTCGCCTTCATATGCGTCCCATTCAGCTCCATCTCCAATCCCACTGGTCTCAGTCAACAGGGCAGATGTCAGACTTGATTCCAGTGTCCGCCGAAGTGATTGCCGAGCTCAAGTGGTGGCTGGACCCTGCAAATTTATTGCGGGGGGCCCCATTCCGTCCGCCGCTACCCTTCAGACATCTGTTTACGGATGCCAGTTTGGAGGGATGGGGAGCACATTGGGACGACGACGAAGTGTCGGGCACATGGTCTCCACTTCAACGTCAATGTCATATCAATCTCCTCGAAATGCAGGCGGAAGCGCTCGCTCTCGAACATTGGCAGTCGCACTTTCGCGCTCAGACAGTGTTGTTAGCCACGGACAACTCGACAGTCGTGGCATATATCAACAAGCAGGGCGGAACGAAGTCGGTGACGTTATGCCGAGCGACTATCGATCTCCTGCAATGGTGTCGTCAAAACGACATCAAGATCTCGGCCCGTCATATTCCCGGTCACATGAATGTGTGGGCCGATCGTCTATCCAGGAGAGGCCAAATTCAGGCAATGGAATGGACTCTTTCCCCGGAAGTTTTTCGCTCCCTATGCGATCTGTGGGGCGCGCCGATGGTGGATTTGTTTGCGACCCGATGGAATCACAAACTCCCATCGTTTGTTTCGCCAATTCCGGATCCGACTGCGCTAGCGGTGGATGCCATGTCCACGAATTGGGACGGGATGTTTGCGTATGCGTATCCGCCAGCCGTCCTGTTGGAGAAGGTGCTATCGAAATTTCGTTCTCATCAGTGCAGACTGATCTTGATAGCCCCGTGTCTTCCGCAGAAGTCGTGGTTCCCGGATCTTCTAGAGTTGATAGTCGATCATCCACGTCAGCTCCCGGATCGTTGGGATCTTCTCAAGCAACCTCGATCCAGCGTGTTTCATCAGGTACCGGCAAGCCTGAACCTTCATGCCTGGATATTGTCGAGCGTTGTTACAGAAAGAAGGGATTTTCAAATGAGGTGTCCGCTAGGATCGCCCGATCAAATAGAAAATCTTCTCTGGCAGTCTACCAGTCAAAATGGACCGCGTTCTGTGCTTGGTGTCGTGGCAGGAAGATTAGTCCATTCAAAACCACTGCTCCCTTGATTTCCGAGTTTCTCTTGCAGAAATTTAATCAAGGGCTTGCCCCTTCGACGTTAGCGGGTTATCGGACAGCGATTGCCAAAACCCTGAAGCCGAAGTTAGGTATCGATTTCGGTCATGACGAAAGTCTCACCGCTCTTCTTAACAGTTTCGAGATTGAAAGACCTAAGGCTAGAAATCCCGTGCCCGAGTGGGATCTATCGCTCGTCTTAAATTTGTTAAGATCCGAACCGTTTGAGCCTCTCGAGAGTACTTCGCTTAAGTTTCTCACGCTAAAAACGGTCTTCCTTCTGGCGCTGGCTTCCGGGAAGCGACGCAGTGAGCTTCACGCGCTCTCGTTTTCCAAAGTCAAATGGAAGGCGGATGGTTCCGCAGTTCAGTTAGGCGTTATCCCTTCCTTTCTTGCCAAAACTCAATTAGCAGGCACACCGCTTTTGGGAAATTCCCGCCCTCTCCCCTTCCTTGGGGCCAGGTTTGGAGGAAGACGCTAAGCTGTGTCCCGTGAGAGCTCTCCGCATTTACGTTCGGCGTACGAGGGAGCTTCACTTGGGTAAACGCTTGTTATTCATCTCGTACCTCAAAAACTTTCAGAACGATATCCGTCCCGCGACGA
The DNA here is from genome assembly GCA_949152475.1 of Terebella lapidaria. NCBI lineage: Eukaryota > Metazoa > Annelida > Polychaeta > Terebellida > Terebellidae > Terebella > Terebella lapidaria. Next base: position 42,148,056 of record OX424561.1, on the reverse strand, counting down.
TTTCGTCTTGGATCAAAAAGTGCGTTCTTTTCTGCTATGAGAAGTCGCAGGCAAAAAAGTCGTCAGGTTTCAGAGTCAAAGCGCACGATGTGAGAGCTCTCGCGGCGTCACTTGCGTTCGCAAATAAAGTTTCTCTGAATAATGTGATGTCTGCATGTACCTGGAGTTCCCAGAATACATTTACTTCGTTCTATCTCAGGGACTTAGCTTGGCAGTCCGACTCCGGCTACCATCTCGGACGCCTGGTAGCCGCGGAGCATGAAGTCCGGCTGTAAATATTGTACATACATCACAACTGTACAGATGCACCACCTTTCGGCGGAACAGGGACGGATTTGCCCCTCTTCTTTGCCAGGAAAATTTTGGTTCGTTTGCTGGAGGAAAGATCACCTCCAGACACCCCTGTTCGCCTTCAAGTGCATCTAAGGTGATTATTGCTTTTCATTATAACGTCTTTTCATGTAATTGTATCCCCCGAACGAAGTTCGGCGGATACTATGGATTTGTCTTCGTCGCGCCGCCGCGTCCGCGTCCGCAGACACTTTCTTGTGAACGCGCTACAGGTTGCAAATCTTAACCGATTCTAATAATTTTGTATACAGACACATCTTATGGTAAGATCCCGACACCAATCGATTTTGGTTGCCATAGCAACCAAATTGGCCGATTGGCGACACATTTTGTGTTCAAATTAGCCTGTTTAACACACATGGCTTGTGAACGCTCTATGGGTGGGAGTTTTCAATGAATGATGATGAAATCGCACAGACTCGAAGAGAAAGGCCCTCACATGAAACCTATCGTTTTTCAGAATGATCGAATAAATATTAACTAGTTAAAGGACTAACTTATTACGACCATTAAAATACCGACTTGAACATCTGTGATCAATCCAATACCCTGTACTAGGAAAACAAATAGCACTGGATTCTTCTTCAGAATAGAGAACTGATGTTTTTAGTGAAAACAGATCGCTATTATCGAATAAGTTAACCTTAATTTTACTAGTTAAGTCTATTATTGACCACAATTAAAATAGTTAAGATGAGAAACATTTGTTATTACGCTCAACAAAGTGAAAGTTTTGTCCAGTACAGATTTCATGAGTGTAACCGAATAAGTTAGCCTTATTATTATTAGTTAAGTCTATTATTGACCACAATAAAAATAGTTAAAACAAGAAATATTTATTATTGGGTTCAACAAGGTAAAGGTTCTGTCCAGTAGAGATTTTATGGCTGTAACCAAATAAGTTAACATTATTTTTGCTAGTTAAATCTATCATTGATATCAATAATAATAGTTAAGACGAGAAACATTTATTATTGAGCTCAACAAGGTAAAGGTTTTGTCCAGTAGAGATATCTGGGTGTAACTGAATAAGTTAACATTATTTTTACTAAAACATTGATCTGGCTCGAATTTCATCATCTTGAAATGCAGTTTTGGTCAACTTTCACTCTGAATTTCAACTTGAAACCACGTTTGATACATATTATGAGTCAAAATATAACTTATAGTAAAAAGTTCGATCTGGCTCCAATTTCGTCATCTTGAAATGCAGTTTTGGCCCCTTTTTACTTTGAATTTTAACTTGGAAACAAGTTTGTCACATATTATGAGTTGATATATAACTTATGGTGAAAAGTTCGATCTGGCTCCAACTTCATGATCTTGAAATGCAGTTTTGGTCAATTTTTACTTTTAATTTCAACTTGGAACCAAGTATGTCAAAAGTCCTGAGTTGAAATATAATTTTAGGTGAAAAGTTTGATCTGGCTGTGATTTCGTTTTTGTTATCGAACATGTCGAAATGGACATTCATATGCAATGGTTTCAGTGGTGATCTTGAAATCGCCCTTCAATAACCTTGAAAGATTAATGCAGCAATTTTGGTGGGAAAAAAAGAACAGTTGTGGCCTAAGATTTTACATTTCTCTGGTAATCTTCTCTATCCCTTGTTCTAGTTTTTCACACTTATTAGTACATGTAATATATTTGGGGCAAAAGGAATTATAGTTCTACGGGGGATACACCCAAGCGGTCGTAGGCGACCGGAAGCGTCTAGTTTACACTTAAAATTCATGTAAATACGAATATTTGTGAAGCATTTATGTGAATTTTCACATATTCTGCCTCTAAAAACTATTAAATCACCGTTAATAATAGCCAAATATTCTCATTTCATTGCTAAATTTGGTGAATTTTGACCAAAATCCCCTATGATGAGCACGTGTGCGTGGAGGGTTAAGCCCTCCGCCGGTGGTTATTCTGATATAACCCAAAGTGTTTATTATAGAGGTAGTAGTATGGACATAAATAGGAAGTTTTAACTTGTTTAAAACCAGTATTTATTACATACCTACCTCTATAATAAACACGAGGAGTGCCCTCCCGCCTCCCCGCCTTAACAGGGCAAAAATAATGGCGGTCTAGGGTCATGTGACCCCGGATGTAAAACATCACCGCATGGAATCTGAGGGGATTTTGGTTCAATTTTTTCAAAGAAATTAAGGATAAATGTCACTTGAATTTTTCAAAATTCTTTTGTGACATTTGATCCTCTCCTCTTCTTTGAATGTCAAGGTAAGATTACCCAAAGTGTTTATTATAGAGGTAGGTATGTAATAAATACTGGTTTTAAACAAGTTAAAACTTCCTATTGTAAGAATCACGCTCTGTGATTGGTCAATACACGTGAAGTAATACGCTCTGCTGGAGCCGACCGCAATGAACGATTTAATATAACCAGTTGGTAATTTGATATACTAACCGGCAGCATCATTCTTCAATGACGTTTTATCAAAACAGACATTCGGTATAATATAATGAATACAACCCAGTATGGATATTGGTACCGCGGATTTTTCCCTCGTGAGACATTACCACCCTCGGCTTACGCCTCGGACAGTAATCTCTCCCTCGGGGAATAATCCGCTGTACCAATATACATAAAGGGTTGTATTTATATATTCCAACTATTGTAAATAGTTGTATATAGCTAAGCCTGAATGTCAATTCACAAATTGTAATCATTCAGTGAAAAGCAAGCCAGTTTTCCCCGAGGCATTGTCACATTTTGTCGTTGACATTTTCCCTGCCAGAAATGCAGCACTGATGTGTTCCTCGAAGGCCTATTCTTGCCTGCTGTCAGTGGTGGGAGTGTGGGCCAGCTGTTGGAACAGCTACGCCTGGTGGATCCCTCCCTCTGCAAGTGGCTGACGTATCTGACTGCCACATGCAAACATTTGTCACAGAAATCCCGACAGATGAATGTACTCTACCAGATACAGCTCTTCATGAAGGTGAGCTATCTAGGACACTGTTTGGCAGTATTGAAGGTGAGCTATCTAGGACACTGTTTGGCAGTATTGAAGGTGAGCTATCTAGGACACTGTTTGACAGTATTGAAGGTGAGCTATCTAGGACACTGTTTGGCAGTATTGAAGGTGAGCTATCTAGGACACTGTTTGGCAGTATTGAAGGTGAGCTATCTAGGACACTGTTCGACAGTATTGAAGGTGAGCTATCTAGGACACTGTTTGACAGTATTGAAGGTGAGCTATCTAGGACACTGTTTGACAGTATTGAAGGTGAGCTATCTAGGACACTGTTCGACAGTACTGAAGGTGAGCTATCTAGGACACTGTTTGACAGTATTGAAGGTGGGCTATCTAGGACACTGTTTGACAGTATTGAAGGTGAGCTATCTAGGACACTGTTTGGCAGTATAGCAGGGCCTGTGAGTAGATCTATATGTTGTGTATGTCACATCATGAAACCATCAAATCTACGTCAAATTTCATCAATCAACATGGAGATCAGTGTACTTTGCTGATGCGCTGGGGATGATGTTCATGTTGTATGTTACCATGGTTTCATTGCCAGGACTACTTGCGTGCCGCGATGATGTGTATCAATGAGTTCTACCTGCTGGCAGCTAGCGACTATGTCTCCCTGCACTCGCGAGTGTCAGCGCTACTGAGTGCACGCAGACACATGGATGCTTACCTTGCCGACCACCAGTGGGGCACACGCTCCCGACATACATCAGGCGACCCACCCGCTGACAACTCACTACGCATGATTCTGTCACCGGGAGAAGTCAACAAGTGTGTAAACATTGTACAAAACTTGCTCACTTATTGATGTATGCAGCGAGTGACACATTATATTGTATTTCAGGTACATACACAATATTGAGGTGCAAGTGGAAGTCACAAAGTTCCTGTACCAGTACCACGACAACTATGAAGCTCTTTTGGACTCCATGGCAACCGTTGGCATGTCAGAGGCCTTCTCTCAAACTCGTCTTCCCATCCCAATAACTGGCGATGTACAAACTCTCTTCGGCAGTACGAGGTCCCAAGTCTGTGTGGCATGTCTGGTAAGTGTACAACGTTAGTTAGCTGAAACGTTCTCTGGGTACCAATGGGGTTCCTGTTTGCCACCAGGATCGCCACCATGTAATTCGGGTATAGACAAACCATAGAAACAGTCTACTTGCCAAATTCATAGAAAAACGTAATAATGTTACATTAAATTTTAGGTTACCGGACCTTTGGTCCGATAGCCTATTGGCATGGCGTTGCGTCCGTCGTCCGTCCGTCCGTCCGTCCGTCCGGCGTTAACATTTTTATCTTTAAAGTTAACGATCGAATCTTTCTGAAATTTTGCACAAAAATGCCTAAAAATATTTTGAGAAGGAGATATTTTTCTGTTTTTTGATTTTCGCATTTTTTTCAAAATGGCGGCCGTTTTTGTCGAAAAACGCTCAATTTTGTACTTTGACGGCCATTTTCTCAAAAACTGTCTGATCAGTTTTGAGTTTTTGGTTTCAAAAGATTCCTCTCATATACCTCTGTGATATGTATAAGTTTGGTTGCCCTAAATTCGCCGGTTTCCATGTGGCGGCCATTTTGAATTTTTGGCAGGTCGGCAAAAAAAAATTTTTTCGCCCCAAATCGCATTACTATCCATTTTGGGCCATTTCTAGGGCAAAAAAAATTTTCACCCTTTGAAAAAAAAATTAAATTTTCGGCACTTTTTTCCTTCATAATGGGAGCTGTCCGGGCTGTACTCATAGAACGCTTGATGATAGAGCTTAGAAATTGGCACTTTCAAATGTGAAGTCATATATGGCGACTTGTGTGGTGACCTTGAATTTGACCTTGGATGACCTTGAAAGGTCAAAACAGCCATTTTTGGGTCGAAAAATGCTCAAATTTGCATTTGGTCTGTATTTTCTCAAAAACTGTCTGATCAGTTTTGAGAATTTTGTTTAAAAAAATTCCTCTTATATACTTCTGTGATGTGTATAAGTTTTGTTGCCCTTGCTTCGCCGATCTCCGTGTGGCGGCCATTTTGAATTTTTGGCGAGTCGGCCGAAAAAAAATTTTTCGCCCCAAATCTCATTACTATCCATTTTGGGCCATTTCTAGGGGAAAAATTTTTTTCACCCTTTGAAAAAAATTTTGGACTTGAAAAATTTTCGGCACTTTTTCCCTTCATAATGGGAGCTGTCAAGACTGTACACATGGAACGCTTGAAGATAGAGCTTAGAAATTGGCATTTTCAAATGGGAAGTCATATATGGCGACTTGGTTGGTGACCTCGAATTTGACCTTGGATGACCTTGAAAGGTCAAAACAGCCATTTTGGGGTAAAAAAATGCCCAGATTAATTTTGCCTCTATAGATGAAATGCTTGCAGATAGAGCTCATGTTTGCATTATGAACATATAGGAAGACATATATGGCACAACTAATGATGACCTTGAACTTGACGTCAGATGACCTTGAGTGCCAAATGTCTGACTTGGAATGTGTAAATTGACCTGAGCGGCCTAAACGATTCCACTCAACATATAGAATAACAAATGTAATGGTAACATCGAAGTTCATACGGATGACCTTGATTGGTAAATCCCAAGGTCATATGTTTACACTGCGAACCTTGATTGGTAAAAGGTCTGTTACCTGCCAATGCTGCCATGGCCAAACCATAATTGTCCGGTAACCTATCTTAGCCTTTGGGCTAATTTTTGTCATGTTTGTTTTTGCCTAATACAAACAATGGACATGACGTTTTTTGTACTTCTTGGGCATAATAGACTGTTTTAGAGCCCCAAAAGCACATGGCATCAGCAGGTACCCCATTAGGACAAGTTTGTGAATCACAAGATTCTTGTAATGTATGGTTTTGTCATTAGTCCTGTTTATCCTATCATGTGCCCAGGCAGCTGTATTTAAATAACCTTTTAACATTTTGTTATGCCGTAATTTGCAGGTTTTACTGTGTGGGAATAACGTTCATGACGGCTACGGTTTGGCATTCCGGATCATTCAGGTGACTCAGTCTCCTTCACCATATTCACTGATAATACTGGAATTAAGGCATTTCAGCAGAAATGCATGCCTTTATGGTGTTGTCCTTTGGTCCTTATCGGACCTTTGGTCCGATAACCTATTGCCATGGCGTTGCGTCCGGCGTCCGTCGTCCGTCCGTCCGTTCACATTTTTATCTTTAAAATTTATGATGGAATATTTCTGAAATTTTGCACAAAAATACCTAAAAATATTTCCAGGAAAGGTTTTTTTTAGTTTTCTGATTTTCGAATTTTTTTCAAAATGGCGGCCGCTTTCGTCAAAAAATGGCCAATTTTGGACTTTGACGGTCGTTTTCTCAAAATCTGTTCAGTAACTTTTTTTCTTATCGATGCATAACACTCCTCATAGGTACCCCTGTGACATGTATAAATTTCGTTGCCCCTGAATCGCTCGAAGTGGGCCATTTTGGGCCCAAACTCGGCCCAGATGGGACTTTCCCATGTTAAATTCTCCTATGCTTTATAATGGGACACATTAAGCCTAATATCTCACTTAATATTGAGATTAGAGACTAGGGATCAATTGTGGAGATATAGGAAATGATATATCCTGAATATTCTGGTGACCTTGAATTTGACCTCTGACCTCGGTTTCAAGGTCAGAGGGCCATTTTCGTCGAAAAATGGCCAATTTTGGACTTTGACGGTCGTTTTCTCAGAATCTGTTCAGTAACTTTTTTTCTTATCAATGCATAACACTCCTGATATGTACCCCTGTGACATGTATAAATTTCGTTGCCCTTGAATCGCTCGAAGTGGGCCATTTTGGGCCCAAACTTGGCCCAAATGGGACTTTCCCATGTTAAATTCTCCTATGGTTTATAATGGGGCACATTAAGCCTAATATCTCACTTAATCTTGAGATTAGAGACTAGGAATCAATTGTGGACATATAGGATATGATATATGCTGAATATTCTCAGGGTCTTGAATTTGACCTCTGACCTCGGTTTCAAGGTCAGAGCATAAAATGTCTAATATCTTGCTTATTATCGACTTTACAGCTTAGGAATCAATTGTGGACATATAGGAAATGATATATGCCGAATATTCTGATGACCTTGAATTTGACCTTTGACCTCATTTTCAAGGTCACACCACAAAATGGTTAATATCTCACTTATTATCGATTTTACAGCTTAGGGATCAATTGTGGACATATAGGAAATGATATATGCTGAATATTCTCGTGACCTTGAATTTGACTTCTGACCTCAGTTTCAAGGTCAGAGCACAAAATGGGTAATATCTCGCTTATTATTGACTTTACAGTGTAGGAGTCAATTATGAACTTATAGGAAATGATATATGCAGATTATTGTCATGACCTTGAATTTGACCTTTGACCTCATTTTCAAGGTCAGATCACAAAATGGATAATATCTCACTTAATATCGACTTTACAGCTTAGGAATCAATTGTGGACATGCTAGAAATGATATGGGCAGAATATTCTCGTGACCTAGAATTGACCAACTACCTTAATTTCAAGGTCATGGGACAAAAGGCTAATATCTAAAATATACATTGTCCGGTAACCTTTCTTAGCCCTTGGGCTAATTTTTTTCTTTCACTTTTCGGTTTCCGTACGATAACTTCAGTTTGCCTCGATGTATCTTTGCCAAATTTTCACCACTGGCAGACATGTTGTGTAGGAGAAGCCTTTTGTTTTTGAGCCGGCTCCGGGGTCCGTGAGGATGAAATCAATGTTTCTGGTTTCCGCACGATAACTCAAAAAGTTATTCTGGCTATGACTGTGGAACTTTGCATGGAGGTTCATATATCACCAGGGAAGAAGCCTATTGATTTTGAGGCTGATCCGTCGAACGACCTCTGACCTAGGGCTCGAAATAATTTTAGCTGAGTCATCCTTGAGGCTCTCATGCATATCTCGGAAACGGTGCATCGTAGAGCGAAACGGACGTTATTTTCTAGGACTCATCATCCCAGACAAACATGTCTGAGGAGTACTATGGATGACCTTGACCTTAAAGCTATGACCACTTTTAGAATTGACAAAATTTATTCATTCTGCAGTAGCTTTATTTTATCTATAGAATGAGAAATGATACAAATTTGAGTCTGAAAATATGTATTCTGTGCAAAAATTGAGTTGGTCACATCAGATTTTAGCTTACCGGCCCATATGGCCCGATGAGCTATTGTTGTGGTTTTTCGTCCATCGTCTGTCGTCATTGTCGTCGTCCCCCGCATCATCTTTTTTTATCTTTTTTTTGGGCTGATGAATTTGCCCATAAATTTGTGTGAATATGTGTTGGGTCAATACCCCCAGACGTTTTTAGGTTACCGGACCTTTGGTCCGATAACCTATTGGCATGGCGTTGCGTCCGTCGTCCGTCCGTCCGTCCGTCTAGCCGTCCGTCCGTCCGTCCGTCCGGCGTTAACATTTTTATCTTTAAAGTTAACGATCGAATCTTTCTGAAATTTTGCACAAAAATGCCTAAAAATATTTTGAGAAGGAGGTATTTTTTTGTTTTTTGATTTTCGCATTTTTTAGGTTACCGGACCTATGGTCCGATAACCTATTGCCGTCGCGTTGCGTCCGTCGTCCGTCCGTCGTCCGTCCACATTTTTATCTTTAAAGTTTACAGGCGGATTTTCCTGAAATTTTGCACAAAGTTGCCTAAAAATATTTCAAGAGGGGGTTATTTTTTAGTTTTTTGATTTTCGCATTTTTCTCAAAATGGCGGCCATTTTTGACGAAAAATGGCCAATTTTGGACTTTGGCGGCCATTTTCTCAAAAACTGTCTGATCAGTTTTGAGATTTTTGTTTCAAAAGATTCCCCTTATGAACCTTTATGTTGTGTATAAGTTTTGTTGCCCTTGAATCGCCGGTCTCCGTGTGGCGGCCATTTTGAATTTTTGACGGGTCGTGTTACTATCCATTTTGGGTCATTTCTAGACAAAAAAATTTTTTTCACCCTTTGAAAAAAATTTTGGACTTGGAAAATTTTCGGCACTTTTTTCCTTCATAATGAGAGCTGACGGTACTGTACTCATAGAACGCTTGAAAATAGAGCTTAGATATTGGCACTTTCAAATGGGAAGTCATATATGGCGACTTGTGTGGTGACCTTGAATTTGACCTTCGATGACCTTGAAAGGTCAAAACAGCCATTTTGGGGTCAAAAAATGCCCAGATTTGCCTTTGTAGATGAAATGCTTGCAGATAGAGCTCATGTTTACATTATGAACATATAGGAAGACATATATGGCACAACTAATGATGACCTTGAACTTGACGTCAGATGACCTTGAGTGCCAAATGTCTGACTTGGAATGTGTAAATTGACCTGAGCGGCCTAAACGATTCCACCCAACATATAGAATATCAAATGCCGCACACATACATGTAATGGTTACATCGAGGTTCATACGGATGACCTTGATTGGTAAATCCCAAGGTCATATGTTTACACTGCGATTCACTGTGAACTGCGAATCTCAAGGTCTGTTACCTGCCAATGCTGCCATGGCCAAACCAAAATTGTCCGGTAACCTATCTTAGCCTTTGGGCTAATTTTTAGGTTACCGGACCTATGGTCCGATAACCTATTGGCATGGCGTTGCGTCCGGCGTCCGTCGTCCGTCGTCCGTCCGTTCACATTTTTATCTTTAAAGTATATGGTCCGATCTTTCTGAAATTTTGCACAAAAATACCTAAAAATATTTCCAGGAAAGGTTTTTTTTTAGTTTTCTGATTTCCGTATTTTTTTCAAAATGGCGGCCATTTTCGACGAAAAATGCCTGATTTTGGACTTTGGCGGCCATTCTCTCAAAATCTGTTCAGTAACTTTTTTTCTTTTTGATACATAACACTCCTCATATGTACCCCTGTGACATGTATAAATTTCGTTGCGCTTGAATCGCTCGAAGTGGGCCATTTTGGCCCAAACTCGGCCCAAAGGGGACTTTCCCATGTTAAATTCTCCTATGCTTTATAATGGGACACATTAAGCCTAATATCTCACTTAATATTTAGATTAGAGACTAGGAATCAATTGTGGACATATAGGAAATGATGTATGCTGAATACATTTGTATTCTCATGACCTTGAATTTGACCTCTGACCTCGGTTTCAAGGTCAGAGCACAAAATGTCTAATATCTTGCTTATTATCGACTTAACAGCTTAGGAATCAATTGTGGACATATAGGAAATGATAAATGCTGAATATTCTGATGACCTTGAATTTGACCTTTGACCTCATTTTCAAGGTCACAGGACAAAATGGCTAATATCTCACTTATTATCGATTTTACAACTTAGGGATCATTTGTGGACATATAGGAAATGATATATGCTGAATATTCTCGTGACCTTGAATTTGACCTCTGACCTCTGTTTCAAGGTCAGAGCACAAAGTGTCGAATATCTCGCTTATTATCAACTTTACAGCCTGGGAATCAATTGTGGAAATATAGGAAATGATATATGCCGAACAATCTGATGACCTTGAATTTGACGTTTGACCTCATTTTCAAGGTCACAGAACAAAATGGCTAATATCTCACTTATTATCGATTTGACAGCTTAGGGATCAATTGTGGACATGAAGGAAATGATATATGCTGAATATTCCCGTGACCTTGAATTTGACCTCTGACTTCAGTTTCAAGGTCAGAGCACAAAATGGCTAATATCTCGCCTATTATTGACTTTACAGCTTAGGAATCAATTGTGGACATATAGGAAATGATATATGCCGAATATTCTAATGAACTTGAATTTGACCTTTGACCTCATTTTCAAGGTCACAGGAAAAGTGGCTAATATCTCGCTTCTTATCGACTTTACAGCTTAGGAATCAATTATGAACATATAGGAAATGATATATGCAGATTATTACCATGACATTGAATTTGACCTTTGACCTCATTTTCAGGATCACAGGACAAAATGGCTAATATCTCGGTTTTTAGCTTACCGGCCCTTTGGGCCGATAAGCTATTGTCGTGGTATTTCGTCCGTCGTCCGTCCGGGTCTGTAACTTTTTTTTGACGTGATGAATTTCCCCATAAATTTGTCAGAACATACCTTGGGCCAGTATCTAAAGACGTTTTTTTAATTTTTTTGATTGAATCGTTTTTGCCGATTTGGCGGCCATTTTTGACGAAAAATTGCCAATTTTGGACTTTGGAGGCCATTTTCTCAAAAACTGTCTGATCAGTTTTGAGATTTTTGTTTCAAAACATTCCTCTTATGTACCTTTATGATGTGTATAAGTTTCGTTGCCCTTGAATCGCCGGTCTGCGTGTGGCGGCCATTTTGATTTTTTGACGGGTCGGCGAAAAAAATTTTTTTTGTCCCAAATCAAGTCACTATTCGTTTTGAGCCATTTCCAGCAAAAAAAAAAAAAAAAATTTTTTTGCCCATTGAAAAATTTTTTGGACTTAGAAAATTTCACCCAATTTTTCCTTCATAATGGGAGCTGTGCGGAGTAAACTCATAGAACACTTGAAGATAGAGCCTAAGTAATGGCACATTCAAATGGGAAACCATATATTGCGGTTTGAGTGATGACCTTGAATTTGACCTTCAATGACCTTGGAAGGTCAAAACGACCTTTTTTTGTCGAAAAATGACCAATTTCGGACTTGATGGCCATTTTCTCAAAAACTGTGTGATCAGTTTTGAGATTTTTGTTTTAAAACATTCCCCTCATGTACCTCTATGATGTGTATAAGTTTCGTTGCCCTTGAATTGCCGGTCTGCGTGTGGCGGCCATTTTGATTTTTTGACGGGTCGGCGAAAAAAAATTTTTTTGTCCCAAATCAAGTCACTATTCGTTTTGAGCCATTTCCAGCAAAAAAAAAAAAATTTTTTTTTGGCCATTGAAAAATTTTTTGGACTTAGAAAATTTCACCCAATTTTCCTTCATAATGGGAGCTGTGCAGAGTAAACTCATAGAACACTTGAAGATAGAGCCTAAGTAATGGCACATTCAAATGGGAAACCATATATTGCGGTTTGAGTGATGACCTTGAATTTGACCTTCAATGACCTTGGAAGGTCAAAACGACCTTTTTTTGTCGAAAAATGACCAATTCTGGACTTGATGGCCATTTTCTCAAAAACTGTGTGATCAGTTTCGAGATTTTTGTTTTAAAACATTCCCCTCATGTACCTCTATGACGTGTATAAGTTTAGTTACCCTTGAATCGCCTGTCTGCGTGTGGCGGCCATTTTAAATTTTTGACGGGTCAGCAAAAAAAATTTTTTTTGTCCAAAATCAAGTCACTATTCGTTTTGAGCCATTTCCAGCCAAAAAAAAAAAAAAAAATTTTTTTGGCCATTGAGAAATTTTTTGGACTTAGAAAATTTCACCCAATTTTTCCTTCATAATGGGAGCTGTGCGGAGTAAACTCATAAAAGACTTCAAAATAGAGCCTAAGTATTGGCACATTCAAATGGGAAATCATATAATGCGGTTTGAGTGATGACCTTGAATTTGACCTTCAATGACGGCCTTGTAGCGCATGACACACCGGTACCCGTAAGATCACCGAAGTTAAGCAACGCTAGGCGTGGGTAATACATGGATGGGTGACCCTGTTTGTGCATTCACCTGCGCTGCTGTATGCTGTTCACCCAAACAGTATAATTGGGCACCTGGCAATAGACAGAGATGGCAATTGTGTATGCACAGTTTCCCTGCGCCAAATAATGGCTGCACATGGAGCTGTATGCCTCCCAGGAGGTTGAGTATGTGTCGGAGTGAACAGGTCTGCCGGGGATAATAATTGTGCAGTCAGAGAGACCGACTTGAGTTGGTGATCCTAGACTATAAAATGCTCATTATTATAATGACCTTGGAAGGTCAAAAACGATGAAATTTGTCTTTGGTGGCCATTTTGTCTAAATCTATTCAGACAGTTTTTCTCATAAGATTCTCTTTATGTACCTTTGTGATGTGTAATTTGATTTCGTACTATAGTCCATACAGAAAATGTGTTTCCAGCAACATTTACGAACATTTTTTGACAATTAGAGTTCAAGATCAGTGTAACAATGTATATGTTGGAAAATCAATACTCTGCGTTTCTCATGATTGCCGGTAAGCTACAGCACCCTTGGTGCTATGTTTCTCGACTTTACAGCTTAGCAATCAATTGTGAACATATAGAAAATGATACATTCTGAACATTGGCATGACCTTGAACTTGACCTTTGACCTCATTTTCAAGGTCGCAGGACAAAATGGCTAATATCTCGCTTATTATCGACTTTACAGTTTAGGAATCAATTATGAATATATAGGAAATGATATATGCTGAACATTGCTATGACCTTGAATTTGACCCTTGACCTCATTTTCAAGGTCAGAGAACAAAATGGCTAATATCTCGCTTTTTCCCGACTTTACAGCTTAGCAGTCAATTGTGAACATATAGAAAATGATATATTCTGAACATTGTCAGGACCTTGAACTTCACCTCTGGCCTAATTTTCAATGTCACAGGACAAAATGGCTAATAGCACACTTATTATCTACTTTACAGCTTAGGAATCAATTATGAACATTATAATCGACCATCTATTCATAATATTTCCTTTGATGGTCTACTCGAAATATTGAAACAACCACTTGGACTGCACTATGTTCGCACTAAATTATTTGCCATACCTCATGTTAAACTTAAAGAACTAGAGGACCAATGTCCTACCCACTATATCAGAAATACCAATAGCTATGAATTTCGTCTGTATTCCATTATCATGGATATTGTTTATCATCGGCTTTATAAGCCAACACATAATTCCGAATATACACCACCCAAACGGTCTTTTCTGAAGATAAAATTTGCCAATAAAGGTATTGATGCAATTAACATCGGTAGTATATTACATCATAAGTCTGTTCAGTCCCAGGTACCATCATACTTCACTGACACGGCCGCTCCATCTGTATCCTACTCATATACCAAATCTGTTGCTTCCAAGATTTTCAACTACAAACAAACATTGAATGATTTGGATATTGATGATCTCTTACATAACCCACCCTCCTGCACTTGCATTAACTCTCCGTTCATACACGATCCAGTTGGGCATGTTATTTCAGGCGACCTCAATATAGTGGAGAATGAATCATTGAAAGGCATTTTGTCCAAAGGTCCCAAATATAGAGAGCCCACGTCGTTTTCATGGAGATACAATTTTAAGTTAATCATGGATGCAGTTGAGGAGCATGCCAGAAAATGGACAAAGCGAGAAAAGGCAGAAACTGATTCTCTGTCAGAATGGGTCAAACAGATTAGATCATAGCTCTGTCTTCAATGATCCCGTGGTTACTAATAGTTTGTTGAAACTTCAAGAAAGGTTCGTCATTGTCCCTGCAGATAAAGCTTCTAATAATGTTGTTTTTGTTTGTAAAGCATACTATATACAGTGCCTGTTTGACGAACTGGGTATTGCCAACAATACTAATTCCAATAGCACATACCAAGCCATTACCGTGCCCAAACAGGATATCTTATCAAATCATTTGTCTGTATTGCATTCGTTTGGTATTACTACCTCATGTAAAGATTCTAATCTACCGAACTTATATTGGATCCCAAAGTTGCACAAAAATCCACACAAACAAAGATATATTTCAGGTTCAGCATCATGTTCTACCAAAGCCCTTTCTAAAATATTAACTATTATATTGTCTAAAATTAAACAGGGTCTCCAAAAGTACTCTGAAACCATCTATTCTAGAAGTGGTATAAACCAAATGTGTATATTAAAAAATTCCAAATCTTTATTGGAATATCTACATGCTCACACACCTTCAAAAGTAACGTCTATCAAAACATTTGATTTCTCCACTTTGTACACAACTATACCTCATTCTGAACTGAAATCTCAGCTTAAAAAAACTAATCAATAATTCATTTTTCTCTAAAAAGGGACAACGTCGGTACCACTATATTGTAGTTAGATATAATACCGCTTATTTTGTTAAAGGCGACTCTGATGCCCCATACAAATATACTGAAATAGATGTGGTAAATATGGTTAATTTTCTGATTGATAATATTTTTGTGGAATTTGGTGGTCGAATATTTCAACAAACTATTGGTATTCCCATGGGTACAAACTGTGCACCATTATTGGCAGACCTGTTTTTATACTCATATGAATCAGATTTTATCCAGCATTTACAAAGAGGAAGTTCTAAGAAACTAACATGTAATTTTAATTTTACTTTCCGATACATAGATGATGTATTGGCGCTAAATAATCCCAAGTTTGGTGATTATTTGGATGTCATATATCCTAAGGAACTTGAAATTAAGGATACTACAGAATCCGCTAATTTTTCCAACTATCTAGACCTGAGGTTGGAGATTGATAATGATTCTAACCTGTCAACTAGATTATATGACAAACGTGATGATTTCAATTTTTCCATAGTCAATTTCCCTTTTCTAAGCAGCAACATTCCTATGTCACCGGCATATGCTGTGTTTGTTTCTCAACTTATACGCTATTCCAGAGCTAGTTGCAAATATGAGGACTTTGTCTATCGAAGTGCCCAGCTAGTCTCTAAACTGCTACGACAAGGATATGTTTTAACAAGACTTATAGCTGCGTTTAAGAAATTCTATGGACGTCATCATGATCTGGTTGATAAATACAGCAAATCCATATCTGCCATGCAACTAGATCTATTTTCATGTTAATTTTGGGGAATTCATGACGGGTGCCACTAGTGGGGCAGGAAATGCTCACTGTTTCCGGAACACCTGATTTCACCTCCTAATGGCCATTTACGGGGGTTCATGAGTTTCCCTGTCATTTTTGTTTTCTCTCACTTCGTATGCCTGATATGACTTTCTGTCCCCGGACTATGAGATTGGATAACGGACCCTGTTTTGTTTGCTCGGAATACTTAATACTGGGTATTGATTCCACGTCTATATAGGAAATGATATATGCTGAATATTGCTATGACCTTGAATTCGACCTTTGACCTCATTTTCAAGGTCACAGGACATAATGGCTAATATCTCACTTATTATTGACTTTACAGCTTAGGAATCAATTGTGGACATACTAGAAATGACATACTGTATGCCGAATATTATCGTGTCCTTGAATTGACCAATAACCTTATTTTCAAGGTCACGGGACAAAATACTAATATCTGAAATATCTATTGTCCGGTAACCTTTCTTAGCCCTTGGGCTAATTTTTCAAAATGGCGGCCGTTTTCGACGAAAAATGCCTGATTTTGGACTTTGGCGGCCATTTTCTCACAAACTGTTCAGTAACTTTTTTTTTAGGTAACCGGACCTTTGGTAACGTCCTCAAGGTTAGAGATATGGCGATTTCAGCGGTCACCTTGAATTTGACCTTCAACTTTCTCGGCTTAACTCTGTATATTTCTCCGGTAACCTTTCTAGCCCATTGGGCTAATTTTTAGGTTACCGGACCTATGGTCCGATAACCTATTGATTGGCATGGCGTTGCGTCCGTCGTCCGTCGTCGTCGTCGTCGTCGTCGTCGTCGTCGTCCACATTTTTATCTTTTTTGTTTACGACCGAATTTTTCTGAAATTTTGCAGAAAAATACTTAAAAATAATTCAAGAAGGAGGTATTTTTTAGTTTTTTGATTTTCGCTTTTTCTTCAAAATGGCGGCCATTTTCGACGAAAAAGGCCTGATTTTGGACTTTGGCGGCCATTTTCTCAAAATCTGTTCAGTAACTTTTTTTCTCTTTGATACATAGGACTCCTCATATGTACTTCTATGATGTCTATAAATTTCGTTGCGCTTGAATCGCTCGAAGTGGGCCATTTTGGCCCAAACTCGGCCCAAATGGGACTTTCCCATGTTAAATTCTCCTATGCTTTATAATGGGACACATTAAAGCCTAATATCTCACTTAATATTGAGATTAGAGACTGGGAATCAATTGTGGACATATAGGAAATGATATATGCTGAATATTGTTGTGACCTTGAATTTGACCTCTGACCTTGGTTTCAAGGTCAGAGCGGCCGTTTTCGTCGAAAAATGGCCAATTTTGGACTTCGACGGTCGTTTTCTCAAAATCTGTTCAGTAACTTTTTTTCTTATTGATGCATGACACTCCTCCTATGTACCCCTGTGACATGTATAAATTTCGTTGCCCTTGAATCGCTCGAAGTGGGCCATTTTGGGCCCAAACTCAGCCCAAATGGGACTTTCCCATGTTATATTCTCCTATGCTTTATAATGGGACACATTAGGCCTAATATCTCACTTAATATTGAAATTAGAGACTAGGAATGAATTGTGGACATATAGGAAATGATATATGCTGAATATTCTCGTGACCTTGAATTTGACTTTTGACCTCATTTTCAAGGTCACCGGACAAAATTTCTAATATCTCGCTTATTATCGACTTTACAGCTTAGGAATCAGTTGTGGTCATATAGGAAATGATATATGCTGAATATTCTTGTGACCTTGAATTTGACCTTTGACCTCATTTTCAAGGTCACATGACAAAATGGCTAATATCTCGCTTATTATCGACTTTACAGTTTAGGAATCAATTGTGAACATATAGGAAATGATATATGCTGAATATTTTCGTGACCTTGAATTTGACCTTTGACCTCATTTCCAAGGTCGCAGGACAAAATTGCTAATATCTCGCTTATTATCGACTTTACAGCTTAGGAATCAATTGTGAACATATAGGAAATGATATATGCTGAATATTCTCGTGGCCTTGAATTTGAGCTTTGATCTCATTTTCAAGGTCACAGGACAAAATGGCCAATATCTTGCTTATTAGCGACTTTACAGCTTAGGAATCGATTGTGAACATATAGGAAATGATATATGCTGAAAATTCTCGTGACCTTGAATTTGACCTTTGACCTCATTTTCAAGGTCACAGGACAAAATGGCTAATATCTCGCTTATTATCGACTTTACAGCTTAGGAATCAATTGTGAACATATAGGAAATGATTTATGCTGAATATTCTCGTGACCTTGAATTTGACCTTTGACCTCATTTTCAAGGTCACATGACAAAATGGCTAATATCTCGCTTATTATCGACTTTACAGTTTAGGAATCAATTGTGAACATATAGGAAATGATATATGCTGAATATTTTCATGACCTTGAATTTGACCCTGACCTCATTTCCAAGGTCACAGGACAAAATTTCTAATATCTTGCTTATTATCGACTTTACAGCTTAGGAATCAATTGTGAACATATAGGAAATGATATATGCTGAATATTCTCATGACTTTGAATTTGACCTTTGACCTCATTTTCAAGGTCACAGGACAAATTGGCCAATATCTTGCTTATTAGCGACTTTACAGCTTAGGAATCAATTGTGAACATATAGGAAATGATATATGCTGAAAATTCTCGTGACCTTGAATTTGACCTTTGACCTCATTTTCAAGGTCCCAGGACAAAATGGCCAATATCTTGCTTATCAGCGACTTAACAGCTTAGAAATCAATTGTGAACATATAGGAAATGATATATGCTGAAAATTCTCATGACCTTGAATTTGACATTTGACCTCATTTTGAAGGTCACATGAGAAAATGGCTAAGATCTCGCTTATTATCGACTTTACAGCGTAGGAATCAATTGTGAACATATAGGAAATGATATACGCAGAATATTCTCATGACCTTGAATTTGACCTTTGACCTCATTTCCAAGGTCACAGGACAAAATTGCTGATATCTCGCTTATTATCGACTTTACAGCTTAGGAATCAATTGTGAACATATGGGAAATGATATATGCTGAAAATTCTCATGACCTTGAATTTGACCTTTGACCTCATTTTCAAGGTCAACAGGACAAAATGGCTAATATCTCGCTTATTATCGACTTTACAGCTTAGGAATCAATTGTGAACATATAGGAAATGATATATTCTTAATATTTTAATGATATTGAATTTGTCCTTTGACCTAAATTTCAAGGTCAGTCATTTTATTTTCAAAGTCAGATTACAAAATGGCTTATATCTCGCTTATTATCAAATTTACAGCTTAGGCGTCCATAGTGAACATATAGGAAATGATGTATGCTGAATAGTTTGGTAATCTAGAATTTAAACTTTGATCCCATTTTCACGGTTAGAGATATGGCGATTTCAGTGGTCACCTTGAATTTGACTTTCAACTTTCTCGGCTTAACTCTGTATATTTCTCCGGTAACCTTACTAGCCCATTGGGCTAATTTTTTTTGATCCGGCTCCGAGGTTCGTGAGGTCCTTGAGGATGGAATCGAGGCTGATCTTGAAACTTGGTTTCCGGACGATAACTCGAAAAATATTTTTTGCAGAATTTTGCACGGAGGTTTATATATCAACAAGGAAGAACCCGATTGATTTTGGGATCGATACGTCAAACGACCTTTGACCTAGAGGTAGAAATAATTTTTTGCTGAGTCATCCTTGAGGCATCCTGCATATCTCGGAAACGGTGCGTCGTAGAGCGAAACGTACGTTATTTTCGGACTCGTCGCCCTAGACTAACATGTCTAAGGGGTTTTCTCGTTTTCTCAGAAACGATGCTTCATAGAGCGAAACGGACGTTATTTTCGGACTCGTCGCCCTAGACAAACATGTCTAATTGGTATTATGGATGAACTTTGACCTTGACCCGAAATTTTTTTGCTGAGTCGGCATTTTTCTTTTTCGTTGATATCTCGGAAACGGTGCGTCGTAGAGCGAAACGGATGTTATTTTCGGACTCGTCGCCCCAGACAAACATGTCTTATATGTAATATGGATGAACTTTGACCTTGACTCAAAATTTTTTTGCTGAGTCGGCATTTTTCGTTTTCGTCGATATCTCGGAAACGGTGGTCGTAGAGCGGAACGGACGTTATTTTCGGACTCGTCGCTCTAGACAACTTTTATCTTATATGTATTATGGATGAACTTTGACCTTGACTAAAAAATTTCTTGCCGAGTTGGCATTTTTCGTTTTCGTCGATATTTCGGAAACGGTGAGTTGTAGAGCGAAACGGACTTTTTTTTCGGACTCTTCGCCCTAGACAAACATGTCTAAGGGGTATTATTTTAACGGTAAATTTTTTTGCGAAGTCGACATTTTTCATTTTCGTCGATATCTAGTATATATTATAAATTAATCATCACACCGAAATGCCTGCAAGGCATCTTTAGGCCTTGACGTCTAGTTATTCACTTAACAGCTTGGGAATCAATTGTGGACATTTAAGGAATGATATACATGTATGCTGAATATTCTCGTGACCTTGAATATAACCTTTGACCTCATTTTCAAGGTCAAAGCACAAAATGGCTAATATCTCGCTTATCATCGACTTTACAGCTTAGGAATCAATTGTGGACATATAGGAAATGATTATACTGAATATACTTGTAACTTGAAGTTACCAGACCATCGGTCCAATCACCTATTGGCTAGCCGGTGAGCTACAGGTCCCTTGGGCCCATGTTTAACTAGACGTCAAGGCCTAAAGATGCCTTGGAGGCATTTCGGTGTGATGAATAATTTATAATACTAGATATCGACGAAAATGAAAAATGTCGACAAATTTCGGGTCAAGGTCAAAGTTCATCCATAATACCCGCTAGACATGTTTGTCCAGGGCGACGAGTCCGAAAATACCATCCGTTTCGCTCTACGACGCACCGTTTCCGAGATATCGACGAAAACGAAAAATGCCGACTCGGCAAAAAAATTTCGGGTCAAGGTCAAAGTTCATCCATAATACCCCTTAGACATGTTTGTCTAGTGCGACGAGTCCGAAAATAACGTCCGTTTCGCTCTACGACGCACCGTTTCCGAGATAACGACGAAAACGAAAAATGCCGACTCGGCAAAAAAATTTCGGGTCAAGGTCAAAGTTCATCCATAATACCCCTTAGACATGTTTGTCTAGTGCGACGAGTCCGAAAATAAAGTCCGTTTCGCTCTACGACGCACCGTTTCCGAGATATCAACGAAAACGAAAAATGCCGACTCGGCAAAAAAATTTCGGGTCAAGGTCAAAGTTCATCCATAATTCCCCTTAGACATGTTTGTCTAGTGCGACGAGTCCGAAAATAACGTCCGTTTCGCTCTACGACGCACCGTTTCCGAGATATCGACGAAAACGAAAAATGCCGACTCGGCAAAAAAATTTCGGGTCAAGGTCAAAGTTCATCCATAATTCCCCTTAGACATGTTTGTCTAGTGCGACGAGTCCGAAAATAACGTCCGTTTCGCTCTACGACGCACCGTTTCCGAGATATCGACGAAAACGAAAAATGCCGACTCGGCAAAAAATTTCGGGTCAAGGTCAAAGTTCATCCATAATACCCCTTAGACATGTTTGTCTAGTGCGACGAGTCCGAAAATAACGTCCGTTTCGCTCTACGACGCACCGTTTCCGAGATATCGACGAAAACGAAAAATGCCGACTCGGCAAAAAAATTTCGGGTCAAGGTCAAAGTTCATCAATAATACCCCTTAGACATGTTTGTCTAGTGCGACGAGTCCGAAAATAACGTCCGTTTCGCTCTACGACGCACCGTTTCCGAGATATCGACGAAAACGAAAAATGCCGACTCGGCAAAAAAATTTCAGGTCAAGGTCAAAGTTCATCCATAATACCCCTTAGACATATTTGTCTAGTGCGACGAGTCCGAAAATAACGTCCGTTTCGCTCTACGACGCACCGTTTCCGAGATATCGACGAAAACGAAAAATGCCGACTCGGCAAAAAAATTTCGGGTCAAGGTCAAAGTTCATCCATAATACCCGTTAGACATGTTTGTCTAGTGCGACGAGTCCGAAAATAACGTCCGTTTCGCTCTACGACGCACCGTTTCCGAGATATCGACGAAAACGAAAAATGCCGACTCGGCAAAAAAATTTCGGGTCAAGGTCAAAGTTCATCCATAATACCCCTTAGACATGTTTGTCTAGGGCGACGAGTCCGAAAATAACGTCCGTTTCGCTCTACGACGCACCGTTTCCGAGATATGCAGGATGAATCAAGGATGACTCAGCAAAAAATTATTTCGACCTCTAGGTCAAAGGTCGTTTGAGGTATCGATCCCAAAATCAATAGGGTTCTTCCCTGGTGATATATAAACCTCCGTGCAAAATTCTGCAACTATTGCCTGAATATTTTTTGAGTTATCGTCCGGAAACCAAGTTCCTCGATTTCATCCTCACGGACCTCACGGACCTCGGAGCTGGATCAAAAAAAAAAGTACACCCTAGCGATGTTTGTCTAGGGCGACGAGTCCGAAAATAACGTCCGTTTCGCTCTACGACGCACGGTTTCCGAGATATGCAGGAAGCCTCAAGGATGAATCAGCAAAAAATTATTTTGACCTCTAGGTCAAAGGTCGTTTGACGGATCGATCCCAAAATCAATAGGGTTCTTCCCTGGTGGCATATGAACCTCCATGCAGAGTTCTGCAACTATTGCATAAATATTTTTCCAGTTATCGTCCGGAAACCAAGTCTTAAAATTAGCCTTGATTTCATCCTCACGGACCTCCGATCCGGCTCAAAAAGAATAGGGTTCTTCCTCATATCATTTCTGACTTGCGGTGAAAATTTGACAAGGATCCGTCAAGGCAATCTAAAGTTATCGTCCGGAAACCAAAAGTGGCGGAAGAAAAAAAAAAAAAAAAAAAAAAAAAAAAAAAAAAAATTCTGCTAAAACCATAAAGGCATTTCTGCCGAAATGCCTTAATAAGGTCACAGAACAAAATGAATATTCTCATGATTTGGAATTTGACCTTCGACCTCATTTTTAAGGTCACGGAACAAAATGGTTATTATCTCGATTATTATTGACTTTACAGCATGTGAATCAATCGTGAACACATAGGAAATGATATGTGCTTAATATTGTCATGACTTTGAACTTTACCTTGACCTTATTTTCAAAGTCAGAGCACAAAATGACTAATATCTTGCTGATTATTGACTCTACAGTTTGTGAATCGATTGTGTACATATAGGAACTGATATAAGCTAAATATTCTCATAACTTTGAATTTGACCTTTGACATTATTTTCAAGGTCAAAGCACAAAATGGATTATCTTGTTTGTTAGCCATATTATGGCTTAGGAATCAGTTGTGTACATATGAAATGATATATGGTAAATATTGTTATGACCTTGAATTTGACCTTTGATATTCTTCCTTCATAATGGGAGCTGTATGGAGTAAACTCCTAGAACACTACAAGATAGAGCTTAAATATTGGTAGTATCAAATGGGAAATCATATAATGCAGTTTCAATGGTGACCATGAATTGGACCTTCGTTGACCTTGAAAGGTCAATACGGCAATTTTGATGAAAAACGTTGTTTTAAAACTAAACATTCTTCCGGTAACCTTTCTTAGCCTTTGGGCTAATTTCTTTCATGCCCTGAAATGCCTCCAAGGCCTTTAGGTATTTACGTCTAGTTGAAATACAAACAATAGGCACAATTTCTATCTGTGCATGTATATGCACGACATAACAATCTCTGTGATATCAGAATTTCAAGCTGGACTTCGCGTCGATCTATGCCCATGTCGGCGGTCTCTGCGCGGTCATGCAACAATATGACAAGATCCGGCAGCTGCTGGCCTGTGTCAAGGAGTCTGGACTTTGTACAGACACAGTGTACGACGAGGTCATCGAGTGCAGCATAGAGGTCATGTCAAGGTCACCATCAGAGGTAGGTCAAGGTCATCACTATCTCTGGATGACAAGTTGGAGATTCTATGGTTTTGGCCATGTTACGCTTTGCGATCGTCGTAGTCCGCATACTTACATGTAGAAGTTTCTTGTAATCACACTACACAAAATTGTCGAGTGATGACACATTTTGTAATGAAATCAGCCAATTCGAAACACATTGGTATTATATCGAGTGTCATTCAGAGCAAACTCTGGATATATTTACATGGACCTGTTATATATTTGGCGTGATAAGGAGATACAATCATGTCGACTGTAGTGACAGAACATCTAGTTCATCTAAGGAAAGAACAATATTATTAGTTCACCTGAGGAAATTGAATTTAACATATTGCAGGCAAAAGAAGTTGAAAACCTGATCAAAATGTTGAGGAGCGACACCAAGAAAGTAGGTCAAAACATTTTGTTGTTATTATATGTTCAGGTTTTGAAAAGAATGAAAATGTATGAGGCTGTGGGCCACAGACTTCAGCATGAACTTAGTCATTAAATAAAAGCAGCAGTTTTGTATGTTCTATTATAACACACCTGGTCAGTCGCTGAGTATACGATGTACACTAGTTTGAAGAAGATGAATTTTACCTATGTAAAGTGTCATTTTCCACCAAATTGTTGGTAGGACTAGAATATCCTCGAAAGCAAGATTATTCCCTGAAACATGTCAAGGCCGCTATGTAGTAATTTATGTAGAACTTGGGAATTGTCAATTCTATTGATCACTGGACCCGTTTCCATCCGATATTTACTCCAAAGGTGAAGGCCTTCATGAAGTGTGGCAAGCTCAAGTCCGCGTATCTGCTCGCAGTCAGACTCGGGAGCGTCGACGATGTCCGAGTTATCCACCAGAGGGCCAAAGAGACTGGACAAACTGGGGTCTTGGCCATAACAGAACAGTACCTACAGAAACTGAAGCACTGAACACTCCATCTAGTGCAGTATTTGATATGTTATGTACATGTATCTAATGTGAGCAACTGTTGAAAGACTTGTGAGTGTTGAATATATACATAGGTTAAGGATAAGTTCTTACCTGTAATTATTACCTAGTGAAGTTCATATAATCATGAAATTTGGTATAGTTTGTTGAATGTTATGATACTAGCATAGAATATCAAAATGTTTTGCTGACCGGTGTTGATTGGGAACTGTGCTGTAGATTGTTATTACTGGTCAGTTAACTACAGGTTGTGATACTACAGAAAAACTGTGATACTTGGTAACAGAAATAAATAGTTGTGTTTACTCTAGCAACCAGGACGCAGAGATATGTACTGTACCCACAAAGCACTTGTACATTATGCATGATATATGAACATTTCTACTTGTGCTTGTCAAACTTACTGATATGGTGCTTGTTGTACATAGTTCAGACCATATTCCAGCATAATAAATTTATTCAAAGACAACTAGTGATGTGTTTTATCTGCCCTAGTAAGAATGCAGCTGTAGTAGGCGATAGACGTACATGCTCGATTTCTAAATCGTCAACACGAGTGAAATCTGACAGAATCAGTCAACCAAACATACTTGAAAATATTAAAGGAAGAATCAAATCCAAGTCTCTCATATTTATTTATTGACCGTTTTTATGCACAGATTACTCCAATCACATGTATACAATATTAAGTCGTACAAGACGTATTTTGAGTGCTGGTACATTGTTGGGAACTGTGCCGTGGTTGTATCACCAGCGGTTTAGGTTTCATGATCAAAGTTCTCTGATGTCGCTCCCCAGCTAGAACAGTCCTGGTCGAGGGCCGAAACATCGTGTCTGGGAAGACATCTGTACGTCTGTGGTACTGACAGATGGGATATCATCATGAATCCTAACAGATATGTCACTATACATACAGAATACACACCACAATTTGTATGAACCAAATAGGCAACAATACAAGAAAGGAATGATACCTAACAAATACATGCGAATACTTACGGATTTGGACTAGATCATTGGTTGCACTGGACTTGACCACGCCTCTTCTCTTAGCCGTAGATTCCTCAGTGACACAATTGTCAATACATCTGCAATATTAGACCAATATCAATCATTTACAGAAGGATTGTAACATTTGTTCTCTGCACAGAACAGGACTAGAATTTCATAAAATTTTGCGAGAATCCTGTTCCCATATACTCCATTATATTTTGCAAGAATCAAGGGCCATTTTGCAAGAATCTTTACGAGAATCGATTCTCGCTGAATTTCTAGCCCTGCAGAACATAAATAGCTTCGAGTTACACACATCACACCTTACCTTTCTGTGCTGTAGGATATTTGCCGCTTTCGACCGCTCCCTTGGAACATCAGACGTGGGTCATCTCAGGCGGTAACTATGGAAACTGTCAGAACAAAGTGAAAACGTTGGAATTCATTTTGAAAACATTTCAATAACAGCATGCAAGCACTGGTACCAGTAAGCACCAAGCAGATTTTGAGGCACAACTACATGTACAATGCTAGTAGGTCACCAGCATCACAAAGCATTTAGAAAATGATCAAACTAGATAATGACAATGGTGGATTCTATCTATTGGTATTACCCCATGAACTTAAGACCAGTAGATCAGCAAGGTGAAGATGCCCTAGCAGTTTGTGTAGACAAATGACAATGATCAGAGGCACTATTACAGGAGCGGTATCATGTCTGCAGTACACTCAGAATATCCAAGAAACCTTAGAAATCATCCAAACCGCTGACAAATTCAGCTTGCTCATCATCTGCAGAAGAATGTACTCAATGGGGAGGTTTTGTTTTGAATCATTTAATGAAGTGGAGATTGGCTGGGTAATGATACTACAGTGTATATATGAATGAATGAAGAAGGGCCTACCTTCCCACACAGGAATCCACAGAGTGACATGAATGAAGCCATGGTCATGATGATGAATTCTTTTCTTGAAAGCAAGTTTCTCAGGTTTATATGTGAGTGATTTCAAAGGTTTTGGAGAGCTTATTAACATGATCAAAATGACTTGTTCAGTGCGTGTGTGTGTGTGTGTGTTATTCACACCAAAAATCAGTAGCTGAGAACCATTATTGTCCGAGGATGGCTAGCCATAGCCGAATTTAGAAGATGCTGAAGGTGCACGTCTTCAGACGATCGTTCTCGTATCAGGTGAGATGTTGGATGCACTCCGTCACATCTGATCATTGATATTTATTCAGCTGTCCACTGATCAATCTTCTGGTGACAAATATTTGGTACTGTATACTTCACAGCTTTGCATTTTGTTGATCTGGTTCTTACACACAATCCATGTATAAATGTAATGTTTTTTGTGTCCAAACTCGAGCCAACCATGTTGGGAATCATTCTGGGCGTGAAGTTGTATATATACCATTATAAATTTGCATGTTTTCCAGAATGACAATGATATTGTACACAAAGTCAGACAAAAATGAATTGTCACCCCAGTGCATGAATGACTGAACTTTTAAATCCTTCAAACCACTGATTTCATTCCTATATTATTATATTATTTGGATGAAGTACAGATTGAACGGGGTAACAGTATTTTTGTATGAGGATGTTGAGATGGTTTCTGGCAATGACATGTATGGAATGGCATCACGACATGAACAGATGACAAACGACATGAGCTTTATGGCATGGGCACCTTGGCTTTATGACAGCAAACAATTGCATACTACAATAAAGCAAGTTGGCAAACATAATACAGATTGCACAAAAATTTCCAATGTTTTGTACTCTCTACCGAGTATTTAATCATATTTACTTTAGAAACAACGCCTTTTTCAATACCATTTAACATCAGAAGCTGTGATTGAAACAATTCAGAATAATGAACAAAAACGCACAAATATTGCTTCATAAATTTGAAGTACAGTTCATGCATCAGACATTAACACATTGTTAGACTTTATGATGTTGACTGTTGTTGAATTTCCCCCCACATTAATAGTTCACATTAATTACAGAAAGACTGTATTGGCTTCATGTCTTACATGTTTTATTGCAGGCAGAGAAATTTAATTCAAGAATCAGCAAATCCAGTTTGTTGTACAAAAAAAAATATTGATTATTTTTCATGAAACCTGTATCACGAATTAAAAGTGGATAACAACAGAAACTCAACTGCCTCTCACAGAGAGTATCAGCTTCAACAATCAGTAAAAATAAGCTAACTAAATCCTTCGTGTACCATCATAGCATGGTACGGACCCACTCTCTCAAGGTATGAAACATGACTCAGTTTGAACGAGCATCAAGAAAGTTGACTTTTGGAGAATGAGAGGACAATGGATCATGAGGCGTGGCTGTGGATGGTGACAGGCTGATTATGTGGCTTGAACAAACGAGAGCTATGCAAGAAAACGAAGTGTGACTCTTGGAGGTGATTATGGTACAAAAGATGCTTGATTACAGGATTATGTACAGATGCAGTGGTGACTATGCAGTTTGTTCTCGGTTGATTAATGTTTGGTATGTGCGGGGGTATTTGTTTGAAAAAACGATTGAAATGGATAAATATGTTGCGAGGATAAATGAAGCTGACAATGAGGAGCGTACATTCTCGACAAACGACTAAGCTACATA
This sequence comes from Terebella lapidaria, assembly GCA_949152475.1. Lineage (NCBI taxonomy): Eukaryota > Metazoa > Annelida > Polychaeta > Terebellida > Terebellidae > Terebella > Terebella lapidaria. Next base: position 42,119,363 of record OX424561.1, on the reverse strand, counting down.
AACAGCGTTGTAGGTTTGACATTGGTCGATCAGACTCTACCTTGGCATGGCAACAATGACTACTGGCGAACGTTCTGGCCCTGACGAGCCCGCTTGCTCTCCTCCTGAGCTATGCGTTGCTGTATCAGGATCTCCGCCCGATGTACAGCATTGGCAGAGCCCGATATGGTCACCACACGATTGCGAGTGCCGGGAGCGTACACGCCTTTCTTAGAAATCTGGATGCTAGCACCCGTAACCTTCTGCAGCTCCACGATGCCCCGTCCCCCCGGGCCCAGGATTGCCCCCACAATGTACTCGCCGACCTCCACATCCTTCTTGCTCGGAGTGGTGTCACCCCCGGACATGACGTCGGCGCCTGGACTAGATGGCTTGGCTGGGGGAAATCCGCCCATCTGCGTGCCGAGGCCAAACGAGTTCTGGTTGGCTGACGCATTGTGGAATGAGCCAGATGGCGAGAAGCTGTTGCTACCCTGGCCGAAGCTATTAGAGAAGACAGAATCACCTCCGCCGTAACTGCGGTCTCCGTTCATGGAACTGGTCGTAGCGAAATAGCTGCCAACGCCTTCGCCCGTGTCTCCGCCAGCCATGGTGGTCGTAGTGCTCCCCGCTGGACCAAACACACTTGGAGCAGGGTCTCCGCTCCCACCCCCACCGGTGTTGCCACCCTGGTTGCCAAGGAGATTGTCCCCAGTGCGCATCCCCTGGTTCATGGCGTTGCCACCGTTGAACAACGTGGCCAGGTTGGCCAGCGTCATGTTGGCCTGAGGGTTCGGTCCCTGGTTTTGACCTTGGTTGTTTCCACCACCGCCCCCACCTCCCATGTTAGCCCCCATACCAAGACCCAGGCCTGCGAGACCCAGCCCTAGACCCAAAAAGCCGTAGTTTGCGAGTGTGAAAATGGCTGAGCTGATGTCATCGACAGCCTGTTCGTTATAGCCACTACCTCGGAGGGCCGTGCGGAGATGCTCCAGCGCTGGACTGTTCATGCCCGTGTTATTGCCGCTGTTCAGGTTCAGATTGTTCATGCTGTTGCCGATGTTGGAGTAGACGCCGCCTGCCCCTCCTCCACCTCCACCACCGCTGCCGCCCCCGCCGCCGCCCCCAGCCATCCCTGGGCCCTGGTGACTTGCCCCCATCTCCATGTTGCTGTTGGCGAAGGGCGAGCCTGTGGGGTTGGAGCTGGCCACGGGACCCTTGACGTCACTGTAGCTGATGTTGGGACATGAGCTGCTCTGCGGATCTTCCATTATCTTGTCCAGGATCAGGTCCACGGCCCGCGAGATCTGCTCCTGGTCACCTGTCACACAAATGATTCAGGTCATTCAAGAGGATCATGATCATTTTTCACATGCTGTACCGTCTTTGCAGGAATGATTGGCATACATGTACTAAGTATCCATGGTCATGCTGATGTATCTCGAGCATGATCACTTTCATAAAATTCACATATTCATTTGTTTACACAAAACCATACAAGCCTGAATATCACTGAAGTGTGCAGATACATTGTTGAAAAAACCTTGGCACAGGTTTATAACAAAATACATTTCCAGATATTTGCTTTATGATTGACTGACAATACTCTAGACAGTCTAGGCAGTGGTAGGCACAGTAACACTCGCATCAAGCCTCAACTAGACTACGGTAAGTGTTCAGTGGACACAAGACATAAGTGTGTTCTCCACTCATCATTGCTCAGGTGTAGAACCAAGCGGCATTATGAGTACTTGCCTACTACAGCCATGAGCTGCTATCAGCAGGACTCACCAGCCACAGTGATGCACCTCTCAGGAAGATTCATATCCTTGGATTTCTGTGAGATTTGGACGTACGCTCCAGATTCCTCCTTGATTTGTCGGATGTAGATGCCACCCTTGCCTATAATCATGCCGGCCGTCGTGTTGGGAACTAGTATTTTAACCTGTACACCAGGGCGAGACAAACCATACAGATGCAATACATGGGATCTGAAATCACTCGGAGGTTCAACATTTTCACACCAAACAAAACTGGTACATTTATATATTGTAACACTGCAGCGCTAGCTGCAAATGGTGCTGAATATTCACGATATATACACTAACAATCACTTGACAAAGTAACATATTTACTAAAAGTTCGGTATCATACAATTTCACTGTTAATGATATACCCGGTAGTTAAAATCTTGGATCTTCTTATATCACTTTTAGCCCACACAATGTTTATGATGTGCAGATCTCAGACTGGATGACACATATTTCAACTCCAGCACCTTTGCCATTTTGTTAGTACATTCAAATCAGTGATTAAGACAAACACTACACTAACCAAGTACAGCAGGGTTTCAGCCAGTTCTTATCTATAAATAGGCAGTTTTTTTTCGGGTTAAATCAACAATACCATTGCTCAGTCATGAAAAAACAATTGCAAAATGCAAAACTTTTTTTTGTGAAAGAATTTCATCCTACATAAAACCGCTTCAGGCGCAATTGATAATTTGATTCAATGGTCTGCGTTTAAGTACAAGAACTTTCCTACATCACACGATATGGGATCAAGTTCACTACTGGCCAGAACCCTGTATAGTACCTGTTTATGGCGTTCAAAGTTGACCTTCATTTCGCCGTCCACTGGTTTGGGGTTCGGGTCCGGCTTGTCACGTATCCGTGCCATTATGAAATTGTGTACACTTTTTACAGCCTCCGCACAGCCTGTGATTAGACACACTCTTTCCGATGTACCTGAAGGACAAAATTGAAAAACTTCACTTTGTGACCATATTAATGTACATGTTTCTCTTCAATCCTGATAGCACTGGCAGGGAAGAACATTTCATTTATCACTTCAGGTACACACTACTGACAGTCTGACAATAGTCAATGAAATTATTTCTAAATGGTTTACAACAGGGTATTTACCAGGTTTACAAATCAAATATACTGGGGTTTTTTTTCTGAGGAAATAAATTAGGTGAAGGTTACTCAAAGTTCACGAAATACATCCCGTATAATCATGATAATAAGGCTTACTGGTGTGTGTATGAAAAAAAACATAACTAGACGCTTCCGGTCGCCTACGACCGCTTGGGTGTATCCCCCGTAGCCCTATCATCCCGTGAAATCTTTCAAGCTTACTGAAGGTCGAATTCAAGATCACCAGTAAAATCACTGCATACGAAATGCATTTCGACATGTTCGATAAAATAACGAAATTACAGCCAGATAAAAGTTTTCACCTAAAGTTATATTTCAACTCAGAATATTTGACAAACTTGGTTCCAAGTTGAAATTCAAGCAAAAGTGGACAAAAACTGCATTTCAAGATTTTAATTCATATTATGTGCCAAACTTGGTTTCAAGTTGAAATTCGAAGTAAAGATTGACTTTACTGGTAAAAATAATGTTAACTTATCCGGTTACACCCATGGAATCTCTACTGGACAAATCTTTCAAATTGTTGAGCTCAATAATAAATGTTTCTTGTCTTAACTATTTTTCTTGAGGTCAATAATAGACTTAACTAGTAAAAATGATGCTAACTTAGTCGGCTACAGCCATGAAATCTCTACTGCACAGAAGCTTTACCTTGTTGAGCCCAATAATAAATGTTTCTTGTCTTAACTTTTTTTATTGTGGTCAATAATAGACTTAACTAGTAAAAATAATGTTAACTTTTTCGATTACACCTGTGAAATCTCTACTGGACAAAACCTTTACCTGGTTGAGCTCAATAATAAATGTTTCTCGTCTTAACTATTTTTATTGTGGTCAATAATAGACTTAACTAGTAAAACCAATGTTAACTTATTCAGTAATATTGTTCTTTTTTCACCAAAAACATCAGTTCTGTATTCTGAACAAGAATCCAGTGCAATTTGCTTTCATAGAGCAGGTTATTGGATTGATCACACATGTCAAAGTGGGTATTTTAATTGTCGTAATAAGTTAATCTCTCAAACTTATTACTATTTATTCGATCATTCTGAAAAACAATAGGTTTCATGTGATGGTCTTTCTCATTGAGCCTGTGCGATTTCATCATCATTCATCGAAAACTCCCACCCGTAGAGCGTTCACAACCCATGGGTGTCCAACAGGCTAATTTGAGCGCAAAATGTTACGCTAATCGGCTATTTTGGTTGCTATGGCAACCAAAATCGATAGGTGTCGTGATCTCACCATAAGACATGTCCATATAAAATATTATCAAAATCGGTTCAGATTTGCAAGCTGCAGCGCGTTCACAAGAAAGTGTCTGCGGACGCGGACGCGGACGCGGACGCGGCGGCGGCGGCGGCGGCGGCGCGACGATCGTAAATCCATAGTATCCGCCGAACTTTGTTCGGGGGATACAATTATAGGGATATTTTGTCCTGAAATGCCCTACTCAAGTCACAGTTACTTTCACACATGGCCTCTTTGTGAACATATACCTGGATAGAAATCGTTGGCTTTGGACATCTTGATATTAGCTCCAGTTTCTTTCTGTATCTGGGTGATGGTTTCACCTCCTTTCCCAATGATAGCGCCCGCAGCAATGGACGGCACCAGCACCTTCAGATGGAGGTTGTCCAATGCTGTAAATATGAACCGATAGTAGCAAATCAAGTTACCATCAATCAAGTGTCAAATCTGCAGAACCTGTAATCCAACTTCATCAAGTAATCAAACTTTTAAGAGTTCAACTGATGATATGACAAGTTTGTACTATATATATGTAGATTGTAGACTGTATGGAAGCCATTGTTTATAAAGATTGAAATTTTACCAAAATAGCCAAATACTATAAATATCAGGTCAAACATGTCAAATGATAAACCTGGTTAAGCTGAGTATAATGCTTTTTAATGCATTTTTCGCTGCTTTTTCAGTTTCATTGAATGCTATTCAACATTATTTCCCTCTTAACCAAATAACAAAACATACAGTCACGGCTCTTCAATGAAGACATATTAATACCATTATATCAGCATCAAGGGGGACGTGCCCGGAAATAATGAAAATGTAAAATACCGACTCATCGAAAAAATTTAAGGTCAAGGTCAAAGGTCATCCCTGATACCCGTTAGACATCTTTGTCAAGGGCGACGTGTCCGAAAATATTGTGTGTTTCGCTCCACGACGCACCGTTCCCGAGATAGCCTTAATTTTCGAGGACAGTTAATTTCACGGATTTGTCATTCCTACTCATTCGCGGACATTTAAATATGGTGAAATCTATGTCTACCACAAAGAATACCAATATAACATAATATATTCGACATTATTTTGTGGACATTAACTTTTGCAAGTTTTTCTCAATATCGAAATTAGCGAAAGTTAATGTCCGCGGAATAATAAAGACTTTACTATTTGCTTACATGGTAAAATTTGTGTGTGTGTCAATATTCATTCCATGCTGTCTGATACCTTTTCGATATCTGGCGGACGCTGAACAAAGTCTCAACACAAGACGGCCTAATATCGAGCTGGCGAATTTTGGGATGTGGCAAATTTAGGACGGATGGATCGTAAATGTATCATTCTTTGACAGTCACAGATAGTGATGGGCCGATGATTGATTATTTTCTAAATTCAGTTGGTTTGTCAAACTGATTCGATGATCGATTATGGAATCCTATAATCTAAATCTAAAAGAGGCAAAATGTCTTTGTAATCTATGAAAAGTCCACAAAGAACCTCTACTAGTATGTAAAAAGTTTATATCAATTTCTAATTGCAAATATGTGATATATTAAGTTGTATATAATTGTTTACTTTAAAGGAGGATTGCCTATCAAATTCGAACGCAATTTGATAACAAATTAGTTTCACATACATGGAAGTATTCATTCAAAATCGAAGGAATTATATTTTTAAAACTACTAATACTAACTACTACCTACTACACTAGCGGGCCACGCCCTCCAACTGGGGAGAATGAATGAGTAGCAACCGTTGACATCATTGTTTTGATGATGCCTCGGGCAACGGAGCACTTCCAGCATCTTTGGTTCCAGTAGAATGAGCCGCCTGTCGAGGCTTCTCTCAAAACAATGATGTCACAGAAATTTACGTCATGTTTGACGTTTCTGTCAGCCATGCACTGCCGTGTGGCATGTACGACAAAACTTGCAGATTTTCGGTGTTCTGTATGATTTGTTTGTACTGAACAAATATCTACATGTCTCATATGTGAACGAAGCTCAGAGTCTTCTCAATTGACCTATCGCCAAACCCATTTGTCCGAGTCTTTTTACGCCATTTACGACGCATTCTGCGATACGTTATCATTGGCCAAAGAGAAGTTTACCGACGTAATTTGTGAAACTCGGACAACTTTTGGGGGCTTTGGCGATAGGTCAATTCAAATGCATTGAAATATTTGCTATATGGAAGTTTTAAAGGTAAAATCATTGGTGGGAGCCAATACACATTGATAGGAAGTCTTCCTTTAAAGGGGCACTATATGGGATTCTGTTTTAGGGGATTTCCAAGATTTTTCGGCCGATGCTTCAGGATCGTTCTATTTATTTATAAAGCAAAACGTCAGATTTATGTTTTTGACTCAGAATCTTTGCCGAGCCAACCTGAGGTTATCTGACCAGCGGCTCGGCAGAGATGCTGGGTCAAAAACTTAATCTGACCATTTGTTCTACAAACGAACAGTCCTGAAGCGTCAGGCGACAAATCTGTCAGATTTTAATTTTGTTGTTTTGGTTCGGTGGGGCAAGTCGCAGGTCACATTAATCTGTTATACTGACAATGTCCTTTTTCGTATTAAACCATAGTTCACGATGGAATAAGTCATCGTTTCCCTTTTCTCTTCTGACTAGCTGGCAGGTCGCACTCGCAGTACCGAGTACGTAGCTCGCAGTACGCAGCTCGCATTTCGTAATTTGGGAATTCCAAACTCAATTCCCAACTTTCTCTCCAGCAAATTTTGCATGCAATAAATTGCAAGTCAAGCCCAAGGTCACGTAAACTGGTAAAATGATCAATGTAGATTCTTACCCACACCGCCAACATTGGAACGTTTGATCGCACAGTTTTCCGATTCGGTATCTAAGGGTCTTTTGCGCGAGTCCGACGAATCCATATTGATATATTTAGGTAGAATTTCACCCAGGACACGATATATTAATCGTCGGTCATCTTGCCTTCTTGGGCATTTCCACGATATTTTCACGGAAAGGATGTACGCATGCGCCAAAACATGTCCCTCGAAGGTCAATCGGTGCATTTCGGGCATTTAAAAGGTGCACTTCGCAAATATTCTCATGTGAATAGACCATGATCACCACAGATACCTAGACAGTCGTCGATCGTCCGATCATCGGATATCTTTCTCACATAGAGCGCACATACGCTATGGGTGTACATGTATACATAGGCTATTATTTAGCAGAGGCGTAGACACCATATAATTATTGGTCCTGCCCTAATGACACAGCACATAGCGGTCTGGGGGTTCGGGGGGGGGGGGGCGCCGTAAGCCCCCCGAGAAAAAAAATGAAAAATACTATCTGTATGGTGCTCTCAGGTGTATGTCTGGGAGAGTAACTGCTGATTTCTAGACACTTTCACAGCTGGTATCTTTTTTTTGCATTTTCGAGGAAAAGTCACTTTGAACATAAATAGTATTTATGCATAAAAAAAACTGCATGGCAAATAATATATTTTGACACATAATAATCCCCCAGCATGTAATTAGCAAAATATTATAGAATAGACAGATCGACACAAAATAGCCCTGCATTAGGGCATGCAACCTAGTACTACACAGAGGCGGACACAAAATGTCCCAAAGGAGGGGACAGTTGGGTAAATTAACGAATGCAACAGGCGTGGGGTCTGGGGTCCGCATAGAGCCCCAGAAACCAACGCCTTCTAGAAGCTTTGTGGTGAAATATGAAGCTCTCAGAGCTCGAAAATGTGCTACTACCAAGCAGACACTTTTTTATTATTATCATACGTTCAAATCACCAATATTTTTATAACCATTAAAACGAAAAATAACTATCAGAATAATATTCACTGCTAGATACTCAACACATTAACAAGTGTGGTGATTTTCTATTGCCATATACTATACTCGTATGCACATAACAAACCCGTTTCTGTGCATATACTTCTTATATTGCCATTGGTGTTCATGAATTCGATAGCTTTACTCCAATTAAAAATATACAATTATTTCCAGGTTGATAATAATTGGCATATATTTCTCCAAGTGAATATACAGGCATGTCAATCATAGCCTAATGCACATTCTGACATCATAAGTTGCATAAAGAACAACGAAAATTTATGTATAAGTTACTTCACCCGCCACTCAATATGTCCCAGCTTGTTTTATTTTCAACTTGATTTCACATTTTGTAATTCAATTGACAGAAGAATTAAGTTTGTGTTAGATTAATAAAACAAGCAGGTGTGGGCTCTGGGCCTGCCTAGGGCCCCAGAAACCAACTACCTCTCGATGCTCGGTATCGAATTTTTAGGCTCTCGAAGAACTGGAAATGTGAAGCAATTCCACGAGGCTGCCAAATAAAGATCCAGCAAAATACAGCTTGTGCAACGTAGAAGAGGTCAAAACTAGAATATTTATGTTATACATGCACATGTACATAAGAAAATAATTAGTCTATATAATATATTCCGTATGCAAATTTGCAAATTACTATATCTCAGGGGGAAACAGGAACAAAAGACACATATAGAAAAATCTACCTAGATGCTGTCTTCAGGGTCCTGAAATTAAAGGGGCGCACACCTCTTGTTCCCCTCCCCCATGCTCCCCATCTAAATCCGCATTGCTACACTTATAGGCAGAAATACATTATGTATTTCTGGTTATACCCAGAAGAAATAAGTAATTCTACTTCAATATTGTCAATAGCATTACTAGTTTATTTCTCATGAATTATTGAAATATGTAAAAACAATCTCCAAATTATTGGTCCGGCCATGGCCGGAGTGGTGTCTACACCACTGTTATTTAGAACCGTTTATAGGTTCATGTAGGATTAGTAGAAGAAATGAAAAAACGTAGGCCTATAGGCTAGTCTGGCTAGACGAATAATGAATCCATGTCATTTTGGGACATAACCAATTCGGGACAGGTCCGAAACGACCAGTCACATCGGGACCTGGGAGTTTCGGGCATGCAGGCGTGTACCGAATTGGTCATCCATTTTGGGACATGGGACTAGCCGGGTCGGGAAATATGTTATAGGCCTACCCCAACCTAGGCTCCCAGCGGGGCAATATGTATTTTACCAACCCAGCGTTTTCATGATGGCGTTTTATGATGGCATTCCCAGTATTCCCAGGACAATTTCCATCGTATTATGGGACAAATTCAACCCCGATATCATATTCAACCCCGATATCCACTGCATAACCTAAAGCAGGCCAATCAATAGAAAGTAAATGACTGCATTTATCAAATATATAGACTACTGTGGCGACTTTGCCCAAAGATCGCGGCAGGAGATTCTTTCTAAACGCTTTCTTGATTTTGGCCGCTTCGTGTTCGAAGCATGAGCGTTGCGTTCCGGTCGACCTGCAGGACCGTAACCAGTCTGCAGCGGCGTCCCCGGCGTCCTCGACTCCGTCTCCGGACGAGTCGAACCCTGCGAGGTTGCAGCAAGCGCATGCAGCAAGGGCGAGCGTCCAATCCCGCGATCAAGGCGCAAAGGGCGGGTTCAGTGATGAATCTACCCCGCACGCTCCTTCTGCCTGGAACGTCGCGCCGTACACCGCTCTTCCCTCAGCCGTCTACTCATGCGAAGAGGCGAGCGCCGGATGCCGCATCGACGCCCGGGTGGATGGACCGGATGTTCCAGCTTCTCCGGCCGGTTGGGTCATTTCCCATATGGAACCCTGGCCCCGCTCCAGGAGGCATGGGACCATTCGTCCCGGGAGCGGTTGATCAACTCACACAGTCACTTAATGAGTTGGCTCCCGATGGCCGCTATAGCCGCGGCCGCTTGCCCCACCAAGGGCGGCCAGACCACAGAGTGCGTCCCCATCTCCGAGACACCAGCTCTCAGCTGGACAACTATCGGAGAGAGAGCAGCGGCTAATAAACTTCGCGCTTGAAGAATATAAGCGCACCACAGCTGCTGCCGCGCACATGGGCCCTGTGGTTGCCCCTGATACGTCCCTCCACCTCACCACTGGCTTGTCCAAGCCCGCCGGCACCGGTTTCCCATGCCTTGGGACCCGCGCCAGCGTCGCAGCTTGGAGGAACTGCGCAAGCCGTTGCTTCTACTGTTCCAACAGTGGGAGACCCGGCTACGTGGTCCCTTCTCGTTCTGTACAGTGCTATGGGAGCAAGCTGGCAATCAGCGGCCCCGGCCCCGACTTACGTTGGCAACCCCGCATTGCCTGCGTCCTATCCAGTGGGAACAGCGGGGGCTCCCATGGCAACCAGACCGAGCGGGATAACTACAGGGACTTCCGTGCCAGTGGCACCAAGCTACCCGGCCCCTGCCCCTTTGGCCTACGCCCCTCAAGGCGTAGGTTTTGGCACGGGCTGACACTTGGGCCGCTCTCGTGTCGGCCACGGGTTCTGGGTCTGGATCAGATACCCGGAAGCGCTCCTCGCGCGACCGGAAGCCAGACCTGTCCACATGGCGCAAGCGGTTCAAGGGAGACAATGCTGATCTGGAGGACTATCTCCTACAACTCCGGCGAGCCGCAGTATACGAGGGTTGGACACCAACTGAGGCAGGACACATCCTCTCGGGTAGCTTGGAGGGCGAGGCTCTCCAGTGATGCCCTGTTTGCCGTGGGGGGAGGCGACGTTTAACGAGGTTGCTGCGCAACTTCGTTTACTGTTCACCCCAACGACGAACAAGCAGATGCATGAGAAAAAGTTCAAAACTCTTGTCCGCTTACCTAATGAGGAGGTGACCAACTACCCATTCAACCTGCATGTACTCGGCCGCCGAGCCTACCCGGAAGAGCCAGCTAGTAGGTTTGAAGCGATTCTGATTGACAAGTTTATCGATGGGCAGCCGTACCACATATCGTACGGCTTGGCTACCCACGAAAAACAGATGATGGAGGAGGCGATCAATGTGACACTAGTGATTGCAAATTGCTCCGGCAGTATGCAGATGTGTTCATGAGTCCTGGCGGTGCGGTCGGCAAGACAGACATAGCCAGACACTGCATCGACCTCCTGGATGAGCGTCCTATTAAACAACGTCTACGGCGAGCAGCGATCGTGCACCAAGAGGTCATTGACCAGGAGGTGCAAAAGATGCTCGAGCTAGACATCATCGAACCCAGTGATAGCCCTTGGGCCAGTCCAGTGGTTATGGTGAAGAAGAAGGACGGCTCATGGAGGCTCTGCGTGGATTATCGTGAACTTATTGATGCCACGCGGAAAGACTCATACCCTCTTCCTCACATTGAAGACACCTTCGATGCCCTCGTCGGGTCGCACTACTTCTGTGCTCTGGACCTGGCATCCGGGTATTGGCAGGTCGAGATGGATGAGGATGATAGGGCAAAAACTGCCTTTGTCACTAAAAACAGGCTCGCCGTTACAGGCACTGACGTCCTGCGTTCGAACCGGAGGTGCGGTTCAGCTCCAGTGAGTCTTCCTTGAGTCCGGCGGTGTACTCCTCATGGGCCCCGTCTGCGTCCTCGGGTGAGTCTGAGTTCGAGCGGCAGTTGCCCCCTGTGGTAATGGCCGCTGGTACGCAGCCGGATGTAACGGATGAGGAACCAACCTACCTGGGCGGCTACTCTCTGGTGTAGCTGACTGCTGAGCAACGAGCTGACAGTGCTCTAGCTCCGGTCATAAGGGCCCTTGCGGCCGAACAGAAACCTTCCATGGTTAAGCGGAAACCTACAAGGAGGAGACACAATCCGTAGTCTCCCAGAGGGAACGCTGCGCTCTCCAGGAAGGCCTTTTGTGCGGGTGCTATGAGCTATCTAGTCCACTGCCTCCCATCTGGCAGTTGGTACTTCCAGTGGAGCTGCGCAAAGAAGTGCTCCATCAGCTGCACGACCTCCGGCTGACCGGCCACTTAGGCATCCGGAGGACCATCCATCGGATACAACAGTGCTTTTACTGGCCTGGTAGTGGCTTGGACATGCAGCGGTGGTGCGCAGCTTGCTCTCGGTGTCAAGCTCGAAAAGGAATTCCAGTTCCTGGCTGCTACCCCTTAACTACGGTTAAGACTGGTGCGCCATTCGACCGGATCGCCCTGGACACACTGGATACTCCCCGGGTCACTCCACGAGGGTTCCGGTACATCCTGGTGATCTCGGACTATTTCACCAAGTACACCGACGCCTACCCGCTGTGCTGCCAGACTACGGACGAGGTAGCTCGGTTGCTGATGAATAGGTGGGTGGTTTACCATGGCGTACCTAAGCAGGTACGCTCAGAGCAGGGTACCCAGTTTGAAAGCAACTCAAAACCAAGGTCCGTACCACCCCTTATAGGCCACAGTCTGATGGACAGGTCGAGCGGTTCAATCGATCAATCTTGAACACGCTGTCAGCCTTCGTGAACGATCGTGCAAACGACTGGGATGACCATCTCCCGAATGTCTTAATGGCGTACAGGTCGTCGGCCCACTCCTCTACCGGGGTGACGCGGCACACGATGTTGTGCGGCCGGGAATTAAATCTGCCAATGGATATCATGTATCCAACTGCAGTGGAGACCGGTGCAGTACCCCAGTGCGGTCCTGAGTATGTGGAGTGGGTTCGCCACACCATGGCGAACGCCCACGATTTTTGCACGACCGCTATCCGGCAGAAGCGCGGCTATGACGCCCATGCTAAGGGTAGGCCCACTTTTGCAGAAGGCGACAAGGTGCGCTATTACTATCCGCCGGCTAAACAGGGCAACAAGTTTGCAAGGCCGTGGATAGGGCCATTTACCGTACTGAAGTGACAGAAGTGGACTACCGGATACGTCGGGATTCCGATTCGGACATGGTTCTGGTGGTCCGCATTGACAACCTGAAGAAGTATGAGGGCCCACTCGTCATGGTTCTGCTCATTCAAGATGTCGAACCGGATGATGTTCCCCTCAGGAACGCATCCGGACAGCATCCACGGACGCCAGACGAGCGTATATGCCGTATGCTAGGTCTCCCAGATCCGTCTGATTCATCAGATGGGCAAGTGGATGACTCAGACCTCGTTTGTGGTGATCCGCAGGTTCCTTCAGACCCCCCTGGCCCTGCGGATGGGCAACGACCATGCCAGAGACCGCGTGTGCCGTCATGGTATGGGTGGGACTAACACTCCCCCCATGCGGATGCACTTGAGGTATCCGTCCGTCACCATCCGGATGGGTTTTCGGCTACTCCGTGAGGATGCGGACGACCTTGCACCCTGGACCCTCTCCAGGCATCTTTGCGTCGAAGCGCCGCCTTAGCGCATCCACCCTCCCGTAGTTTTTAGCACCAGGGACGTGCGGCAAGCCTATCCGCATCAAGTGCACTTCTGTCCGGCGTGGTAAATCCACCTTTGTGGATTTGCCGGGCGCCCCCATGATCCCGGGACAGCCTCTTATATGGCCAGACTGAGGCTGGGGATTTGCGTCCGCTACGGGAGAAGGGCTTTCCCACAGATTCGGGAAACTGGCTCTGGACGTGGTGGTAGTGTTTGGACGTAGGACTGAGGTCCGCGGTCTTTTAGGTGGCACACCCCTGTGCGCCGCCACCCGTGAGCCAGCTACTATAAGGTATTTATGATAGTTTCATAAGGTTTCTAACAGCAGGAAACCCTTTTACCATTATTATTTTTAATGGGCGAACTTACGTAACGCTGTCCGGCTGGAATGACCAGAAGCTCGACCCTACTTCTAAGAAGGGGGTCGAATGCTACATGCGCAGCATACTTTGTGGTTTCTAATCCCTTTCATATTATTGGATAAGGTCAATATGGTGATTGTCTGGGTCAGGACTCCGTTCGTGGGCAGATCCGGACAACCGCCGGCTATTGATTTCATCATGTTTGGGATTTTCTAGATTGGGCGCCGGTATGAAGGGTTCGCCCCCTTACCCTTGCGGTTATGGACCTGCTGGCATCTCTCCTGAATCCATAGAATCCGCGCTCCGATAGTCGGTTTATGGGCTCTGGGTTTGAACGGTGCATTGCTCCGTGGCCTTGTTGTAAGTTGGGGTTGCTAATGGACACATCATGAACGCCCACAGGGCACTCAATTGTCTGCAGCGTTACCATGGTTTGCCTTGTAAGCGTAATTTCGGCTATGGGGAGTGGTTTTATTCATTTTCCATCTCATGTTATAATTTTGAGTGGATTATTTAAACCACAGATTTGCTGCATGTCTCTGTGGAGTTCTGTTCTTGCTCATTCAATGACACAATTGAGACAAGTCTGTGAAATTTCCTCTCTGGTGCAATAGAGGGTTGGAAATCAGGTGATTTCCGCTCTCGAAAGAGGGGTGTAGGGAATTGTGTTAATTTTGACAGTAGCGGCATGATGTGATATTTGAAAAGACTGGAGAACGGCAATTTATTGTTGTTTTCATCTGACATATTCGTAACAGCCACAAGTTAGTGGTTTACTGTCAATTTAAGCACAATTTCTACCTTGCTGGGAGTGATAATATCTTGTCATTGACCGCCGGCGCAGCAGCTATAGCTAATGGCAGATATTGTCACTTGTATGTTATTTGCAAGGTCCCCCGGGATAGAAATTTATTTTCTACCCGTATCCACGGTTTGATTTGAAGTCACCAGAGGGAAATGCCTGCCCCCGCATGAGTTTATAGTATTTGTATTTTGGCCCGGGCAGTGTGTCATTTTGACCGGGGACAGAAGTCTACAGTGACGCTGCGTGCACTGCTGCGCGGGTAGCATTGCTGTCCTATTTCTTACATGAATATATATATATATATATATATATATATATATATATATATATGTACTTACTATGTCGTACTCAATCTTAATAAATCTCCAGATGTTTTGCGCATGTATATTGTGCATTTAGTCCGCTGAGCGATGCGGATCCCGCGGGATCTGGCGCGGCCAGCGTTTGGGATGTGAGGGATTTACCAGTAGCAAACCCCCGACGTGCCCTGGCCGCCGAGGATGTGTGTATGTACAGGTATCTGCATTGGCGGGTATCCGCCGTACATGCGTCTTTGCGCTGGTCGGCTGGGCAGGTATGCAGGACACTAGTGCCAATGCGGCTGTCCTTGTTGGCGTAACCAGCAGTCTTCTCAGCGGTGGAAGACGGCTGCCCACCGATACGTCCGCGTGACGTCCCGGAGTCGTTTTGGGCGGCTCCGCCATACCTCGGGCCCTCATGGGTCTGAGGCACCAGTCGGCGCGACGACCGGCAACTTTTTTTAGAGGTACTACCACTTTTGATCACTCGGTGTGTCATTTTACAAAATTTTCTAAATTTAAAGTTTAACCTTAAAGATCTTCCAAAGACTCGGCACACCGTCCCTTTCGGCGGATGACCTTCCAAGGTCATCACCCTTTCTGGAACACTTCGCTCAAAATTTTAGCCTGTTTAATAGGGTTATTCAAAATTCAGAAGCGTGTTCAGTATGGTCAGTAAGTCCCAGGGTAGTTCTCCATTCTTCCGAAACGGACCCTTATAGTCCGAGTTTTTTTCGTTGCAACTTCCGGGTGTCATTAACCTTGCTTCTTTCCGGTTCCGACATGTGATGCCTTCGTTTTGGGCATGGCCGGAGCATGTTGGGGACCAACATTGTAAGAAGGGGGTAATGTGGCGATTTTGCCCAAAGATTGCGGCAGGAGATTCTTTCTGAACACTTTCTTGTTTTTGGCCGCTTCATGTTCGAAGCACGAGCGTTGCGTAGCTCACTTAGCTCATGTCATGAGCTCCTCGTCCTGGTTCTAGTAAGGCCAGTTGGGCCTCAGGGACGACTTCCAATAGGGGGCCCAGGAGGTAGACTGTGTTGATTCAGGGTTCGTCCCTGTGATCACCAGTTTCTCGCCCTGGGATGGTGTGACACAGGCTCTGGCTAGACTGTCGGGCTGTCCAGGGTTCTATCCCTGTGGCAGTACTGTCGGCGATGCCGGCCAGCAACATGCCCACGTGTACGGGTTCCGTGGTGCCGCTCCCATGGCATCTCAGGCTCTACACACAGCCACATTACCATAACTGACATTACCATAACTGATGTATGATGTTGTATATCTATGATGTGTTATGTTGTGATGTATGAAGGCCGGATTCGTCCGGGCGGACTGTTACCTGGTTGTAGTGCTAGCTAGCTCCCGCTGCCTGCCGTGTGCGCCCATGCGCGCCGCGGGTGCTGAACGTTACACTATGTTCATTTTGTTTACTTGTATGCGGAGCCCCCAAGAGAACAAACGTGTGCGGGAAAAAAAAAATTTGTTTTCCCATTCCCTCGCGATCTTTTCGCATTCGAACGCGATCTTTCGCGCTCTCTCGCAAAGCTTTCATGTTCGAACGCAAAAAGATCACGAGGGAACGCGAAAAAATCGATTATGCTGACGCCCATGACTTCTGAGGAGGTTTTGCTACAAGATTGCGTTCGAACGTGAAAAGATCATGAGGGAACGAGAAAAGATCACTTCGAACGTGAAAAGATCACGAGGGAACGCGAAAAGATCACGTTCGAATGCGAAAAACTTGATTATGCTGATGCCCATGACTTCTGAGGTTTCGGCACAAGATCGCGTTTGAATGCGAAAAGATCGCGAAAATATTTTCGGATGTACGCATGCGCCAAAACATGTCCTTCGAAGGTCAATCGGTGCATTTCGGGCATTTAACGCGAAAAGTTCGAACTTTTCGAAGTGCACTTCACTTGTGCAAGTACGAAGTGCACCTTTTAAATGCCCGAAATGCCCACATGCTTACATCCTTTCCATGAAAATATTGATGCGAAAAGATTGCAAGATAAATTTGGAATCTGGCTATGAAACAAAAATATAGAAATTGTGTGAACAAGCACTTTGCTTTTGTGTCAATGCGTGCCAGAAAACACGTGATTCGAACGGTACTGTACGTCACTCGAGGGACATTTAGTTTTGTGACAGCGAAATTGCACGAATCTAATATTATTTTGTTCCAAGGTAATGATCTCGCTAATCATGTTATATGGCGGTTATTTTGTGGACTTGTTTTTTTTTTTTTTTTCGTTATCATTGCCACCAACAGCTGACCAATGCAGATGTTCGTGGTGTGATGTCAGTAGGAGGTTCGTGAATCGGATTATAAGGATAATGATTTTCTTGTTCAATCGCGCCTCATACTTTCAGGAAGATTCGTGACGTCACATCGGCGAAAATGGCGGAAGGGGAACTAAATATTGACAACTTGATCGGGAGACTTTTAGAAGGTTTGCTCCCAATATTATAGCATGCAAACTTTACCATCAGTACTAGTCAGCACGAACATTTAACCCTTACTGTCCTTGCAGAAATATGAAAGTAAAAACTTTTATCTTGACTTCATTTGTTACTTTCTTATCTGACAAGTGACAACACCCAACTTCGCCGCTTTTCGCGAGTTTTTCCAGTTCGACTTCGCCTTCGGTGCAACTTGAAGTTCGAACTTCGGGGTTGGGTTGGATGTACAATAACGTGGGCAATCTGAGACATATATGGAGTTCCTGAAGGGACATTACGACTTACTAGATCTACTTACCACCTACTACTTGGTATATTTGGGACATTACGAGTTACTACTTTAGTACTTACAACTTATCACTTACTACTTACAACTTACTACTTACGACTTACCACTTACTACTTACCACTTACTACTTACGACTTACTACTTACAACTTACCACTCCCTGCTTATTACCACTTACTATATAGTTTAGGCCTATGAGAAAAACTTATATATTGGTTGAATGTTGTCTGTTCCACAACTGGTCCACCAGTGGTTATTATTAGAGCGTAATTAGAGCTGTATTAGAGCGTAATTACGCTCTAAATTAGAGCGTTCTTACGCTGTAAATTAGAGCGTTAGTACGCTGTAAATTAGAGCGTTATAACGCTGTATTACAGCGTTATAACGCTGTATTACTGGGCTCACTCTAGCTGATCGCACTGTAGCATTTTGCTAATCAAAGGCTCAAATTGCTAGAGAGAGATAGCTTGCGCACAATTTGTGCAAGTGTGAAAGTGTACTTGGCATTGTCATAAAATTTTTTGACATTAGAGCGTTGGGGGCTTTGCCCCCAACCCTCTACATGTCTATGTGCTGACTTTTTTATGGAGATTTCATGCCAACCTATCGACGCACGTTTTGGCATGTAAACGTTTAGATACCTACTTCAAATGAGGATTTTCTTCGTCCTCGACATAAAATCTC
This sequence comes from Terebella lapidaria, assembly GCA_949152475.1. NCBI lineage: Eukaryota > Metazoa > Annelida > Polychaeta > Terebellida > Terebellidae > Terebella > Terebella lapidaria. The sequence continues at coordinate 42,101,062 of OX424561.1, read as the reverse complement.
TCGAATTGATGGGAATCTTCGACTATTCCACATATATGTTAGGCATGAATCGATGTGCTAGGTTTGAGAAAATTACGTAAAATGTTCAGATTATTTAAAAACGTCCCAAAATGGCGGAGCCGATGGAAATTGACGTTCCCAGAATGCAAAGCAAATTTTACCACAATCACGCGTATTTTGGAACACAATTTCTCTTCAGCAATTCGTGCATGCATACATGCATGTGGGCATCTCAGTGTGGACATTTTTGGCGTTATGAAGTGAACACAATGATTCGTCTGCGATGCCATGGCTACATTTAGCGTAATTTGACATACATACAACATGACAATTAAGCTGGTGTTCTGTGCTGGATTGCGAAGTTTAACTGGTATTTTAATTTGCCCAGTAAAGGCATGTGTTAGGCTATATCTGATGATATCAGATGCAGATATTCCCATAGTTTCCAACGTTTTGAGGATATTTTAATGAGGTTACATATCATTTTAGCAAGCGTATCTGTTCCATTGATCGATTTTAAAATAAATGTTTACTTATTAGTAATATGAATGAAGTAGGCCATGTTTTTCATCCTAGTATACGGAAATGAATTGGAATCACGTAGGGGATGAAATTATGGCTTCTTTTTTTTGGGGGGGGGGGGGGGGGGGTAACGTTGTGTACGATACATTCAGCTGTCGTGGTGCTGATGATGTGCTCAAGCTCTAATGTCGTCTCCCGCAGTTTTCTGCAGTCTCTTGTTACTTTTTCATTTAATAATCAATGGTCTGACTCTTGGATTCCTTACAATCATCATAATAATTGGAGTACTTTCGTCAAGAATTATTGCATAGAACAATTTAAGGAAATTGTAAAATGCTAAAAGAAATTTGAAGTCTTTAGCAATTTTTGCTAAGCAAAATTTGTCACTAGAGTGAGCCCAGTATTAGTGTGTTATAATGCTGTCAAGAAAAAAGTGCATTCCTCCATCTGGCGAATATGAGCCACCGCACCTTTAGACCAGCCTTTGATTTTTTTTAAACCAGTTTTTCACCAAACAGAAATACATTTAGGAAAAAATCAGCATGGATACCATCCAATACATTTTGTCTAAAATAACTCACACTATTGCACATACGGTACTTTAGGACCCCCACGAGACAAGTACCCGGGTACCCGACCACATGTTTCGTCAACATCTGACGCGGGACAAAACTCTTGAACGAAAATATATTAGTCGTCTATTGTTACTTTAAGCTTACTTTTATCTCTTACTTTTGATTATACATTTCATTCCCAATCAACACATCATTAGATATATTGATTTTTCCTGATTGTTTTCTTCCTGATGGTGCGTGTAGTCATGTGAGATCAAGCATTCAAAATATCCACAACATCCAAATTGGATACAATTTTTGAAAATCAACACAAAACATAAAATGACGTTCTGCATCATGAACAATACTAGATTTATTATTATATGACAAGTACCCGGGTTCAGGTCGGCTTCTCATGTACGGGTACCCGGGTATGTTTTTCTTGACTCGTGGGGTCCCTAACATACATTAATATGATACAGAATGAACTAATTTAGAGAATTTCCCGCCAACAGCACCTGCCTGTAACTAGCAGGCCTCCCCACTCTTGAGTACTACTAGGCAGCTTTGCTGAGTGCAGCAGTGTACATGTCAGTTTCTGGGCTTACATATCAGTGTCCGTTAAATTGTTTCCTTGGCTGCGATCATTTTTGACATTCATATTAAAAATTCACGTCGGTCATTTTGAAATTTTGTCAGTCCAACTTTGGCCGTGTAGATCTAAGAACCTTACTGGTTGTATGGGGGAGCCAATAGCTGCTCCCTGAGATGCTTCAGGCCATGAAAGAAATTTGGGTTACAATTCATGGGCAGTATGATACATAAGCTGTGATTGGGTGAAAATTGGTCACATGCAGGGATACAATATTCATAGCCGTGTGCAGTGTGCACTGTAACATTTAACAACTCCAGTCAAGTTGCATTTTTATCTTTAAAAAATTCGTGTCAGACCGAAAGATAAGCAGTGTAACTCTTGTTTAATTGACCTATCCCAAATGCACCCAAAAGTTGTCTAAGTTTCACAAAATACGTCAGAAAAGTCCTCTTTGGCCAATATTAACGTTTTGCAGAATACGTCAAAAATGACGTAAAAAGACTTGGACAAACTGGATTTGGGATAGGTCAGTTGCGACTCATTGCGAAACATTAAGACAATCAGATGCAGGGAGTCATCCTACATGACATGACTAGCATTTCTCATCTCAGTTGATTTGTGTTTGCAGTCCGAGGATGTCGCCCTGGGAAGACCGTTCAGATGACCGAGTCTGAAGTACGGGCGCTATGTCTGAAGTCACGTGAAATATTCCTGAGCCAGCCAATATTGCTTGAATTGGAAGCCCCACTCAAAATCTGTGGTATTGTGTAATTTGTGTTCCACCATAAGCCATATTATCATTGGTTTAATGGGTTTATCATAATTCAGCTACAACTTGATATGTTGTTTCGTACTTGATGCTTGTCATATTTATCCTGATAGAATCATGCCTTTTATGTTTACAGGTGATATTCATGGACAGTATACAGACTTGCTACGCCTTTTTGAATACGGAGGATTCCCACCCGAGTCAAACTACTTGTTCCTGGGCGATTATGTTGATCGCGGGAAACAGTCCCTTGAGACGATATGTCTGCTTCTTGCTTACAAAATCAAATACCCAGAGAACTTTTTCCTGCTGCGTGGCAATCATGAGTGCGCAAGCATCAATCGGATATATGGATTCTATGATGAATGTACTGAATGATTGTCACTTTATTTACTAATACAACAAAAAGATGCTGATATATCTAGTATATATATGTAGATATTATGATCATGTATTATCCATTCATAATAATTAAAATTTTCAGTCTATTCAGATTTGTTTTATGTCATTCGAAAAAATGTCCATTTGATACTCCACTGCTATGTTTCCATGTTGAGTTGATGACTCACCGAAAGGCGTGGTTAGGCCATGTTGTGTTTTTTCTTTGTTTCCCGTCAACTTTTTTTTCGAAAAGTACTCGCCAGTCAGGAAAAAAAAAAAAAACAAAAAAAAAACACAGACGTTGATCATTACGATACCATCTTTTTTCCCAAAGTAACTCATGCCAAAAATGTGAAATGAATGTCATTTGACCATTTGAAAAGCTACTAAATACTTTATTGATAATAACAGAGAGGGAAACAGCAAAATGGAAAAAATTTACTATCCTTCACGAAGTTCTGTGTTTTTGGGGCTAGAAAAACATCATTTTTGAGGGGAAAAAAGACAAAAAAAGGTTTGTGTTTTTTTCTCAAAATAATAGCTATTTTCATCCGCCCGCTGACCCGAAACAAAGAAAAAAAGCGACACAGCCTTAGCTGATGTTTCTTGGCTTCTAAGACTTGAAGAATGTCCTTTTCCAGGTAAGCGTCGGTTCAACATAAAACTTTGGAAGACGTTCACAGACTGCTTTAACTGTCTCCCCATCGCAGCTATTGTAGACGAGAAGATTTTCACCTGTCATGGAGGTATGGGCTTTTGTCATTGATAGTTAATGCGGTATTAGACACCTAGCCTAGTATATTTACTAGATGACACAGCCTGGCTGGAGAAAATCAGCTGTTTTACATAATACATTTTAAATTTGACTTGAAGGCCTATCTCCAGACTTGCAGTCCATGGAACAGATTCGAAGAATAATGCGCCCCACAGATGTTCCAGACACAGGTTGTAAATGCACGAAAGGAGACAATAAGCTTGTTTATTAACTACTCATCAAATTATTATAGTCGTCAAATATTCACACTTGTCAATGACTTGAGCTCCAGTATCCCAATGTTTTCTTTGCAATATTTTGGACATCCTTAGAGTAACATTCTAAAGTGCAATTTACTGTATGACTCACCGTGTGTATCCTGTCTCTCCCCCCCCCCCCCCCCAACCCCCTACAGGCTTGCTTTGTGACCTGCTCTGGTCGGACCCAGACAAGGATGTTGTAGGTTGGGGGGAGAACGACAGAGGTGTCTCCTTTACGTTTGGTTCCGACGTCGTCAGTAAATTCCTCAACAGACACGACTTTGATCTGATCTGCAGAGCTCACCAGGTTAGCATGTTGGACTATTTGTTCTAGGTGGAGACCCATGTTATCACTTGGAGCTTCTCATCATATATTAAAGCAATGAAATACGCACATTTGATTGGATTGTTGATGGTCTGTGTGCAAGCTTAGGTCTGGACTGGTACGGTTTGTCTACCGCAGGTTGTGGAAGACGGCTATGAGTTTTTCGCCAAGCGTCAACTCGTCACTTTGTTCTCGGCCCCCAACTACTGCGGGGAGTTCGACAATGCGGGGGGCATGATGTCCGTCGACGATCAGCTCATGTGCTCATTTCAGGTACGATCCCTCATGTAAATGGGTGCTTTGCAAATATGTATCAACTTCTTCTATTGAAGGTTGACTTGATAGATGGAGTCAATACTGTACTTTACAAAGTTGCTAAACATGATCCAATACATTTTGAAATTATTGATGCGAGTGTTTGTATAAGGAAACAGATTTGTACTGAATATCTGCATTGTAATATTTCAGATCTTGAAGCCCTCCGAAAAGAAAGCCAAATACCAGTACAGTGGTCTCAATTCAGGACGACCCCCAACCCCAACTAAATCTGGACCACAGAAAAAGAAATAATTTTTCATTGTTTTGTTACGTAGTCAGTGTTTGTGGAAATGAGGTCGTTAGTCCAAATAACAGAACTGGAATGAAGTCTTCCCTGACCCTAAAGCAAGTTTGGAATCTACCGGTCTACTCAGAATTACATTGTGCATCATTTTGTGATCTCTTTAGGTAGAATTCCATAATTAATCAATTAGATTGGTCACTCAAAAAATTTGATCACTGAAATTTATTCAAGACAATAATTTCCAAATTACACTTTTTAGAATGATCATTGGTTTAAAGTCATCACAAATTTATGAAATTGTGGGGAACCGGCAAGTTCTTCAATGCCATGTTTGTTGTACCTCAAGTGAAATTCGCCGGGTGGCAGCATCATTGGATTATTGGGATATCTTTCCAATAGATACCAGCCATCATACTTCCTTCTGAGGGTCACTTTACGCATCAAACGATGTGTGACAAAAAAAATGTGCTGCAATGTGCGAATTAGCCGACTTGAGTTTGTGAAGTGACCTCCCTCAATTTGAATCATACTTGTGTCACTTGACAACAATGGAATAACCCAAGCTGTGCCAAAGGGAACAAACAATGGAATGATTATGATGAAATAACCATCATTAACACATTTAAAGTGTTAGTGACAGTACAGCAAAGCCTGCCGTTCTTCGGTCGTTCGTCCATCTAACTTCAAAACTAGAATTGAGCAGAGCTTCTGATAAAGTTCTGTGAGTTGGCAGACACCAATTTTCTATCAATCATTCATCTTTCGGAATCGAACATATTTCATGTATTGAATAGTTCAATTGTTTTCAATTTGATCAATTTTGCTGATCAAACTAATTCATTAATTACGGTAGATAAATGGGACAAAAATCATCAAATATTGTGTAGCACTCTTCCGTTAAGATTAGCTCATGTTCTCAAAAATATCATCCAAACTGTATATTTTCTGGTCAGGAAAGTCTTCATGTGTGAGTCATGAATGAAGAAGAGATGCAGGATTCATGCATGAAAGGGTATTTTATTTTTGTCACCATTGTTTGATGTAGCGTACAGTCTGTCTGAGGTGACATTTTTCAAAGTCCTCAATCTGTCCGGTAGTGTGTTTTATGTTTGTGTGGGGAGCCACAATGGTTTGGATACATTGTGATCGGACTTGTGACCACCCTGGTGGTCTCTGCTCTCACCCAAAACCAGTGCAGTGTTAGTTGTCACAGTGTCAGACATAGCAATCTACCCATCTTGAAAACAATAAAATTCCAGTTGGTGCCGATTTATCACCTACCGGTATTTAAATCTATCGCAATTGATCAGTGTTTGTTGATCTGTTTTGATATTTGGATATACTTTGTTTAATATTCTACTTTATTTGTTGACATGACTTTCAAAACCAAAATATAAATTCACAGAATTTCCGCCCATTTGTCAATTTTTCGAAGTTATAAATATCTAGATCTATCCGTAGTGACCACTCATTGTGTCTGATTAGTTGTGTTGGCCATGAATTTGTTATACTTTGGTTGTTCAGTATAACTCTATGACAAGCACTTGTAAGTTGATATCACGGTGCTATCTTTTCTGTCAAAACTTCATCTACCGGTATTCAGTTTTGTTTTATACATGTACTAAGATGTGAGTGTAATGTGTTCTTTGATGTGCTGGCATATTTTTTCATTATACTCAGAGAATATGCAATGTCATGGTCTAATTCAGTTGATGGTGCCAAGTTTGTGTTTTGTTAATGATTTGTACGATGTTTTTTTGTGCTTTCCACCTATGAATTTGTTATATAGACTCTGTAATCTATCTGTGCCTAGCAGTTCGTACTGAACTAAAGTGCTTCCTCACTGTTGTGTTGCTGTATGCCAGTGCTTAGCAAAAAAATCAAAGCGTTTTTAGCAAACTATCCCATGATGCACGAAATAAATGTTGATAATTTCCACTGTTTGGAAGCAGTTTGTGCTCAGTTGTAGGTAGCAGTCCATTAGCTTGAGTGCTTCGTGTGTTGTGATTGTAAATATGCACTGGTTCAGTATCAAAGTCTTCAAACTATAAGTGCAGGTAGGTATGATTAAAGCCTTGACGTTTTGGATGTTGCCACAGACATAAACCTTCTCATGTGTATATATCACATTGTTGTTCATGTTATGCATTGCTGTTGTGTCCTGCAAAACTTCTTCACCACAATCTCTAGTTCAAAATATAAGATATTCACTGGGTGAAATGTATGGAAGACGGTGCGACATGCGAGAAGTGACATGTGAGAAGCGACATGTGACATGCGAGAAATATTGCATACATGAACGTGTGTCCTGCGAGTTAGCCTATAAACTGCGACCTGCAAACTGCGACATGCGACCTACCAGCAATAAATGCGACATGCGAGTAAACTTTACAATCTGCGACTTGCGTGAAAAAAAAAATGGAACTTGAATATCCTACACATTTTTTCGTATTAAACCATGGTTTAATACGGAGTAAGTTATAGTTTGCAGGTCGCATGTCGCTTCTCACTTGTCACTTCTCGCATGTCGTTGTCACTTCTCGCATGTCGCTTCTCGCATGTCGTACCGGCGTTCCATAGAAATGTCTGCCAGAAAAAGTTATCACATTTTGTTCAAGCTGAAATACTTGTATTATTTCTTCAGTACTTGGTTGAAAGATTTTCCCACGACCACCTTCACTTTGAGATCTATGTACTTAGATTTTGTTTCAAGTAATTTATCCAGTCCATACTAAATAATTTAGTGAAAGAAAAGTGCACAGTTTTTTTACTTTCAGTCATGATGCAGTGTTAAGTGCTGCATTGACTATAAAGGCACGGTAAGCCTTTTGCACAAACTGCTGTGTTGATAACTTTTATAGCTTAGAGTCGCAATGTTTTGTATTTGATTTTATTTACTGGATGCATTTATCGATTGTTATTCTCATTCTGTGAATATGATTCAAATAGAGCTTGATGTTGAGAAATTGTCAACTGTTTGCCTTGATGGTTTCATGAAGCTTGAAATTAAACAAAAATAGATGCAATGTCAAGGTAATTCTTACGAGACGACTAATCACCAAATCCATAATGTAACATTAATGTAACAGTATGTATTGAAGTAGGATGCAGTTCCAAAAAGAAACAAAAATGAAACCAATCTTTGTTTTGTAAATAAAATACATTTTAAATTGATGTAGTAATGATTTTTAGCTCTCCGATTTTCGCTCGTGTATTGCAAGTGACCCCAAATACAAGTCGAATATAAGGTCATAATTAGGGCATTTCGGCCCGAAATGCCCTTATGGTTTTGTCTGGTTTTTTTTTTTTCTTCTTCTTTTTTTAGGTTACCGGACCTATGGTCCGATAACCTATTGCCATGGCGTTGCGTCCGTCGTCCGTCGTCCGTCGTCGTCGTCGTCGTCGTCGTCGTCGTCGTCCACATTTTTATCTTTTTTGTTTACAGGCGAATTTTTCTGAAATTTTGCAGAAAAATACTTAAAAATAATTCAAGAAGGAGGTATTTTTTAGTTTTTTGATTTTTGCTTTTTCTTCAAAATGGCGGCCGTTTTCGACGAAAAAGGCGTGATTTTGGACTTTGGCGGCCATTTTCTCAAAATCTGTTCAGTAACTTTTTTTCTTTTTGATACATAAGACTCCTCATATGTACTTCTATGATGTTTATAAATTTCGTTGCGCTTGAATCGCTCGAAGTGGGCCATTTTGGCCCAAACTCGGCCCAAATGGGACTTTCCCATGTTAAATTCTCCTATGCTTTATAGTGGGACACATTATGCCTAATATCTCACTTGATATTGAGATTAGAGACTAGGAATCAATTGTGGACATATAGGAAATGATATATGCTGAATATTGTCGTGACCTTGAATTTGACCTCTGACCTCAGTTTCAAGGTCAGCACAAAATGGCTTATATCTCTCTTATTATTGACTCTACAGCTTAGGAATCAATTGTGGACATATAGGAAATAATATATGCTGAATATTCTCGTGACCTTGAATTTGACCTCTGACCTCAGTTTCAAGGTCAGAGCACAAAAGGGCTTATATCTCGCTTATTATCGACTCTACAGCTTAGGAATCAATTGTGGACATATAGGAAATGATATATGCTGAATATTCTGATGACCTTGAATTTGACCTTCGAACTCATTTTCAAGGTCACAGGACAAAATGGCTAATATCTCGTTTGTTATCGACTTTACAGCTTAGCAATCAATTATGAACATATAGGAAATGATATATGCAGATTATTGTCATGACCTTGAATTTGACCTTTGACCTCATTTTCAAGGTCACAGGACAAACAGGCTAATATCTCACTTATTATCGATTTTACAGCTTAGGAATCAATTGTGGACATATAGGAAATGATATATGCTGAATATCCTCGTGACCTTGAATTTGACCTCTGACCTCATTTTCAAGATCCAAGGACAAACTGGCTCATATCTAGCTCCTCTATTGACTGTATGGCTTGGGAATCAATTGTGGACATGATATAAACATATAAGGTCATAACAATATTCACCATATATTAATTCATTCATGTTCACAATTGATTCCCAAACCGTTAAGTTGATAACAAACAAAATATTAGCCATTTTGTGCTCCGACCTTGAAAATAAAGTCAAAGGTCAAGTTCAAAGTCATGAGAATACTCGAAGTGGCCCAAACTCGAGTGCCAAATATACAAAATGATATACATTGAATATTTTGATGATCTTGAATTTGACCTTTGCCCCTTCATTTTCAAGGCCACAGCACAAAATTGCTATAATATCTCCCTGATTATTGAATTTACAGCTTAGCAATCAACTGTGGACATGATATATGCTTAATGTTATATATGCTGAATATTCTCTTGACCTTGAATTCAACCAGTGACCTGGCTAACATCTAAAATATTAAACATTGTCCGGTAACCTATCTTCGGCCCTTGGCCTAATTTTTAGGTTACCGGACCTATAGTCCGATAACCTATTGGCATGGCGTTGCGTCCGTCGTCCGTCGTCCGTCCGTCCGTCCGTCCGTCCGTCGTCCGTCCGTTCACATTTTTATCTTTAAAGTATATGGTCCGATCTTTCTGAAATTTTGCACAAAAATACCTAAAAATATTTCCAGGAAAGGTTTTTTTTAGTTTTCTGATTTCTGCATTTTTTTCAAAATGGCGGCCGTTTTCGTCGAAAAATGGCCAATTTTGGACTTTGACGGTTGTTTTCTCAAAATCTGTTCAGTAACTTTTTTTCTTATTGATGCACAACACTCCCCATATGTACCCCTGTGACATGTATAAATTTCGTTGCCCTTGAATCGCTCGAAGTGGGCCATTTTGGGCCCAAATTCGGCCCAAATGGGACTTTCTCATGTTAAATTCTCCTATGCTTTATAATGGGACACAATAAGCCTGATATCTCACTTAATATTGCGATTAGAGACTAGGAATCAATTGTGGACATATAGGAAATGATATATGCTGAATATTCTCGTGACCTTGAATTTGACCTGTGACCTCAGTTTCAAGGTCAGAGAACAAAATGGCTAATATCTCGCTTATTATCGACTTTACAGCTCAGGAATCAATTGTGGACATATAGGAAATGATATCAGCCGAATATTCTGATGACCTTGAATTTGACCTTTGACCTCATTTCAAGGTCACACGGCAAAATGGCTAATATTTCGCTTCTTATCGACTTTACAGCTTAGGAATCAATTAACAACATATAGGAATTGATATATGCAGATTATTGTCATGACCTTGAATTTGACCTTTGACCTCATTTTCAAGGTCACAGGACAAAATGGCTAATATCTCACTTATTATCGATTTTACAGCTTAGGGATCATTTGTGGACATGTAGGAAATGATATATGCTGAATATTCTTGTGACTGAGAATTTGACCTCTGACCTTTGTTTCAAGGTCCGAGAACAAAATGGCTAATATCTCGCTTATTATCGACTTTACAGCTTAGGAATCAATTGTGGACATATAGGGAATGATATCAACCGAATATTCTGATGACTTTGAATTTGACCTTTGACCTCATTTTCAAGGTCAAAGGACAATATGGCTAATATCTCGCTTGTTTCTGGCTTTACAGCTTAGGAATCAATTATGGACATATAGGAAATGATATCAACCGAATATTCTGATGACCTTGAATTTGACCTTTGACCTCATTTTCAAGGTCAAAAGACAAAATGGCTAATATCTCGCTTATTATCTACTTTACAGCTTAGGAATCAATTGTGGACATATAGGAAATGATATCAACCGAATATTCTGATGACCTTGAATTTGACCTTTGACCTCATTTTCAAGGTCACATGGCAAAATAGCTAGTATCTCGCTTGTTATCGACTTTACAGCTTAGGAATCAATTGTTAACATATAGGAAATGATATATGCAGATTATTGTCATGACCTTGAATTTGATCTTTGACCTCTTTTTCAATTTCACAGGACAAAATGGGTAATATATCACTTGTTATCAATTTTACAGCTTAGGGATCACTTGTGGATATGTAGGAAATGATATATGCTGAATATTCTCGTGACTTTGAATTTGACCTCTGACCTCATTTTCATGGTCAAGAACACAAAATGGCTAAAGTCTCACTTATTATCGACTTTACAGCTTAGGAATCAGTTGTGGACATATAGGAAATGATGAAAGCCTAATATTCTGATGACCTTGAATTTGACCTTTGATCTCATTTTCAAGGTCACAGGAATATAAAACATATTTTGTCCGGTAACCTGTCTTAGCCCTTGGGCTAATTTTTTACTTTCCGCCGTTTTGGTTTCCGATCAATAACTCGGGAATGCCTGAATGGATCTTGTCCAAATTTACACCACTGGTCAGAAATATTACATGGAAGACCCCTATTGTTTTGGAGGCGGCTCCGGGGTCCGTGAGGTCCGTGAGGATGAAATCAAGGTTGATTTCGAGACTTGGTTTCCGATCGATAACTCAAAAAGTATTCATGCAATGGCAAGTATTCTCTGCATGGGAGTTCATATACCACCAAGGAAGAACCCTATTGATTTTGGGATCACTCCGTCGAACGACCTTTGACCTAGAGCTCGGAAGAATTTTTGCTGATTCATCCTTGAGGCTTTCATGCATATCTCGGAAACGGTGCGTCGTAGAGCGAAACGGAGCTCAATTTCGGCCTCCTGGCACTAGACAAACTAGTCTAGGGGGTATCTTGGGTCGAAACGACCCCTGGTGTCGATTTTTTTTTTCGCCGACTCGGCACTTCCTGTTTGGCCGTATCTCGGAAACGGTATGTCGTAGAGCGAAACGGAGCTCAATTTCGGCCTCATGGCACTAGACAAACTAGTCTAGTGTGTATCTTGGGTCGAAACGACCCCTGGTGTCGAATTTTTTTTTCGCCGACTCGGCACTTCCTATCTCGGAAATGGTGCGTCGAAGAGCGAAACGGGGCTCAATTTCGGCCTCCTGGCACTAGACAAACTAGTGTAGGGGGTATCTTGGGTCGAGACGACCCCTGGTGTCGATTTTTTTTTTTCGCCGACTCGGCACTTCCTGTTTGGCCGTATCTTGGAAACGGTGCGTTGTAGAGCGAAACGGAGCTCAATTTCGGCCTCCTGGCACTAGACAAACTAGTCTAGTGTGTATCTTCGGTCGAGACGACCCCTGGTGTCAAATTTTTTTTTCGCCGACTCGGCACTTCCTGTTTGGCCGTATCTCGGAAACGGTGCGTCGTAGAGCGAAACGGAGCTCAATTTCGGCCTCCTGGCACTAGACAAACTAGTCTAGAGGGTATCTTGGGTCGAAACGACCCCTGGTGTCGATTTTTTTTTTCGCCGACTCGGCACTTCCGGTTTGGCCGTATCTCGGAAACGGTGCGTCGTAGAGCGAAACGGAGCTCAATTTCGGCCTCCTGGCACTAGACAAACTAGTCTAGAGGGTATCTTGGGTCGAAACGACCCCTGGTGTCGATTTTTTTTTTCGCCGACTCGGCACTTCCTGTTTGGCCGTATCTCGAAACGGTATGTCGTAGAGCGAAACAGAGCTCAATTTCGGCCTCCTGGCTCTAGACAAACTAGTCTAGTGTGTATCTTCGGTCGAGACGTCCCCTGGTGTCGAATTTTTTTTTCGCCGACTCGGCACTTCCTGTTTGGCCGTATCTCGGAAACGGTACGTCGTAGAGCGAAACGGAGCTCAATTTCGGCCTCCTGGCACTAGACAAACTAGTCTAGTGTGTATCTTGGGTCGAAACGACCCCTGGTGTCGAATTTTTTTTTCGCCGACTCGGCACTTCCTGTTTGGCCGTATCTCGGAAACGGTACGTCGTAGAGCGAAACGGGGCTCAATTTCGGCCTCCTGGCACCAGACAAACTAGTCTAGGGGGTATCTTGGGTCGAAACGACCCCTGGTGTCGATTTTTTTTTTCGCCGACTCGGCACTTCCTGTTTGGCCGTATCTCGGAAACGGTGCGTCGTAGAGCGAAACGGAGCTCAATTTCGGCCTCCTGGCACTAGACAAACTAGTCTAGTGTGTATCTTGGGTCGAAACGACCCCTGGTGTCGATTTTTTTTTTCGCCGACTCGGCACTTCCTGTTTGGCCGTATCTCGGAAACGGTGCGTCGTAGAGCGAAACGGAGCTCAATTTCGGCCTCCTGGCACTAGACAAACTAGTCTAGTGTGTATCTTCGGTCGAGACGACCCCTGGTGTCGAATTTTTTTTTCGCCGACTCGGCACTTCCTGTTTGGCCGTATCTCTGAAACGGTGCGTCGTAGAGCGAAACGGAGCTCAATTTCGGCTTTTGGCACTAGACAAACTAGTCTAGTGTGTATCTTGGGTCGAGACGACCCCTGGTGTCGAATTTTTTCTCGCGGACTCGGCACTTTCTGTTTGGCCGTATCTCGGAAACAGTGCGTCGTAGAGAGAAACGGAGCTCAATTTCGGCCTCCTGGCACTAGACAAACTAGTCTAGTGTGTATCTTGGGTCGAGACGACCCTGGTGTCGATTTTTTTTTCGCCGACTCGGCACTTCCTGTTTGGCCGTATCTCGGAAATGGTGCGTCGTAGAGCGAAACGGAGCTCAATTCCGGCCTTCTGGCACTAGACAAACTAGGCTTATGGGTATTTTGGGTCGAGACAACCCCTGGCGTCAATTTTTTTTTCGCTGAATCGGCACTTCCTGTTTGGCCGTATCTCGGAAACTGTGCATCATACAGGGATACGGAGCTCAATTCCGGCCTTCTGGCACTAGACAAACTAGTCTAGTGGGTATTTTGGGTCGAGACCATCCCTGGTGTCGAATTTATTTTCATCGACTCGGCACTTCCTGTTTGGCTGTATCTCGGAAATGGTGAGTCGTAGAGCGAAACGGAGCTCAATTTCAGCCTCCTGGCATTAGACAAACTAGTCTAGGGGTATCTTGGGTCGAAATGACCCCTGGTGTCGATTTTTAGGTTACCGGACCTTTGGTCCGATAACCTATTGGCATGGCGTTGCGTCCGTCGTCCGTCCGTCCGTCTAGCCGTCCGTCTGTCCGTCCGTCCGTCCGGCGTTAACATTTTTATCTTTAAAGTTAACGATCGAATCTTTCTGAAATTTTGCAGAAAAATGCCTAAAAATATTTTGAGAAGGAGGTATTTTTTTGTTTTTTGATTTTCGCATTTTTTTCAAAATGGCGGCCGTTTTTGTCGAAAAACGCTCAATTTTGGACTTTGACGGCCATTTTCTCAAAAACTGTTTGATCAGTTTTGAGTTTTTGGTTTCAAAAGATTCCCCTCATATACATCTCTGATATGTATAAGTTTGGTTGCCCTAAATTCGCCGGTTTCCGTGTGGCGGCCATTTTGAATTTTTGGCGGGTCGGCGAAAAAAAATTTTTTCGCCCCAAATCGCATTACTATCCATTTTGGGCCATTTCTAGGACAAAAAATTTTTTTCACCCTTTTGAAAAAAATTTTGGACTTAGAAAATTTCCGGCACTTTTTTCCTTCATAATGGGAGCTGTCCGGACTGTACTCATAGACCGCTTGAAGATAGAGCTTAGAAATTGGCACTTTCAAATGGGAAGTCATATATGGCGACTTGTGTGGTGACCTTGAATTTGACCTTGGATGACCTTGAAAGGTCAAAACAGCCATTTTGGGGTCGAAAAATTCTCAAATTTGCACCTGGTCTGTATTTTCTCAAAAACTGTCTGATCAGTTTTGAGATTTTCGTTTAAAAAGATTCCTCTTATATACCTCTGTGATGTGTATAAGTTTTGTTGCTCTTGAATTGCCAATCTCTGTGTGGCGGCAATTTTGAATTTTTGATGAGTCGGCGAAAAAAAAAATTTTTCGACCCAAATCGCATTACTATCCATTTTGGGCCATTTCTAGGCATAAAAAAAATTTCACGCTTTGAAAAAAAATTTTGGACTCAGAAAATTTTCGGCACTTTTTTCCTTCATAATGGGAGCTGTCCGGACTGTACTCATAGAACGCTTGAAGATAGAGCTTAGAAATTGGCACTTTCAAATGGGAAGTCATATATGGCGACTTGTGTGGTGACCTTGAATTTGACCTTCGATGACCTTGAAAGGTCAAAACAGCCATTTTGGGGTCGAAAAAATGCCCAGATTTGCCTCTATAAATGAAATCCTTGCAGATAGAGCTCATGTTTGCAGTATGAACATATAGGAAGACATATATGGCACAACTAATGATGACCTTTCACTTGACGTCAGATGACCTTGAGGACCAAATGTCTGACTTCGGTTGTGTAAATTGACCTGAGCGGCCTAAACGATTCCACCTAGATATATCTTTGTATTATGAACATATAGGATATCAAATGCCGCACACATACATGTAATGGTGACATCGAAGTTCACACGGATGACCTTGATTGATAAATCTCAAGGTCATATGTTTACACTGCGAACCTTGATTGGTAAATCTCAAGGTCTGTTACCTGCCAGTGCTGCCATGGCCAAACCAAAATTGTCCGGTAACCTATCTTAGCCTTTGGGCTAATTCTTTTTTTGCCGACTCGGCACTTCCTGTTTGGCCGTATCTCGGAAACGGTGCGTCGTAGAGCGAAACGGAGCTCAATTTCGGCCTCCTGGCACTAGACAAACTAGTCTAGTGTGTATCTTGGGTCGAGACGACCCCTGGTGTCAATTTTTTTTTCGCCGACCCGGCACTTCCTGTTTGGCCTTATCTCGAAAACGGTGCGTCGTAGAGCGAAACGGAGCTCAATTCCGGCCTTATGGCACTAGACAAACTAGTCTAGTGGGTGTTTTCGGTCGAGACGACCACTAGTGTCGAATTTATTTTCGCCGACTCCGCACTTCCTGTTTGGCCGTATCTCGGAAATGGTGTGTCGTAGAGCGAAACGGAGCTCAATTCCGGCCTCCTGGCACTAGAATAACTAGTCTAGAGGGTATCTTGCATCGAGACGACTTCTGGTGTCGAATTTTTTTTGCCGACTCAGCACTTCCTGTTTGCCATGTCTCAGAAACGGTCCGTCGTAGAGCGAAACGCAAAGATGCCTAAGGACGGGGTATGTCACTTAAACTTTGACCACGGACAGATTCAGAGTCATTATGGTTCTAGACGCGGTCTCTTAGGTAAATGTTAGGTAGGAATAGAACTCACACGAAATGCCCCAAGGCATCTTCAGGCCTTGACGTCTAGTTTTGAAGCCAATATATAACTTCCTATGAGTGTTCGATACCAACATAGGCCCCATCTGCAACCTTTAACGAGATTTGTTTTACACACCCATTCAAATTCGTTTGATCATATTTAAGGTATTTCAGCAGAAATGCCTTTATGGTTTTGTTTTGTTAGGTTACCGGACCTTTGGTCCGATAACCTATTGCCATGGCGTTGCGTCCGTCGTCTGTCCGTCCGTCCGTCCGTCCGTCCGTCCGTCCGTCGTCCGTTCACATTTTTATCTTTAAAGTTTATGGTCGAATATTTCTGAAATTTTGCACAAAAATACCTAAAAATATTTCCAGGAAAGGTTTTTTTTAGTTTTTTGATTTTCGCATTTTTTTCAAAATGGCGGCCTTTTTCGTCGAAAAATGGCCAATTTTGGACTTTGACGGTCGTTTTCTCAAAATCTGTTCAGTAACTTTTTTTCTTATTGATGCATGACACTCCTCCTATGTACCCCTTTGACATGTATAAATTTCGTTGCCCTTGAATCGCTCGAAGTGGGCCATTTTGGGCCCAAACTCGGCCCAAATGGGACTTTCCCATGTTAAATTCTCCTATGCTTTATAATGGGACACATTAAGCCTAATATCTCACTTAAAATTGAAATTAGAGACTAAGAATCAATTGTGGACATATAGGAAATGATATATGCTGAATATTCTCGTGACCTTGAATTTGACCTCTGACCTTGGTTTCAAGGTCATAGCGGCCGTTCTCGTCGAAAATGGCTAATTTTGGACTTTGATGGTCGTTTTCTCAAAATCTGTTCAGTAACTTTTTTTCTTATTGATGCATAACACTCCTCATATGTACTTCTGTGACATGTATAAATTTCGTTGCGCTTGAATCACTCGAAGTGGGCCATTTTGGGCCCAAACTCGGCCCAGATGTGACTTTCCCATGTTAAATTTTCCCATGCTTTATAATGGGACACATCAAGCCTAATATCTCACTTAATATTGAGATTAGAGACTAGGAATCAATTGTGGACATATAGGAAATGATATATGCTGAATATTCTCGTGACCTTGAATTTGACCTTTGACCTCATTTTCAAGGTCACAGGACAAAATGGCTAATATCTCGCTTATTATCGACTTTACAGCTTAGAAATCAATTGTGAACATATAGGAAATGATATATGCTGAATATTCTCGTGACCTTGAATTTGACCTTTGACCTCATTTTCAAGGTCACAGGACAAAATGGCTAATATCTCGCTTATTATCGACTTTACAGCTTAGGAATCCATTGTGAACATATAGGAAATGATATATGCTGAATATTCTCGTGACCTTGAATTTGACCTTTGGCCTCATTTTCAAGGTCACAAGACAAAATGGCTAATATCTCGCTTATTATCGACTTTACAGCTTAGGAATCAATTGTGAACATATAGGAAATGATATATGCTGAATATTCTCGTGACCTTGAATTTGACCTTTGACCTCATTTCCAAGGTCACAGGACAAAATTGCTAATATCTCGCTTATTATCGACTTTACGGCTTAGGAATCAATTGTGAACATATAGGAAATGATATATGCTGAATATTCTCGTGACCTTGAATTTGACCTTTGACCTCATTTTCAAGGTCACAGGACAAAATGGCCAATATCTTGCTTATTAGCGACTTTGCAGCTTAGGAATCAATTGTGAACATATAGGAAATGATATATGCTGAATATTCTAGTGACCTTGAATTTGACCCTTGACCTAAATTTCAAGGTTAGTCATTTTATTTTCAAGGTCAAAATACAAAATGGCTTATATCTCGCTTATCAAATTTACAGCTTAGGGGTCCATAGTGAACATATAGGAAATGATGTATGCTGAATATTTTGGTGATCTAGAATTTGACCTTTGATCTCATTTTCAAGGTCAGAGAACAAAATGGCTAATATGTCCCTTATTATCATCTTTACATCTGCCCCTGATGACGCCAGTGTGTCTTTGGATAAACTATTTGGTCGGGCTTTGTTTCTATTGCAAAATGTTGTATTTTACTTTCCTTATTGGCAACTTCAAAATTTGATTGTATTGGTGGTAATAGATTGATACTTACATTTATACCACTGAGTCGGTGTCACTGCTGGCGGACGTTAAATCTGTCCCCGAGGATACCATCAACTCAGTAGCCTTCGGGCTTGTGATTGGGTACTTTTGTACTTGTCATGTATCTATTCCATGGGGTTAGATTCGGATTTCTAAATTATTTTCATAGTACTAATTCCATCTGGTGTACAGTAGAAACAACTACATTTAACACATTGTCTGCCCCTGAAGACGCCAGTGTGTCTTTGGATAAACTATTTGGTCGGGCTTTGTTTGTTTCCATGGCAAAGTGTAGTATTTTACGTTTCTTATTGGCATCATCAAAATCTGATTGTATTGGTGGTAATAGATTGGTACTTACATTTACAGCATAGGAATCAATTACGAATATAGAGGAATGATATATACTGAATATTTTCATAACCTTGAACTTGAACTTTGACCTCATTTTCAAGGTCACATCACAGAATGGCTAATGTCTCACTTATTATCGACTTTACAGCTTAGGAATTTATTGTGGACATACTAGAAGTGATATATTTGTTGAAAATTTCATGGCCTTGAATTTATCAGTGACTTTATTTTCAAGGTCACTGGACAAAAGGCTAATATCTAAAATGTATATTGTCCGGTAACCTTTCTTAGCCCTTGGGCTAATTTTTATCATTAAAGTTTACAGGCGAATATTTCTGAAATTTTGCACAAAAATACCTAAAAATATTTCCAGGAAAGGTTTTTTTTAGTTTTTTGATTTTCGCATTTTTTTCAAAATGGCGGCCGTTTTCGTCGAAAAATGGCCAATTTTGGACTTTGATGGTCGTTTTCTCAAAATCTGTTAAGTAACTTTTTTTCTTATTGATGCATGACACTCCTCCTATGTACCCCTATGACATGTATAAATTTCATTGCCCTTGAATCGCTCGAAGTGGGCCATTTTGGGCCCAAACTCGGCCCAAATGGGACTTTGCCATGTTAAATTCTCCTATGCTTTATAATGGGACACATTAAGCCTAATATCTCACTTAAAATTGAAATTAGAGACTAAGAATCAATTGTAGACATATAGGAAATGATATATGCTGAATATTCTCGTGACCTTGAATTTGACCTCTGACCTCGGTATCAAGGTCAGAGCGGCCGTTTTCATCTAAAAATGGCCCATTTTGGACTTTGATGGTCATTTTCTCAAAATCTGTTCAGTAACTTTTCTTCTTATTGATGCATAACACTCCTCATATGTACCCCTGTGACATGTATAAATTTCGTTGTGCTTGAATCGCTCGAAGTTGGCCATTTGGGCCCAAACTCGGCCCAAATGGGACTGTCCCATGTTAAATTCTCCTATGCTTTATAATGGGACACATTAAGCCTGATATCTCACTTAATATTGAGATTAGAGACTAGGAATCAATTGTGGACATATAGGAAATGATATATGCCGAATATTCTTGTGACCTTGAAGTTGACCTCTGACCTCGGTTTCAAGGTCAGAGCACAAAATGGCTAATATCTCGTTCATTATCGACTTAACAGCTTAGGAATCAATTGTGGACATATAGGAAATGGTATATGCTGAATATTCTGATAACCTTGAATTTGACCTTTGATCTCATTTTCAAGGTCACAGGACAAAATGGCTAATATCTCACTTATTATCGATTTTACAGCTTAGGGATCAATTGTGGACATATAGGAAATGATATATGCTGAATATTCTCGTGACCTCAAATTTGACCTCCGACCTCAGTTTCAAGGTCAGAGCACAAAATGGCTAATATCTCGCTTATCATCGACTTTACAGCTTAGGAATCAATTGTGGACATATAGGAAACGATATATGCCAAATATTCTGATGACGTTGATTTTGACCTTTGACCTCATTTTCAAGGTCACAGGACAAAATGGCCAATATCACACTTCTTATCGATTTTACAGCTAAGGGATCAATTGTGAACATATAGGAAATGATATATGCTGAATATTATCATGACCTTGAATTTGACCTCTGACCTCATTTTCAGGATCACAGGACAAAATGGCTAATATCACACTTATTATCGACTTTACAGCTTAGCAATCAATTGTGAACATATAGAAAATGATATATTCTGAACATTGTCATGACCTTGAACTTGACCTTTGACCTCATTTTCCATGTCGCAGGACAAAATTGCTAATATCTCGCTTATTATCAATTTTACAGCTTAGGAATCAATTATGAACATATAGGAAAAGATATATGCTGAATATTGCTATGACCTTGAATTTGACCTTTGACCTCATTTTCAAGGTCAGAGAACGAAATGGCTAATATCTCGCTTTTTATCGACTTTACAGCTCAGCAATCAATTGTGGACATATAGAAAATGATATATTCTGAACATTGTCATGACCCTGAACTCCACCTTAGACCTAATCACCAAGGTCACAGGACAAAATGGCTATTAGCTCGCTTATTATCGACTTCAGAGCTTATAAATCAATTATGAACGTATAGGAAATGATATAAGCTGAAATTTGCTATGACCTTGAATTCAACCTTTGACCTCATTTTCAAGGTCTCAGGACATGATGGCTAATATCTCGCTTATTATTGACTTTACAGCTTGAAAATCAGTTGTGGACATACTAGAAATGACATATGCCGAATATTATTGTGTCCTCGAATTGACCAATGACCTTATTTTCAAGGTCACGGGACAAACTACTAATATCTAAAATATGTATTGTCCGGTAACCTTTCTTAGCCCTTGGGCTAATTTTTTTTTTTCTT
Organism: Terebella lapidaria; assembly: GCA_949152475.1. Classification (NCBI taxonomy): domain Eukaryota; kingdom Metazoa; phylum Annelida; class Polychaeta; order Terebellida; family Terebellidae; genus Terebella; species Terebella lapidaria. The sequence continues at coordinate 42,079,809 of OX424561.1, read as the reverse complement.
TTTTTTATTTTTTTTTTTCACTTTTTGGTTTCCGCACGATAACTTCAGTTTGCCTTGGTGTATCTTCGCCAAATTTTCACTGCTGGTCAGAAATGTTGTGTGGAAGAAGCCTATTGTTTTTGAGCCGGCTCCGGGGTCCGTGAGGTCCGTGAGGATGAAATCAATGTTTCTGGTTTCCGTACGATAACTCAAAAAGTATTATGGCAATGACTGTGGAACTTTGCATGGAGGTTCATATATCACCAGGTAAGAAGCCTATTGATTTTGAGGCCGATTCGTCAAACGACCTTTGACCTAGGGCTCGAAATAATTAAGGCATTTCGGCAGAAATGCCTTTATGGTTTTAGCAGAATTTTTTTTTTTTTTTTTTTTCTTTTTTTTCTTCTTCCGCCACTTTTGGTTTCCGGACGATAACTTTAGATTGCCTTGACGGATCCTTGTCAAATTTTCACCACAAGTCAGAAATGATATGTGGAAGAACCCTCTTCTTTTTGAGCCGGATCCGAGGTCCGTGAGGTCCGTGAGGATGAAATCAAGGCTAATTTTGAGACTTGGTTTCCGGACGATAACTGGAAAAATATTTATGCAATAGTTGCAGAACTCTGCATGGAGGTTCATATGCCACCAGGGAAGAACCCTATTGATTTTGGGATCGATTCGTCAAACGACCTTTGACCTAGAGGTCAAAATAATTTTTTGCTGATTCATCCTTGAGGCTTCCTGCATATCTCAGAAACCGTGCATCGTAGAGCGAAACGGACGTTATTTTCGGACTCGTCGCCCTAGACAAACATCTCTAGGGTGTACTTTTTTTTTTGATCCGGCTCCGAGGTCCGTGAGGTCCGTGAGGATGAAATCGAGGAACTTGGTTTCCGGACGATAACTCAAAAAATATTCAGGCAAAAGTTGCAGAATTTTGCACGGAGGTTTATATATCACCAGGGAAGAACCCTATTGATTTTGGGATCGATACCTCAAACGACCTTTGACCTAGAGGTCAAAATAATTTTTTGCTGAGTCATCCTTGAGGCATCCTGCATATCTCGGAAACGGTGCTTCGTAGAGCGAAACGGACGTTATTTTCGGACTCGTCGCCCTAGACAAACATGTCTAAGGGGTATTATGGATGAACTTTGACCTTGACCCCAAATTTTTTTGCCGAGTCGGCATTTTTCGTTTTCGTCGATATCTCGGAAACGGTGCGTCGTAGAGCGAAACGGACGTTACTTTCGGACTCGTCGCACTAGACAAACATGTCTAAGGGGTATTATGGATGAACTTTGACCTTGACCCCAAATTTTTTTGCCGAGTCGGCATTTTTCGTTTTCGTCGATATCTCGGAAACGGTGCGTCGTAGAGCGAAACGGACGTTACTTTCGGACTCGTCGCACTAGACAAACATGTCTAAGGGGTATTATTGATGAACTTTGACCTTGACCCGAATTTTTTTTGCCGAGTCGGCATTTTTCGTTTTCGTCGATATCTCGGAAACGGTGCGTCGTAGAGCGAAACGGATGGTATTTTCGGACTCGTCGCCCTAGACAAACATGTATATAGAGTATTATGGATGACCTTGACCTTAAATTTTTTCGCTGAGTCGGCATTTTTCGTTTTCGTCGATATCTCGGAAACGGTGCGTCGTAGAGCGAAACGGATGGTATTTTCGGACTCGTCGCACTAGACAAACATGTCTAAGGGGTATTATGGATGAACTTTGACCTTGACCCGAAATTTTTTTGCCGAGTCGGCATTTTTCGTTTTCGTCGATATCTCGGAAACGGTGCGTCGTAGAGCGAAACGGACGTTATTTTCGGACTCGTCGCACTAGACAAACATGTCTAAGGGGTATTATTGATGAACTTTGACCTTGACCCGAATTTTTTTTGCCGAGTCGGCATTTTTCGTTTTCGTCGATATCTCGGAAACGGTGCGTCGTAGAACGAAACTGACGTTATTTTCGGACTCGTCGCACTAGACAAACATGTCTAAGGGGTATTATGGATGAACTTTGACCTTGACCCGAAATTTTTTTGCCGAGTCGGCATTTTTCGTTTTCGTCGATATCTCGGAAACGATGCGTCGTAGAGCGAAACGGACGTTATATTCGGACTCGTCGCACTAGACAAACATGTCTAAGGGGTATTATGGATGAACTTTGACCTTGACCCCAAATTTTTCGTTTTCGTTGATATCTCGGAAACGGTGCGTCGTAGAGCGAAACGGACGTTATTTTCGGACTCGTCGCACTAGACAAACATGTCTATGGGGAATTATTGATGAACTTTGACCTTGACCCGAAATTTTTTTGCCGAGTCGGCATTTTTCGTTTTCGTCGATATCTCGGAAACGGTGTGTCGTAGAGCGAAACGGACGTTATTTTCGGACTCGTCGCACTAGACAAACATGTCTAAGGGGTATTATGGATTAACTTTGACCTTGACCCGAAATTTTTTTGCCGAGTCGGCAGTTTTTGTTTTCGTCGATATCTCGGAAACGGTGCGTCGTGGAGCGAAACGGATGGTATTTTCGGACTTGTCGCCCTAGACAAACATGTCTAGCGGGTATTATGGATGAACTTTGACCTTGACCCGAAATTTGTCGACATTTTTCATTTTCGTCGATATCTAGTATTATAAATTATTCATCACACCGAAATGCCTCCAAGGCATCTTTAGGCCTTGACGTCTAGTTTTAGCTGAGTCATCCTTGAGGCTCTCATGCATATCTCGGAAACGGTGCGTCGTAGAGCGAAACGGACGTTATTTTCGGACTCGTCATCCTAGACAAACATGTCTAAGGGGTATTATGGATGAACTTTGACCTTGACCTTAAATTTTTTCGCTGAGTCGGCATTTTTCGTTTTCGTCGATATCTCGGAAACGGTGCGTCGTAGAGCGAAACGGACGTTATTTTCGGACTCGTCGCCCTAGACAAACATGTCTAATGGGTATTATGGATGAACTTTGACCTTGACCTCAAATTTTTTCGCTGAGTCGGCATTTTTCGTTTTCGTCGATATCTCGGAAACGGTGCGTCGTAGAGCGAAACGGATGGTATTTTCGGACTCGTCGCCCTAGACAAACATGTATATAGAGTATTATGGATGACCTTGACCTTAAATTTTTTCGCTGAGTCGGCATTTTTCGTTTTCGTCGATATCTCGGAAACGGTGCGTCGTAGAGCGAAACGGACGTTATTTTCGGACTCGTCGCACTAGACAAACATGTCTAAGGGGTATTATTGATGAACTTTGACCTTGACCCGAATTTTTTTTGCCGAGTCGGCATTTTTCGTTTTCGTCGATATCTCGGAAACGGTGCGTCGTAGAGCGAAACGGACGTTATTTTCGGACTCGTCGCACTAGACAAACATGTCTAAGGGGTATTATGGATGAACTTTGACCTTGACCCCAAATTTTTCGTTTTCGTCGATATCTCGGAAACGGTGCGTCGTAGAGCGAAACGGACGTTATTTTCAGACTCGTTATCCTAGACAAACATGTCTAAGGGGTATTATGGATGACCTTTGACCTTGACCTTAAATTTTTTCGCTGAGTCGGCATTTTTCGTTTTCGTCGATATCTCGGAAACGGTGCGTCGTAGAGCGAAACGGATGGTATTTTTGGACTCGTCGCCCTAGACAAACATGTATATAGAGTATTATGGATGACCTTTGACCTTGACCTTAAATTTTTTCCGCTGAGTCGGCATTTTTCGTTTTCGTCTATATCTCGGAATTGGTGCGTCCTAGAGCGAAACAGACATTATTTCGCCCTAGACAACCATGTGTATAGAGTGTATGACCTTTGACCTTGACCTTAAATTATTTCGCTGAGTCGGCATTTTCCATTCTCGTCGATATCTCGGAAAAGGTGCGTCGTAGAGCGTAACGGACGTTTTTTTCCGACTTGTCGCCCTAGACAGACATGTCTTAGGGTATTAGGGATGACCTTTGACCTTGACCTTAAATTTTTTCGCTGAGTCGTCATTTTTTGTTTTCGTCGATATCTCGGAAACGGTGCGTCATGGAGCAAAACGGACGTTATTTTCGGACTCGTCGCCGTAGATAAACATATCTTAATGGTATTATGGATGACCTTTCACCTTGACCTTAATTTTTTTCGCTGAGTCGGGATTTTTTGCTTTCATCGATATCTCAGAAATGGTGCATCATAGAGCGAAACGGACGTTATTTTCGGACTCGTGGCCATAGGCAATCATATCTAAGGGGTACTAGGGATGAACTTTGACCTTGACCTTAAATTTTTTTCGCGAAGTCGGCATTTTTCGTTTTCATCGACATCTCAGAAACGGTGCATCGTAGAGCGTAACAGGCATTAATTTTGGACTTGTGGCCCTTTACAAACATATCTGAGGGGTACTAGAGATAAACTTTGGAAACGGTGCGTCATGGAGCAAAACGGACGTTATTTTCGGACTCGTCGCCGTAGATAAACATATCTTAATGGTATTATGGATGACCTTTCACCTTGACCTTAATTTTTTTCGCTGAGTCGGGATTTTTTGCTTTCATCGATATCTCAGAAATGGTGCATCATAGAGCGAAACGGACGTTATTTTCGGACTCGTGGCCATAGGCAATCATATCTAAGGGGTACTAGGGATGAACTTTGACCTTGACCTTAAATTTTTTTCGCGAAGTCGGCATTTTTCGTTTTCATCGACATCTCAGAAACGGTGCATCGTAGAGCGTAACAGGCATTAATTTTGGACTTGTGGCCCTTTACAAACATATCTGAGGGGTACTAGAGATAAACTTTGACCTTGACCTGAAATTTTTTTGCCGAGTCGTCATTTTTCATTTTCGTCGATATCTCGGAAACTGTGCATCGTAGAGCAAGACAGAAATTATTTTCGGACTCGTGGTCCTAGACAAGCATATCTGAGGGGTATCAGGGATGAACTTTGACTTGACCTGAAAATGTTTCACTGAGTCGGCATTTTTCATTTTCATCAATAACTTCACCCTGAAATGCCTCCAAGGCCTTTAGGCCTTGACGTCTAGTTGGTTATAAAATCTCTAAAAAAAATATCTGATCCCCATAAAAATCAATAAGCGTTGAGCATTAACAAATGCATATACAAAATTACAAAGCAATCCAAGCAAAATTGTGACCTATAGCACGATTACGAGAAACCTCTTAAGTAGGCAGACGCGGCGTAACATGGCCAAAACCATAGTATCTCTGACTTATCATGAAATACAGTGATGCACACAACATAGATTTGTGTTGCTTATGAGCAATGTGAAATGTTCACATATAAGGAACGTCCCATAGATCACTAATGTATACCTCATTTTCTAGTTACATGTTTTGTAGATGAATACCATTCGTAAACCCAAATGTGATGATACGGATTGCTGGAACAAAACTGGCAGATATTGGTTCATTCAACTGCAGGTTTTGCTACATTTATTAGCTTACCGGCATATGGGCCTGTAAGTTATTGTCGTGGTTTTTTAGGTTACCGTACCTTTGGTCCGATAACCTATTGGCATGGCGTTGCGTCCGTCGTCCGTCCGTCCGGCGTTAACATTTTTAGTTAGCGATCGAATCTTTCTGAAAATTTGCACAAAAATGCCTAAAAATATTTTGAGAAAGAGGTATTTTTTTGTTTTTTGATTTTCGCATTTTTCTCAAAATGGCGGCCTTTTTTGTCGAAAAACGCTCAATTTTGGACTTTGACGGCCATTTTCTCAAAAACTGTCTGATCAGTTTTGAGTTTTTGGTTTCAAAAGATTCCCCTCATATACCTCTGTGATATGTATAAGTTTGGTTGCCCTAAATTCGCCGGTTTCCGTGTGGCGGCCATTTTGAATTTTTGGCGGGTCGGCGAAAAAAAATTGTTTCGCCCCAAATCGCATTACTATCCATTTTGGGCCATTTCTAGGGCAAAAAAAAAATTTCACCCTTTGAAAAAAATTTTGGACTTAGAAAATTTTTGGCACTTTTTTCCTTCATAATGGGAGCTGTCCGGACTGTACTCATAGAACGCTTGAAGATAGAGCTTAGAAATTGGCACTTTCAAATGGGAAGTCATATATGGCGACTGGTGTGGTGACCTTGAATTTGACCTTGGATGACCTTGAAAGGTCAAAACAGCCATTTTTGAGTCGAAAAATGCTCAAATTTGCACCTGGTCTGTATTTTCTCAAAAACTGTCTGATCAGTTTTGAGATTTTTGCTTAAAAAGATTCCTCTTATATACCTCTGTGACGTGTATTGCCCTTGAATCGCTGATCTTTGTGTGGCGGCCATTTTGAATTTTTTACGAGTCGGGGGAAAAATTTTTTTTTCGCCCCAAATCACATTACTATCCATTTTGGGCCATTTCTAGGCAAAAAACTTTTTTTCACTCTTTGAAAAAATTTTGGACTTAGAAAATTTTCGGCACTTTTTTCCTTCATAATGGGAGCTGTCAGGACTGTACTCATAGAACGCTTGAAGATAGAGCTTAGAAATTGGCACTTTGAAATGGGAAGTCATATATGGTGACTTTGTGGTGACCTTGAATTTGACCTTCGATGACCTTGAAAGGTCAAAACAGCCATTTTGGGGTCAAAAAATGCCCAGATTTGCCTCTATAGATGAAATGCTTGCAGATAGAGCTCATGTTTGCATTATGAACATATAGGAAGACATATATGGCACAACTAATGATGAACTTGAACTTGACATCAGATGACTTTGAGTGCCAAATGTCTGACTTGGAATGTGTAAATTGACCTGAGCGGCCTAAACGATTCCCCCCAACATATAGAATATCAAATGCCGCACACATACATGTAATGGTAACATCGAAGTTCATACGGATGATCTTGATTGGTGAATCCCAAGGTCATATGTTTACACTGCGAACTTTGATTGGTAAATCTCAAAGTCTGTTACCTGCCAATGCTGCCATGGCCAAACCAAAATTGTCCGGTAACCTATCTTTGCCTTTGGGCTAATTTTTTTTTGAGCTGCCAGGACTGTACTCATAGAACGCTTGAAGATAGAGGTTAGAAAATGGCACTTTCAAACGGGAAGTCATATATGGCGACTTGTGTGGCAACCTTGAATTTGACCTTGGATGACTTTGAAAGGTCAAAACAGCCATTTTTTGGTCGAAAAATGCCCCAATTTGCATCTTGTCTGTCTTCTCGAAAACTCTCTGATCAGTTTTGAGATTTTGGTTTCAAGAGATTCCCCCGATGTACCTTTATGATGTGTTTGAGTTTTGTTGCCCTTGAATCGCCGGTCTCCGTGTGACAGCCATTTTGAAATTTTGACGGGTCGGCGGAAAAAATTTTTTTTGCCTCAAATCGCATTACCGGGGTACTATACATTTCTGGGCAAAAAATTTTTTTCACACTTTGAAAAAATTTTGGACAATTTTCGGCACTTTTTTCCTTTATAATGGGAGCTGCTAGGACTGTACTCATAGAATGCTTGAAGATAGAGCTTAGAAATTGGCACTTTCAAATGGGAAGTCATATGGCATTTGTGTGGTGACCTTGAATTTTACCTTTGATGACCTTGAAAGGTCAAAACAGCCATTTTGGGGTAAAAAAATGCCCCAAAAAGAAATGGCCCAAAATGGATAGTAATGCGTTTGGGGCGAAACAAAATTTTTTCGCCGACCCGCAAAAAATTCAAAATGGCCACCACACGGAGAGCGGCGAATTTAGGGCAACCAAAAATCTTTTTAAATCAAAAACTCAAAACTGATCAGACAGTTTTTGAGAAAATGGCCGTCAAAGTCCAAAATTGAGCGTTTTTTGACAAAAACGGCCATTTTGAAAAAAAATGTGAAAATCAAAAAACAAAAAAAAATACCTCCTTCTCGATATATATTTTTAGGCATTTTTGAGCAAAATTTCAGAAAGAATCGATTGTAAACTTTAAAGATAAAAATGTTAACGCCGGATGGACGGACACAACGCCATGCCAATAGGTTATCGGACCAAAGGTTCGGTAACCTAAAAAAGTGACAGACGGATTAAATGGCATTCCTTTAGTGGGCAAGTAGTATTAAGGCATAGTGTATGATACTTCGGCCATAAATGATGCGAATACTCATACTGGCCCAAGTATCATACACTGCGCCTTAATACTACTCGTCCACTAAATACATGCCATTTAATCCGTCTGTCACCTTTTTAATCCTTATTGAATATATAGGAAGGCCCAGGATATGATACTTGGGCCCTAATGGTTATGAGCTACCCAAATTCAATACCAAAATGTATGGCTACCATAGTTTATCATATATTGGAGCGAAATTATGGCTTGAGCTGAACGCTAATATTAAAAGTGCCTCAACTTTAAATATCAAATAAAGGCATGGCCGAGAAACCAAATGTCGAAAAAAAATATTTTGGAAACTTTTAATAAGAAATGACGATGATGCCATCAATATGAAATATATGTTCTTGTACATGTTTTATGTTTTTGACTTCATATAATGTTGTTTTTGTGTCGTACAGAAGCTTGTGAGTTTTGTTTTGATTTGAAACGACAATAAATATCAATTCATTCATTCATTTTGTATATCAGTCAACCTCTGTTATGTTGCATAAATAGTTGACTATTTTCGATGATTTTTATTTGTAAATCATAGTAGTTTGTAGATATAGCATACATAAATATAAATATATACAATATTTATTCACAACATATGGAATAAATCTCAGCACATCCAATGTAATTGCTTTTTCACACATGTACTGAAAACCCATTAATTTTTTACATTCAATAATATTCATGATTTTCATATTTCATTTTCGGACACGAATTTATTCTTCCACCATTCGTTGAACCCAAATAATAGAAAACTTCAAATTTTCAGTGGCTGCGAACATGTCTGTATCCTGAAAGTTAAATATGACGCAAAATCGAAGGGTTTTACGGTACATACTGTAAATGAACAACAAAATGTTATATCATTAGGCCACACCAATTTATAAAGTTGGTCTATGGATTTTTGTCCGAAAAAAATCGTACGTGGGAGCGAAATTTTTTTATATTTAATATTAAATTTTCTGTCTTTGGAATATTTCACTTCAAATATGGTACGAGCGATATATATTTTTTTACTAATAATTTCTGTCTTTGGAATTTAGATTGCCAAAATTCGTGCGAGGGATTTTATTTTGAATGGAAACTTATGTGTTTGCTGGTTATTTTGGTATTGTATTCGACCGTCATGACCTTATAAAATCAAATTGGCCAGTTTATCGGGAAAATAGGATAATTTAAATCAATTATAAACCTGTTCTTTCCTCCGTTAACCCGTCTACATGTATATATCTAGGCCGTATGGGTAATTTCTGGTAGATGAACAATTCAATGTGTATTCTGTGCCTTTATTCACAGTAAATAGTTTAGAAATTTGTGAACGATTTTCAATGTGTCATGTTGAATTACATGTCTTGTTATGTTTATGAATTTTGTCTAAAATAACGCAAATTATTGCAGTATTATTGAGTAAAAGTCCAAACTGTCTTGATGTATTCAGATGACTATAGTTGGAAATATAGACCAATAGTATCTTGCGATAGAAGAATTATCTATCGCAAGATATTATTGGTTAAGTTCTGGAAAATTTTTAGTATTGAGATATATCCTGTTAAAATCATGTGTATCATTATGTCATGCCAGGAAGACCCGCCCGGAGCTGTGCTACTTCGCTAAAGGCCGAAAATGCTGATATTTTCCGCTCACAGGTGATCCTGTGTAGTGTTGGCACAAAATGATACAAACAGTTCCTCGGAAAATATAAATACTGGCTCTTTAAATGCGGTTTTTGACAACCATTTGGGTGAATACAGACTGTGATTTTTATTTGGGGCAAAAACTAAGTTGTCGATGAATTTTATTAGGTCAAAATAGGTGCGGCGATTTTTTTTACCGAAATTTTGAGAATGAATAATTAAGGGCGGCGATTCCATAGACCAACTTTATAAATTGGTGTGACCTTAAAATCTAGTGACTGACATTAATATAATATTGTACTAAAACAAACATTTAAATGTAGAAAAATACATGTATTGCCTCAAGTATATGTCATCAGGTCTGACATCAACAATGTTCCAGGCTACAAGAACAACATTTCATACTGAACAAATATCAAAATATTGAGCAACAGTAACCGGTGACATGATTATGAAGCAAAATTAAAATACTGCTAGTCACAAATACAACATTGATGTGGGAAAACAATATTGTGTTTGCAAATTAAAATACAAAATTCAGAACAGTTACAGACCTGTAAATATTTCATATTTTTAACATTCTTGCAGTCAACACAATCAAACAATTCCAAAATAATCATGATATTGCACAAGTTACTTTTTAAATTTTATGATCGTCCTCTCTCCCTCGTTATCTCCTGGGTGTTCAATGTCGTACCCTCCGTCAGTCAAGTACACGTGGTAGCCCAGGGGCAGGAAGGCATTGAAGCCCACAATCAGGTGAGGATACTGGTCAAACAGAGTGACTATCTTGTGGATTGTTCCGATTTCATCCACATGTTTAGCATGGAAGTCCCTCAAGATGTCAGTGAACTGCCTGTACTTGTGTGGCTGGTCACCGTACATCTCCTTGACGCGTTGAACGTATGCGATAGTACTGGAGTTGTCTGAAGTACCGCTGGTCTCGTACCATCCCAAAGGATCAGAGTCCCGGAAACGTGTTGTATCCACGTGTGACGTATTTGTGCCAAGTGCGTCAAAGACCTTGATGACAACAGCATCCTGCTGGATCTCAATGGAGTACTCATTTGGAAGGAAAGTATTGAATCCTTCAATTAAATGTGGATATCCGTCAAATAAAGTAATCACACGTTTCACCAAGTCCAGTTTGTCAACATCCAATCTTTCAACTTGACTTAGAATTTTCACAAACTTCTTGTAGACCTCTGGCTGCTTCTGGAAAGTTTCTCGAACCATTCGGATGAAGGATTCTGGCTGGATACCTCGCATGCTGTACTGTGGTGTGTACATTTCCCTCAGGGTCCCGGGACCTGACAAACTCAGGTTTTGGAGGCCAGAACCTAGAGTCCCTGTCTCATACAGAAAACTGGCTTCACCTGGCGAGTTGCCTGCATGTTTTGTAGATCGAGATCTTGAACGAGACCGAGGTCTTGGATCCTTCACAGACGAGCCTCGGCTCCGAATGCTGCTTGATCGACTCCTTCCACTGGCTGGACGCATGGTAGAAACTGAAGCAGGCTGCACCGGTTTCTTCTTCTTTGCTACTGCTTTCTTTGTTTTTCTTTTCTTCCTTGTCTGGCTCTGAGGTCTCCCTTTACGTGTATCTGGCATAGTAAAAGTAGATTAATTTTGACATGTAATACTTGGATCAGTTCCTCTCGACACCAAAAGCAAAACTATTTTGATTGAGATAGATCCACTTGTGTTGTCAGTATCGGCATGTTTCTCTTCAAGATAAGAATGACAGAGTTTGATAACAAAGTGCTGATAATGGGATATAAATGTCACATTATCACTATTTTGACCTCAAGTGAAGTGCTGGAGAGAAGTTTAGGTGTGTCGTTGTTCTAATTTGTGTTATCTACACCAGTGTAGCCAAGGACAACACATATACAAGCTGATAAGTCAGTTGTAAATTAACAAATCAAGGTACAAAATTTGCTGGGTTCCCTCTTACAGCTTGGTACTAGTCCATGCAAAAAAAACGTCACCGAACGGCCTGAAAACCGGGATTTTCGTGTTGGACCAATATCTCATGGAATACACTTTATATACACTTTATAATACACTTTATAGTGTGTGTGTCAATAAATGTGTCAGAGCCATGAAATACCTTCATATCCATTAATTGGCATCATTTGGATGGTCTACAGGTGAATATATCTGGTATTTTGAGTTCACATAGTCAAATCTGGGAGATTTCTGGCAATTTTTGGTAACTTCATTAATCGGTGATGTGACCATTATTAGTCAATGGGTATAAATTGTTGAAGGTAATATTATTTATCTGAGATAGCTGACCAAATCAACTGTCAGTGGCATATTCACCATCAAGGATAATATTTTCCATAGAAAAAGCAAGAATTCTGGAGAAAAATCATGCTTGAGAGCAGTTTGCTGACCCAGGTAAAGGTTGCCAGAAATCTCCCATTTCGATATCAAACTAGAAAATATATCAACTGTATCCAATGTAGACTACTCAAAATGTTTCCACAGGATGGCTAAGAGGGTCCCCCATGGATCTGACACATTTATTGGCACATACACACTGAATTTCCTAAGATATTGGCCCAACACGAAAATTATTGGTTTTCAGGCGGTTCGGTGACCGTTTCTTTGCAAGAACTAGTACCAAGCTGTAAGCGGGATTCAAGCAAGTACAAAATTCTAGGGCCCGGGCGAGTTGAAAATTTCCGACCCGGGTACCCGTTAGGCATGTAAATCGGTGGGAGATTTTGATATCGATGATCGTTGCCTTCCACCGAGCGATCATCGATCATCGAATCTGACCCTTGACTCGGCAATACTCGCGCTTGTTGATGGGCAATATCGGCTGGAACCGCCACGGTCACTGAGGCGCTAGTGCCATGATACGATGGTGGGGTTAGCATGTATTATAGGGCACAGGAAGAAATAAATGAATAAACCACAAGGTTTTAATAATAGTCCAAAAAAGTTGTTTGGTAATTGATGATCCGAGTCAAAAATAGCAATGTTTGAAGAAGTTTCATTCGAATCATCAAATGTGGAGCCATTTCACACCTCATGTGTATCCACACTACACGGTGCACATACGCGGCAAAAATAGTCCTCAACAATCCCCAAGATTAGATCATAATTCAAGCAATATACTTCGCCTAATCCTTTTGAAAAATCTGCATAAATTCGTTACGGAAACATGCGGTGAAAACAATTTGCATTACGGTCGGCACCCACCGGTCTGACACAGGCTGCATAGACGTGCTGTAGGAGTTCTCTCGATGTATTCATACGCGGCTACAAAACAAGAACTAGCTTTTTAAAATAAGGCGCACGGCCAAAACTGCCCACTCACGAAAATATCCGAAACAATTTACGATATGAAAAAAATCGATTCCAAGTATTTCACATCGATCATCGCTCGGCCCAGTACAATCGATCGATCATCGATATCATCGATTTATCGTTACATGCCTAGTACCCGTGTGGTTGGACCCGCCCCGCCCTGGGTAACCCGTCCAAAAATAGATCAAAATTTGAACAGGAGTCACTGGAGCAAATACGAGCAATTTGTAACACATAAACACTAGACATCGATCTTTGACACATGGGCCTAATACATTATTTGTTTCGTCAGTGTTAAGTTATAAATGAGATCACATGATCTCCTGAAACGTCTTCCAATTTTTCCCGATGAATTTCTTGTCATTCTTGTGATTTTACTAGCGCAAATTTTCGATACAAAAACTATATCATTATTCGTTCTCGGGTACGGGTAATGGATTTTCCGACCCGGGTAATTGTTCGGGTAGCCTACCCGTCGACTCGTCCGGGCCCTACAAAATTCTCGTCATCAAATATTCACCACTCACATTTTTAGATCTAGATATTATGTGAATTTAGTTGACAGTTATAGTTAATGATTGACTTTTTTTTTTATTATACCATTCATCATGACTCATTGATCAATAGCATGAATAGGGCTATGATTGGGCCAATCCAGCCAAAGGCAAAGCGACGCGGAGCTTTGGCTGGGGCCAATCTGGCTCGATCACTCAGTCAATTCAGTTTACACGGTTTGCCCATTACAATTCGTGCTCAGAACGCTTACTCCTGAACGATAAACGGTTGGCCTTATCAGTTTTTATAGCAACAGCAGTCAATCTGCATTCAACTGATCGACTACTTCAGTACACAGGCTATATTGACACAGTTGCCAATGGCAACCTGGCTAGCCTAGATATCTACATGAATACGGGCACCGCCGAGGAAACGTGTCACTGTCTACTCTTAAAGTCATCTTGTTTATGGTTTCAGTTTATAAATAATTATAAAGAAAACTAATTTCCTATATACTCTGGATACAAAAGGTCAATTGATCATTTCAACAATGCACAACACCAGCAAACAAATATTTATTTCGTTATGTTGTAAGCGGTACACCATAAGCGATCATTGTATTTCATGGTCAGAAGTCGGGTGCGGTATTACGTTGCAAAACATCTTGAACAGCGTATCCCCCCATACCCCCCCCCCCCCCTCATCTCCCATCTCCACCCATTCCCCAACAAACCATGCCCCACAAAAATTACTAGATAAAAGGGGAGGAAATCATGATTGGTGAAAAAAAAATTGTGTTGATTGAAACCACACATATATTTGGGAAACATTCCTAGGATATAAAGAACCAGAGGAACTATACAAGCTATACTAGACGTAGGTTTTGAATACTATACTCGGATTTTTCTAACTCGTTTACACTGTTTTTCGCTAATATTTTTGTGATGCTAAACGCTCTCGGTCTATAACTTGGCATACTTCACCTGGGAATCAAACGGCAATTTTCTACCGAATTTCAGACAGCTATCGCGAAAATTGAAAGAGTTGGCAATCTACCCCAATGTTAAATTTAGCTTTAATATATATTTTCTGGGCCCGCACACAATTTTGTGCATTTGTTCGGTTTTGTAGCGGAGCAATGTATCAAAATCAACGTGTTTGTGTAGAATACACCCCAGTGTATCTTCTGGTTCAAATTAACAAGAATATTTCGAATCCTGGTGGATGTAAACAGGACCAATTCCTCGAATATGCTCAGATTCTCGAGATCCCGTTTTGGGCTGAAATTTAACATTGAGGAAGATTGCCAACTTTTTCAATTTCCGCGTTAGCTGTCTGAAATTTGGTAGAAAATTGCCGTTTGACTCTCAGGTGAAGTATGCCAAGTTAAAGAACGATAGCATTTAGCATCACAAAAATATTAGCGAAAAACAGTGTAAACGAGTTAGAAAAATTCGAGTATAGTTACTAGT